>CM035809.1:11220067-11757567 GCA_020466095.1 Chlorops oryzae | reverse complement strand
TTAGCCAAAGTACCATTTAAGTACTCCTTAAAATCTCTCATTTCATGTGATCCGATCCAACCTTAACCCAGAGGTGATGAAATAACCATTCATAAGCGAAATGAGAATGAATGAATTTGCGGCCGGGCGCCCGTACTTGTTGCACTTCCCTAATGCATCGGGGTCCGTCGCGTCGTCTGTCGAGCGCTCTGGGCTAAATGTGCACCATAAAACAAACAACAACAAACCGAAGATTATAGAGTGACGACATCGGCGTCAAAACGCGCACAAACGTAAATCGACCGTGAGAAATAGCCTTTAGGATTTTATAGTACGGAACGCATTAAAGCGACTTCAATGAGAGATACGACGGAGTTATTAGAGTCACAAAAGGAACAGAGTGAGTAGAGAATAAAAAAAAAATGTACCCATGTATATGTATATGATGCACTTTGCTTGCAATTGGGCGATGACCACAGAATTGCGGGCATAATATACCCATTAACTAAGGGTGTGGTTTGAGGATCATTTTTATACACCCTTTTTAATTTTTCTCTGCTTAAAGAAGTATCGGCGAGGCTTTTTTTTTCTTACGGCTTTAAATAGATTTAGTTTTTATACCTTTATGTTTTTATAGGTAGGTACATTTATGTAGGTATATTTGACGGAAGTATTACGCATGACTCTGGATCGGAAGTCAGGGTCAACGTTTTTTTGTTTCATTCTACAGTGAATTGTCATATTGAAGGACACCAATGCTGAGGTCTGTATCCGTAATATCTCTTACTATTCTAAAACAAAAAAAAATAAAAAACGGAGCGGAAATGCTTTGCTCTCATGTCTGTGTCCCTTTAAGGGTGTGACTGACTCTTGAGAGATTTCACTGTCTTTCGATTCTTAGGTGGTCTGGCTGTTCAGTTGGTAAAAACAAAAATACCATAAAAACCTCTTCACTCATTAACACCATCTAACATATTGGAGCGCCACGATGAAGAGGTAAATAAAAATTGAAGATTCTGAAACTGATACCGAAGCCGAATCCGAGTACATTTGAACACACGCATCGGTTCTCACGATTTAATCGCTTGATTATTCTTATGCCTTATGATTAAAGTATTGAAGGGAGAAAAGAAAAGCATTCAAAATTTAAGATTACAGTGCGACCACAATGCGTATCTCCATCAAAAACACAATGGCCAAGATCAGCGAAAATGCGAAAAGTCGAACTGGAGATAAAAACAAAATGTTGTCTGTCTGTTTGGATATAGAAAAGGATCATGGTGATTAAACATCTTCTCGTGATATCGCAGATCTTTCAAAACATAGAGATTTGTTGAGGAAATCTCATGGTGAAGGTGAAAAAAAGATTCCTAAAGAAGGTCGAGCCTTATCAAATTTATAGCAATATTTCTTTATTTCGAGACCAGACCCAGCTATTTCGGGTATGCTTTCAAGGGTCGCCCAGCTATGTTCTTACGTGGCTTTGATTTAAAACAGTCTGCACAAAATCTTGAAGAAATTATTTAGGATATTTCCCTGGGAACTGCGGTCCCGAAAAGAATATTGGTGAAGCCTGCCAGGCCCTATTAGAGTCAGTGAGTTCATGAAGGTAACAGCGTTAACAGAGGCCTTCTTGTAACAGAGCCTTGCTTAACAGAGGCCCTTGCTTTAACAGAGGCCCTTGCTTTAACAGAGGCCCTTGCTTTAACAGAGGCCCTTGCTTTAACAGAGGCCCTTGCTTTAACAGAGGCCCTTGCTTTAACAGAGGCCCTTGCTTTAACAGAGGCCCTTGCTTTAACAGAGGCCCTTGCTTTAACAGAGGCCCTTGCTTTAACAGAGGCCCTTGCTTTAACAGAGGCCCTTGCTTTAACAGCCTTGCTAACAAGCCCTTGCTTTAACGACCCTAAGAGCCCTTGCTTTAACAGAGGCACTTGCTTTAACAGAGGCCCTTGCTTTAACAAAGGCCCTTGCTTTAACAGAGCCCTTGCTTTAACAGAGGCCCTTCCTGTAACAGAGCCCTTGCTTTAACAGAGGCCCTTGCTTTAACAGAGGCCCTTGGTTTAACAGATGCACCATAAGATGCACCTGCTATGTAATCCTGAATACATGGTATATCTTGAAGACGCTGAGACCGAATTCCAAACAATGGGTACATGTGTTGCCATATGAAGGTTGAGACTCAGAGTCTTCAATAATTCCTCAATAATGAAAGAATTAAATGAACTGTATTTTGATCCCACTATAACGAGTTTCCTCTGTAGCAAAATTAATATCCGTTTATGACTGCAACAGGACTCAGCTTTGCTTCCAATCGATCATGTCTTCGCTCATCGCAATCAACCTCTAAATAAAACAAACAAACCCGAACAAAACCGGATAATTGTATGTAAAATTGGAGAGCAAAACAAAAGATAAGTAGTAATCAAATAAAATCATAAAGGAACCAAAATACAAAAGAAAAAGAACCAACGAAATCTTCAATTGAAGCACAAAAGAGGCAATAATCGATAATCGCGCATTAAGGCTATTACGATTTAAGAGTTAAAAGACCTTGCCCTGGGTTAATTTTAGCGGTGCAAAGCATTTGACCAGGAACAGAGCCTGAAAGACTTTACCTCGTGCTCGCTGCACGATCAATGTTCTTCGGCTCTTTCGTTGCCAATCGATGGAGATAAGAGTGCAATAATCAAAACCGCTGAAGAACTTTTTTCTCTCTCTTTATTTTTTTGGATTTTAATTATGGGGCTCTTGTGGCGGGATGTGTGCCAAAATTTCGATTGGATGTGCTTTGCTTTTGTTTGTTTTTGCCTTCTTGAAGGCATTATGAGGTGCGGGTGATTTTAATGGGATTTTTGGTTTTTGCTTTTACTTTTGTCCAGTCATTCAGTTCAGTTTATTGAGGATCTTGTTACACATAATCGATGGAATATTATATGAATATACATCGAATTTCAGGATATTTATTGATTCATTCAGAGTTAGGATTATCGGAAAATCCTTAGCTTTTTACCCCTTCTTATACAGAGATGAATACAGATAACTTATGCGTAATAGTTGGGAAGACTGTAGTCCACATTGACCGAGCTTAGAGTGCGTTTTGGGTTCGTTGAATTTTTTTTAAATTGCATGGTGCATTAACCTCGAGTGTTCTCAAAAATTTTAAGGGGTCAATATATCGAAAAATATTATAAAAATACCTTGATTAAGTCATTGTTCACGCAATTTCATAAATAATGTTATTAAAGCTTATGATTTTGGGGCTTGAGTGTTGTTAGTTTTTGAGGTGATGTCTTACGAGGTGTATAAAGAGCTTTAAGCCGAAAGTTTCCTTTGAAAAGCAGACTTTGTAGACTTTGGTTGGTTGGTTAGTGTAGCTACACCGTGAATGGTGACACCCTTGGGCTCTACATGGGCCCGTTGTGATACCACGAGAAATGGAAAGACGAAGAAGACCAGAAACAGAAAACGAGACACAACTAACATCCAGGACCGATCTGGGATTTGAATCCAGAGCCGCTCACATCGGTGGGTGGCATCTCAACTAACTACGCCAGGGAGGCCGACTAGCAGACTTTGATAAAAGATTAAATTCGTAAAATCCTCGATCAGAATTCTTTTCAGGGTGTTTCTCTATAATTCCCTCCTTAAAACTTTTGCCATTCACTAAGCAACGCAATAAGTAAAAATAAGAAGGATTTAACTGCTCGGCAGTCAGTTATAAGAAGATTGTAGTCGCCCTCCATGACTAGGATACTTTATTCCCTTTGTTTTTAAATGTGTAAGGGCGCCATAAGCTATACTATGAAAACTATAAACGCTTGTCTGATCAATAATGAAATCATTTACAACATCCGTATAGCCAAGAAGAATGAAATCCTCCATACATATTGTGGTCATATGGGACCACAATAATCAATTCTAAAGCTTTGGAAACATCCTCTTAAATCTTGGAAATTTTCACGAAAGGAAAAGCTTCTGTGTCAACGATTTCCCTTCAAAGTCATCTTTAAAAAGAAGGTACACTTTTCTCCTGTATTCATTCACAAGGGCTATACTGTAGGCACCTTGGTCCTGATCGATTATGATGATCATAATTTCACACAAACCGGGAGATAGTCCAACTTTAACAAGAACCGTAGAAAGAAATTTCAGGCATGAACCTTTTTTTTCGGACTTCTTTTGAGGGAGTCCGGGCCCTGTAGACCTGACTATAAGACAACCACTATCATATCAATAAGATTTCACTCGATATGAATGGGTAAAATTTGGGTTCTGGAAACAGCAAGTTTTTCTCCCTTCCGGGTAGCGGTGTAGAAGGGTGTTTCGCCCTTCATGAAGAGGCCAATAATACACCCCCCCTTTTCTTTTGAGTCGTTCATTCAAGAACTCTCCTGTTCATACCGCTTACACCTATTTTTACTCAAAGGGTCCTCAGAGCTTTATATCTCTAAAGCGATCTTATAACAATTTCTGTCTTTTGCTCTTTTCGGAATACACAAAAACACCCCTGAAGGAACAATTTATCCCCTGCGAGGGAAACTTTTCTCTTCGGGCTTGCTTCCTGGAAAAAAATGTATTCCTCTTATGAATTGTGAATGAAGAATCCTGCTTAAAAATAAATGAAGTGAGAATTTCAAATCATGCTTTCACAATACATTTTTTTTTTTTTTTTTTGGCTTCCCCAATCGAGTTTTCATTGGCCACAGTAAACCGCGCAGTATGGAAATTGCATCGAAGCTTTTGCGAATAATGAAATTGAAGCCATAAGAAAATCGTTTCCATTTTGCATTTATTCATTTATTGGAATGGCATGAGAAAATCTTTTTTTATTGGCATCGTCGAAATAAAAGCTCTACATCGCTTCAGGGAACATAACCGATACCGAACAATGCATTTAAATTGCGCCTGCAGCTTGTTTATTGTTTGTCTATTGCGTATGGGAGTGAATGGGAAAAAGCCATACACGCTCGTATGTGATCGGGTGCAGCAGCAGCCGCACACACCCGCACTTGCCGCAATCAAATCGGAATTCATAATAACGTGTTGCCAAAGAAAAATAGCAAACTTTTCGAGGATTATTTTTAAATAAAAAATAAAAATAAAAAAATATTGGAAAAAATCCTCTTCTTTTTTTTAATCTGAAGTGAGCATTAAAATAAATAAGATGCCGCCAGAGGGCTGCCAATGGAGCATGGATGCGTTCGCCCATTTATAAAAAAAAAAAAAAAAAATTAAGAGGAAAAAAGTGCGCAATTGACCCGGGTAAAGTTAACGTAACTAACGCGGGCGTGCTCTTTATGCCTAAGCCAAAGTCGAGTTTTGAGTAACACCTTCGAAAAATGTCTAAACAACGACGGCGAATTCATTCAGTTGCTTGATCACTTTTCAAAAAAAAAAAAAAAAATCAAGAAAAAACCTCGTTGCGCCGGGATGTGGGGAACCTGTCGCTTCACAGTTGTTGGCCATATGTGCCTCGGAAATTTTGAGCGTTTCTCAAGCAAGTGCTTTGAGACGCAGCCGGGGCAGCGACAGCTAGAGCATTACAAGTGCGGCTCGCTTTATTGCTGGAGGCATGCGGCGTAGCTTATTAGCATGGTACCTCACATCCACGGCGGATCCATACGTCGTCCGTCCATCCGTCCATCGGTCCGTCTGTCCGCTCGCAGTCTTTTCACCTTGCTGACCACTTGTTGCGACTGTTGCTCTTTTATTCATTCAATTTGTCAGTCGGTTTTTCCTTATTGCTTCGTACAACAAATTTCGCTTGTAGCGCTCGCGTACTCGTAAGCGATGTTCGCCTGGGCTAAGTCAAAAGGTTATCGCGAATGTTCGCTGTTCAATGCGAGCAAAACGCATGGAGCAGTCGCAAGCGGCAACCGGTACAGCTTCGACTGCGGCTTGTTTGTCCATGTTTGCAATAATTGTTGCACTTTCTGCGTGTTTTCTCCTCGCTCTCCCTCTCTCTCGCTATCTCGCTAGGGAGCGCGGTGGTGCTCCGCATATTTGAACAAAATTATTAGCAGTAATATTTGTGAAATATTTGTTTTCTAATCTGTAAACACCAATCATATTAGCGATTTGAATGCTAGAGCAGCTAGAGTTGCCAGCAGTTAGAACGTTGGTCGGTGGAATATGCAGAATAGCCGCGCGGCGGCTCTTGGCGCTTCACATGATCCGATCGGGTTTTTGGGAAGGTGGGTCGTGAGTTATTATCTATTCAATTGTACACAAATCGTTTATGATTTTTTCCCGTAGATATGATATTCTTTCGAGTTAGTATGGTTTTTGTTGTTTTTTTTTTTTTGCTTTTGAGAGGTTGGACTTATTAATTGGGACCGATCGCTTGCGGTTAATAGAAATTTATTACTTTCCTTTTTCCGATTTTTTTTATTTTTGCGATGAATATTGTTTTTTCTAGTATCTTCAATGAATTTTGTTGTACTATTTCTAGGGTGTCTTTTAGAGGGATGTGTAGTAATTTTTTTGGAATTTAAAAGAAAAAGAATATTGAGAGCATAGTTTGAAGATATGAAAATCAAATAGTCTAGACAAAAAATTAGAAGCTTTTAATGAGGTAATTGTATATGTTCCTTGGGCTATAAAAAGTGTGCCTCACGGCCATTCTTAAAAATGTAAAAATGCAGTAAAGAAAGTAGGAAAAATATTTGCCTAAAAACATAACATGGACTACAAAGGGAGATAACAGGAGTCAGAACTATAGGTGGCAATCCTATATCAAAAAAAAAAAAATTCACTGGAAAGAAAATCTTCTTCAACAAAAACATTTTTGCTTCCCTAATAAGACAGTATAGATAGAAGAGGAAGTCCTCATTAATGAAAGCGATAGAAAATAGTTCAAACAAATTAAGGCGAACATAGAATTGAGTCGTACCATTGGCACCCCGACCCATAATACTGTTCGATAAAGAGGAATTTCAGTTACAACAAGTATAACACTGTGCGACAGCAATTTTCGGGCCCAAACCAAACCAATTGCAAATGAAAGTACACATGTGGAATAGTAAAAACTCAACGTTTTGGTGTGGCAGGCTACAATTTTTTTTACAGTGTATTAAAATTTCGCAATATTGGTCATATACCATACTAAAAAATATGGTAAATCTAGTATAAATATTGATTTTTCTTAAAATTCGTGAGAAGACTTTTTGTAAAATTCAATGACAAATTTTTTTGAAACATTTTAACCCGTTAAACCCCACGTTATGTGACTATTTAACCAGTTTTCAAAAACTGTTCAAAAGCCTTCTTAAATGGTATTAAAGGGTAATATGTTCCACAAAAATATCCTTGGAAAATTTCTGGTTGTCAAACATTGACACCTATGGGTTAAACTACTTGAGAAAAGTGTAACAAATTTAAATGATGTATTTCATGTATTCTATATCAAATAAAGATCGGAGTTGTTTTTGGTGGAAAAAGGCTGGGCTCTAAAAATAACACCCGTTTCATTAATATAGCTTTTTCAATAGGTTTAACCTGGTGCTCAATTCTTTGAACGCTGAAATTTTCCAAGGAATCTTTGTGAAATAACTTTAATACCCAGTTTAAAAAGGTTAACAGTTTTTGGAAAAATGGGTTAAATAGTACCATAAAATGGGGTTTAACGGGTAAGAGATTTCGGGTCAAAAAATTTGTCATTAATTTTACTAAAAGTCTTCTCAGACGAATTTAAAAAAAATCAATTTTATAATAGATTTACCATACTTATTAAGAGTATATGACCAATATTGGAAATTTATAACTGTAAAAAAAAATTAGCTGCAACAAATACCAGTGAGTTTATATCTACATGTGTATTCATCTTAATTGTTCGTTGAGCGCCGATACCTGAAAATTGTCACTGTGAATAGAACAAATCAGCGAGTTCGACCATTAGACAGACCATGGCACTGTGTCCGTTCAGACAACTGTGCCATGCCCTTTAGATTACTGTCCTGTCTCGAGAAAAGGTGGATCGAGGGCTATTGTAAGCGGCCTACAATAACTATAAAAACTCCTAATGGGCGATTAGGTCATTTTTTCATCTTTTTACTCAGATTTTTGTGAAGAACTGCCGGGACTGTTCGTTCTCGATTATGAGCTCTTTGTCCAAAATAAGACATATCTATTGGTCTAACTGTGTATTGTTGTAGATACCTCCACAGGGTAAGTTACCGGCTGAAAAAGGAGATGAATTTTTGTATATCGCACTTCCTGGGCCAAAGCTAACCTAATTTTTCTCAATGATACCGAGACTTTTGTACATTAACACCTTTAATATGGTCTTAAGGAGACCCAGAGAAATTGAGACCACATCCCTTAAGATTAACGCAAGATGAAAATCCAAATGGCCCCCAATTTCTCTCTATAGGCTTGCCTGTAGGTATACCATTTAATTCATTAATCAAGGGAAAAGTACATCAGATCTTGGCTCGTATGCATAAAAATGAGATGGATGGCACTTGAGTCAATCGAGATTATTCAAAAATGCCTACCTTATTTGAAACTCATAGGTCATTTATTCTGTTTGCATACTCATAGGTCATTTATTCTGTTTGCATATCAAGCCAAGCAATTTCTCAAGAACTCCAGAAACAGGTCTGATCTCATTTTTATGCATACGAACCCTTATTTCAAGTTTTTAAAGGTTTTAAAGGGAATACTTTGAAAAACGAGAATTGAAGCTTTCTTCCCTTCGAGTTCCCCATTAACAATGAATCTTTTTTTCTTCGGGATAAGGAAATTCCCTGATTTAAACTGATTCCATTTTTCTTATTGTTTGTTTTTTTCCCGTTATCTAAATTCGACTTTAGAGCTTTCAAAATTCCAAACCAGTTAAGATAAGCCCGAATGTGGTGTGTAAATGCGACTTTTATACCGAAACAATCGTTCATTCAAAGTCAAAACTTCAAACTGACAAACGCATTAGGCTAATCTGAAAACACCAATCTTTTCAGCCCATAAAACAGAAGGCGAATACCCGAACGCAACTTGAAACTCACCAGATGCAGCATGTGGCATGCACCGGCCCGTTGTTGTTGCTGCTGTTGCTGATCATTTACTTCATATATTTTTTTTTTGTAGAAATTGTTAACCAAAAATGGCAAGAATAATGACATAATTTGTAGAAACAAATCAGGGTTCGAACCGAAATGGTAATAAAATGTAGACGAAGCTGTGCGATAAAACGGATAGAAATCTTACATGAAATTTGCGCGGACTCTCTGCGAGTAACTGCTCGCATACTGATTGAGGAACCGAGCGCGTATCTGGCTTCTTTTGCATAGTCAAATGAGACAAAAGTAACAACGAAAAACAACAACAACAAGAAGAATAACAACAACAAAGCAAGTAACAAAATTGCAATTCATTACGTACAAGTTGCAATTTGCAAATCGATACCGCGCAGCGAATGGAATTTGCGTACCTGAATGCTAAAAATCCACAAAACTAAATCAATTTGAAATCGATTGGTGAAGTAATATGCCAAGCAGAGTGTGTTCTCTGTAAGTGAAGCTTAACGATTGTACGCCTGTAGCTTCGCAACACAGGAGCGGAGTCAGAGGTTGGAAAGCCAAGCGGTCATGAGGGCGCTGAGGATTAAATTGACGGACATTCATACTGAAAAGTTATGGCATACTTTTAAGGCGGTCCTTCATGGATTAAGTTAATAGCCGGTATCCTGAACTATAATTGGAGAAAAGGGCCTCCCGGATATACGTATGTAAGTACTTTAAATAGAATTTATTTGAGAAATGAAGGATCATCGATGCTTTCAAGCTGACAATGCTTTAATAGGGGGAGTACTGCATCATGTTTAGTCATTATCCTTACCATGATACAAGAAAACAAGATAGCGCCACTTGAGAGAGGAAACGTTCACAAACTCAAAATCGCGATTCGTTGTTGTTGTTTCCCATGTTAAACCGGCTTTTTACTTTTTTGAATAGCATGGGAAACAACAACAATTTCTCGCTCAGTGACGTCACAAACTCAATTTTCGGCTCTCAAAGAGAGCCTCAAAATAGCGGTACTGAAGTGGCGCTATCTTGTTTTCTTGTATCATGATCCTTACATATTTTCGGGTTAAAATGGACCTGAAACCGTAACGAAATTTTTGAGTTTTGGTCTTTTTCTATTATTAGTGCTATCGATATCAGTTTCTGGTATTTACATTGATATCGTCAATAGCCTACACTGAGCGAAATTAACCATGATTTTTGTTAAAAGGGCGCAGTCCTTTGTTATTCACAGTCCTTTTGATTTTCGAGCAGATCAAAAATTTCCAAAGAAAAATGGTTGAGTCAACGATTTTTGGTTGATTTGAAAGGAAATATGTTTAATTACATTTCTTTACGATCGGTATAATTCTCATTTATTTTATAAAATAGGACATATAAGATATTTATACATCTTAGAACTTTTTAAGCATTGCGAAAGCAGTCCAACGACAACGGAGTGACAAAATCGGATGAAGTCCATCCGATGGCTATTTTTTGGGGTTATGTTCAACAGAAGGCTCTGTGGCCATTTGCTTTGAACGTTAATAAAATTTGTTTTGAAATTTCTTCTTTTATGGGTATTTTAGAAATTTTTTTTATTTTAAAAATTTTTTCGTCATCTCAATTATGTTCGTGATTAGTTCAACAATTTAAATTTAAATCCATTTTTGAAAATTATCATTTCAATTCAACCTGAATTATGGTTGATTCAAAAGGAAAATCTTTATTTTTTCCAACAAGATAAATTGTTAAAATTAAGAATATTCCGTTTTGTATGTTTTTCCTTTTGATTTCACCAGTTTTCTGGTTGATTTTTTTCTCTGTGTACGTTAAAGCCATAGATGAAGAAGAAAATCACAGACTGCATTTTCTCCAGGGCCTTAGAAAGGAGTTTTGAGTCGACAGATTTTACTTTCGAGAATTATTATCGAGAGCCGAAAAATTGGGTTCACGTCTGATTTGGCCTGTATTTCTAAGCATTATCGGTATTTGCCACCAATTTCTGGGGCAGTGTGGCTATCAATTGCCTTTCTAATAGACATAAATGAGGGAAAGACGAAAGGAATATAGCTTCTTTAGGACCGAAAACTGTGGATTTCTCTTTAAGGATAGCTAAAATTTAGAAAAAAAATGTTTCGCGCCTACTTTGGACGGACTTCTAAGGAATTTAGGGAAAATTTAGGAATCTCTGGTCTCTTGAAAGAGTTGGGGGTACCTTGAAGAAACTCAAATTCAAATTAAAATTCAAATTCCCTTAGGAGTTCAGGTGCCTTAATGAAATATTTGTTGGCAGCGTGTCCCGGCCCAAAAGAAACATTGTTTGTGCCACCCTCCATTCCTTTGGGCTTGCCTCCTCTTGCACCGACGAATAAGTTTTTTTTGATATCACTTTTATCTCTTCTAGATATTTCATCAAATCTTTTTGGAAAATATCATTTTCAAATTTTATTCTTTCTCTTCATGTAAGGTATAGACATTTCTTCCAAAAAATGTTCTCTTCATCTTTGACTTGCTTTCGTGCGCTTGAGAATTTTCATTTTCATCTCAGGGCCTCAATACGACCAGATACTTCACTGTTCGCCGTTGGACTCATTTGTTTCCGTGCATATGACATTGACTGAGCGGGGTTGATGCAAAGAGTAAAGAGTCGTGTACATTTTTTAATACGAAATTTAAAAAATTGGCATAAATTAGAGAAAAAAAGAAGAAAAAAAAATAATTCAAAATCGAAAGCTTACTCAATTAAATTCTAAATGTAAAGATATGTAAAGTAAGAATATACGTGTGAGAAAAAAATTCAACAAAAAAAAGTAGTAATAGTAGTAGTTGTTGTTGTTGTTGTTGTTGCTTTGCATGCGCAATAATCGGCTTGAAACATGACATCAGCGCGTATTTGATCTTGGTAGAAAGAAACCTGGTGCACTCATGAATGAGCTGATGACTGCTGAACTTAACAGCACCGCACTGAGCCACACCGAGCAGAGCCACACCGAGCGGCGCAGCGCAGCGCAGAGCCGAACTGAACTCGACTTGCGCAGCTCGCGTCTCGCGCGGTGCACTTTTGCAAATTTTAATGCGCTATGACCAATTGACCAATTTCAAAATGACTTCACACACAACAACGGAGCCGTCAATATATTGTGCAGTAAGCGCGGTAAGCGGTGCTTTTGTTCCGAATGAAGTAAACTGTAATTAATCTGCGAGCCGGAGTGTCGGAGGAGAGCACGGCAAGGTAATGCACTGGAAGCGGTAATGGCATATTGCACTGTTCTTTTTTTTAATTTATTTTTTATTAATTTTTTTCTCCTTGAAAGCATAACTTAGAGAAGCAAAAAAGAAAAAGAATAGATAACGAAAAGGAAAAGATCAAAAAAAAAAAAGAAAGAAAATGAGAATGCGAATGAGCCAACTGCCTTTTCAGTCTATCATTTCATCTTCTAATCGTGCATGCTGCATTGATACCGCTGTCACGGCTGGGTTCGCTTTGTTGTTCTCCTCCATTGGCCTCCATTGGTCTCCATTAGAGCTCCCCGATATAATGCCGGTAATGTTGGTGCTAATGACTTCATTTGCCAACTTTTGCGTCCGAAACGGACGTCGGACGACGGACGCATTATGATCTTTTCGGTGTGTTTTCCGTCGTGTGTTGAATGCGCTTCAACTTGATTCGCTTTGAGTTGAGTTGAGTGGTTGCGAAGCGCGATGCCATGTCAAAAAAGTCACGTTGCCACGCATGCGCTAAAAAAAGAAAATCTCGCTTCGGAATGGAGCATAAACAAATTGCTTGACATGAACTTCGAACTTGGCTGTGTGCAATTAGTAAAAATGCGCGTTTTCTTCAATAATAATCTGTCGGCAGTAGTTGTGTTCAAGTTGTTGCAATATACCTAGACCTACCTACAGAGTTTTTAGTGGTCAAATGGGAGAATTGTATTTAACCCCGCTTTTGAAAGAATTTGCACTGTGAAATGCTTGCGAAAGCTAAACTCTTCTATGTATTTAGGTCAGGTGTGAGTCGAGAAAATGTTCTTCCTTGGAGGAGTCTTAATATTCAATTTTGAAGATTGAAGAAAACTGATTACAACTAGTCCTTTTTGGACCAGTATGGAACTAGACCCAAATTAGACTAGTTGTAATCAGTTTTTTGAAAAAACTTTGTTACCAAAATTCTTAGAATTTTTCACTTATTCTACATATAATTTTCATCGAAATCGGACGTCATGAATTTTTCGGATTTTTTGGTTTTTGGTCCAAAACTCTCTAAACTTCTTGCCATTCCAAATTTTTTTTTCGGTTAATGTCTTATAAATGCTCAATATACCACTGAGGCAAATACAAGCGCTACCAAAGCACTCTTTCTCTAGGTACGCCCTTGCCATACTCTTTTGCTCCATTGGAAATTCGTACACTTTTTACCCGATATTGCGCCAGTCCCAGCTCTCCCTGTAATAGATAAAACTGTTCCCTGCTGCGCATTAAGACAATTATCCGCCTTAGGGGCTCTCTCCAGTTCTGTCAGAAATGAAACAGAAATGAAAAACTTCATAAAAAAAAACGCTTTAGAAAATTTCTGATTCATTTCTAAAGCGTTTTTTTGTATGGAGTTTTTCATTTCTGACAAATCTGGAGAGAGCTCCTTACACAGAAAAACTGGCTACGAAAAATTCCAATTAATAATAAATAAAAATTTCAAAAAATCACGAAATTCGGGAAAAGTTCGTAATATTAAAATTTGAACAAAAATTTGGTTGATTATTGTGTTGCATTAAATGCCAAAAATGTTAACACTTAACAAACCGTTGTTTGTTTGTTTTGTCATATCAAACAATGAAAGTATTAGTGCATATAAATATTTTTCTAAAATTCTCATTAGCTTTATGCGGACTTACATACAAGAAGAGACAAATTAATCAAGAATTAGCTCACATAGGTCCATGATGATATAATGTATAATTATCTTCCGTAAACTGACTTTAAAGACTCAAATTTTTATTATGGAATATGTAGATGAGACAGTTTTTCTTTTTTTATTTATTTAAAATAATTGGTTGATTTTTAATACCTTTGGTTGTTGATATTACAAATCGTTAAGGGGGTCTTCTCATTGAAAACCCGTTTTTTGGACCGTTTTTAAAAAATTCTTATTTGAAAACGCAAAGAATAATTGAAAACTTTTTTTATTTATTGTATTACAAAAGGTTCAAAGTAAAAAAAAAAATTTTTTTGCCTCGATACGTGGGCTGTTCAAAAAGTAATGAGACTTCAAAGTTGTTGGTAAAAAAAAGGTGCCGTCACGGCGGCCACGATTCCGGGTCTCCGGAGCGTCCGAAATGGAAAAAAAGACGGGGTTATAATCAGTATAGATGTAATTCTCGGGTGAACCTCAAGCTTAATTTTGTGATTTTTTTTGACAAAATGGCGGCCATTCAAAAAAAAATTTCAATTTCGGGCTTTTTTTTGTAGTTTAGTGTAAAAAAAAAAAATAGTAAAAATTTTTTTAAATTATGGTCGAGGTCACCCGAGAATGGTGACAATTCTGCGTCGATTCCACTTTGTTTCATGAAAATCGGTTCAGTTGAACTGGAGATATCATGGCCGCCATTCGAAAAACGTGGTTTCGAGATAAACGCGTTTAAAGTTTGAAGCAACGCAAAAATTACTCGTTTTAGCGCAGATCTTGCTCGACAAAGAAGGCTATATCCTCTAAACTATTTCGAATTTCAAAAAATCCTTTTAGGGCCATATTCACAACTACCCAAGCTATAAATAAATGCAAAAAAAAAAAAGTCGAAAAAAAAAGTTGCTCAATGAGAAGAGCCCCTTAATTGAAATTTTTTATTGAGTGTTTATACTTCGAGTAATTGTCCCAATTAAACGATTTGTTAATATAACAAAAAGTGTGATAGGCTGAGTTTTAACAACGAATTTGTTATATTGATTCAAAAATTGGTTGTATTTACGCACAAAAGTCTTTCTGTGTAGGCAGTTGATATTTTACCACCTCAGACATCAGCCTAATTTTCGCCTTTTCTGGTATTGATGGGCATTGACAGTCAGAATTTGCCGCTCCTGAAAATTTACCGCCCTAGGCAGCTGTCTATGTTACCTATAAGGTAAATCCGCCACTCACCGTTCCATAACAAATTCATTTTACGGTCTCTTGCGGTCCGTTAAGGAGACATTCCACTCATGTCACTCTTAACTACACTCGTTTTCCCCTAAACACAAGGTGTATTCGTATAAAAAAAAAAATAGATCGAAACAAGGTCAAAAGGCACGAACAGCTCTTAGTGAAATAAATAGCCCCTTAATCAAAAGCAAAAGCAAGAATTCTATTTGAATCGAAGAAAAAACTCAACTTTGTATGCAAATTTAGCTTGAAAAGAATCCAGTTTTTTTTTGCCTGCTGTTCCGACCGATCCATTGACCGACCGTCTACGCAAAATGTGCACCCACAATGCATGCGTCGAAATCGGTACAATTAACTGTTCTCGGAGCGAACGAGAAAAATGCATAGCACAGCACAGTCGAAGTACACAAAAGGCTAACAAAGTGCGGTGACTGCAATCTGGACAATGACCAAAAAGGTGATTTTTCTAAATTGCAGAAAGCACATACTAAAAGCGTGAAGCGGGGTGGCGGGAGGGGAAGAAAACTCACTGGGTATCAGTAAATGTCAACGAAGCACTGTGTCACCAAAAAATGTTGCGTGGTCACCTTTCCATTCAGCATCATCAGCAACGAATTTATCATACGACATTACGTTGAAGGTATTCCCATGGTCTGTGGTCTTTTTCCTAACCTGATAATCAGCACCCACAAAGCCTAGCTACTAATGTTCGATATTACCCACTTCGGTGGCAAGGCACCAACCAACCATACGGCGTATGAAAACCTCTTGTAATATATATCAACTTGGGCCACTTGTGCTCGTGCATCGGTGCGCGGCTGCGGCTTCTGCTTCGGATCGCTCAATGCTGGAATGTTGAACGTTGTAGCATCCTTTTCGGTTGGAGAAATTTAATCGAATTTCCTTGTATCCGTCCCCGCGTCTTGAATTGGTAAAACGGTAGCACTTTATAACTACCTCTTTTTTTCTCTGCATCTGCAGACGATTCAAGTTGCAACGAGTTGCCAAGTTGCCCAGTTGGCCGAACTAGCTCAGCTTCTGAACGTTGTTGCATTGCCTCGTAACGACGACGCGTCGTCCACGACGTACGCGACGTAAGCAAAGTGAAGTAGCCGTGTGCAGTGCATGTGCTTCCAGTCTAATTATTTTTGCTCTCCGGAACTCGGCCTTGCGTTGACAGTTGTGCCATTTATCTATTTCGCGTTTTATCTTTGATTAATCGTGACTTCTGTCATTTTCGAAATATCTTGTGAAATTCATGATCATTGCAGATTATCGATTCAACGATGGATGGGCTGTTAGCTGTTAGCTGAGGAGAAGAAAATATACAAATAAACAATTTATTTAATTTTAAAAATATGCAAATTAAAATAGTTCAGTTAGAAAAGTGATGTCAGCTGCTGGGTGATCATCGAAAGCTTACGTTATCTTTAAAGATGGCCCTGTTGAGGGAGAGGGCAGAAAACGGGAGTAAGAGGAATAGAGGAAAAAATGGAGTCGAAAAGAGAGAGGAGAAGAGAGAGATAGAGAGGTGAGAGAAGATAGGGAGAGAATGAGAAAAAGAAAGGGAAAAAGTAAAAGTCAGGAGAAGAAGGAGGCTGATGAAGTGGGAGAGGGGTTAGAAATGGAATGGAAGTGCGAGAGGAGGCAAAGGTAGAATGGGAAAAAGATGGAAGAAATGGAGAGATGGAGAGAGTATGGAGAATGGAGAGTTGAGAGAGATGAGGAATGGAGAGAGTGGAGAGAGATGGAGAAGAATGGAGAGAGGATGGAGAGAGATGGAGAGAGATGGAGAGAGTTGGAGAGAAATGGAGAGAAATGGAGAGAGATGGAGAGAGATGGAGAGGTGGAGAGAGATGGAGAGAAATGGAGAGAGATGGAGAGAGATGGAGAGAGATGGAGAGAGATGGAGAGTGGAGAGATGAGAGATGAGAGAGATGGAGGAGTGGAGAGATGGAGAGAGATGGAGAGATGGAGAGAGATGGAGAGAGATGGAGAGATGGAGAGAGATGGAGAGAGTTGGAGGGAGATGGAGAGATGGAGAGAGAGAGAGAGAGAGAGAGTGAGAAGGGTAGAGAGAGGAAGAGCGGGTGACCTTCATTGAAGTTCCTTAAAAGGTCAGAAATTCTCTAATGAGCTCCCAAACGCTTTGAAGCTGTTATGGGCATGTGTAACTGAAATGGCCTGTTATTTGGCAGCACTCATTTCGAAAGGGCGACAAAATTTTTTACCCTCTTAAACTCTGCCCCCAATAAAACATTTCTTAGACACCATAATTTAAAACATACTTATATGAAAATTTTTGTATGAATATAGGCCTTTATAAGATAAGTATGACAACTTTGGCAGGCCGATACAGGGTTGCATTAGACCTGACCCTTAAAGTCTGTTTTTGATGAAATATGCCCAAATCTTGTTGACACTACATAAGATAAGACTTTTAATTTGCTCCTTAAAGTGAGGGAAAATGCCCAATCTTTGAGCACGCCCTATTTTTTGTACCCGAAGTCAACAAATTGTTTTGGAATAGGAGACATACGACTCTGCCCTTTTTTGCCCTTTTTCTAATTTTTTTCCGAACGTATAGAGGTGACTACAAATGAGGCTTCTGTAGAGAGACTGTAACTATATCTTGTTAATGATTTTTTCTTCTTTATTCCATTGTTATCGCCTTCGAAAGTAGGAAATTGAGAAAACAATCCTATTTTCCACTTACATATATCTTTAACACTCACACAACACTTTCATATAATGCATCTGTCCATAGATGATGTTCCAGCTTAGAAAATTATAGTGTCCACTTGAAATTGTTAGACGAAAATGGTTAATGGCTTCCTTTTATTCTATTTAACTATCGCTGTTAAAAAGTGTTTACGGCTAACCACGAGTGTAATTATCGTAAACGGATTATGTGTGATTCACCCAAAAACGGTAGTCTGCCACTTTAACGCTTTAACGCCGATACCCGGACCGACGATATGTTGTAGGTATGTACTTCAAGTCGAAATTGCGTGCTACAACGGAAATTGCTTACAAGCAAATAAATTGAAATTTTTGCACCTCATCAAAACGTTGAGTTGACGAGAAAACAAAAGACCAAAAAGAAAGAAAACTAAAGGCTCTTTTTTAATAAAAAACAAACTTCAACTTGTAGAGAATAATAATTTAAAAGCTTTAATCTCGAGTTAATCTCTTTTATCGCTCATAATTGGAGCAACCGCAATCGTTGGGCTTTGCATCAGACATGCGAATAAGACATGATTTGAATTGATTGAATACATGCATGTGCATATTAATGATAGTATTTAGTATGGAATCTGATCGAAGGCCTGATTTTTCTTAAGAAATCACTTCTTTGGTCATTTTTGTTTTTCTTCTTTGAAGCGAAGTTGGGTTTAAACAGTTCCACGTTTAAGGAATATTTTTTTTTTTTAGATTAGATCCAGATGACGTTGAAATAGCTGGGTTTGTGTGAAGGGGCTATGATGTGGCGAAAATAGAAGAAGAAATCATAGGGATCAAGGAGAAATTGCTTTCAAAAATCTCTTATTTTTCTGTAAGACTCTCTTCCTAAGATTAAAAGAAAATCTTCTCACATAGCAAGTTTAGGTTTAAGTGCATGATTTTATTGATCATTTACAGCTGTAATCATTATTTTTTTGTGGTTTTAAAATTTTTTTATTACAATTCGCTTCTATTGATATATAATCAAAGCAATCACGAAGCTATTTGTCCTTGAGCATTAGACATGAGAGTCGTTATTGGAATTCTGAGCTGCCACTGTCATCTGAACAAGAGCACTAGGACACGCAACTAGCAGTTGTCTTGAACGAGGTGTGTAATTTGGCTTAGCAATTTTTGAGGGGCTACTCCTATACAGACACAAAACGCGACTGGGGATTACCCCGAACGAGGGGTGAAGATTCCGTTTGGAGAAAGAGGAAACCTCAATTCAAGTTGTTGCAGAATACTCAGCACTCCATCATCTGAGAAAGAGAACAATTCTGATGGAAATTAAACAGGCAAACGAACTGTTTGAAATAGACAAAGGACAGATTATTAAGAAATTTCTTACTGAAAACCGGACTGATCCAAGCCCTCCTACACAGAAAGACTTTTGTGCGTAAATACAACCAATTTTTGAATCAATATAACAAATTCGTTGTTAAAACTCAGCCTATCACACTTTTTGTTATATTAACAAATCGTTTAATTTGGGACAATTACTCGAAGTATGAACACTGAACAACAATTTTCAATTAACGATTTGTAATATCAACAACCAAAGGTATCAAAAATCAACCAATTATTTTAAATAAATAAAAAAAGAAAAACTGTCTCATCTACATATTCCATAATAAAAATTTAAGTCTGTAAAGTTCAGTTTACGGAAGATAATTATACATTATATCATCATGGACCTATGTGAGCTAATTCTTGATTATTTTGTCTCTTCTTGTATGTAAGTCCGCATAAAGCTCAATGAGAATTTTAGAAAATTATTTATATGCATTAATACTTTCATTGTTTGATATGACAAAACAATATCTAGCTCTAGAAATCGAATCCCCATATTGAAATTTTATTTATTTCGAATTTTTTTTGGGTTCGATTTCTAGAGCATTCCTGAAAATTTCTAATCCAGCCTTTTTTTTGATAATTTTTACTAATACTTCCTTATTTTTTTCCTTAATCCAAAACTATTCAAACTACTTTGTGATTGTTTGGCAGTCCTTATCATTAATTATGACACATATGTATATGTAATGCTACATACATATAATTTTTATTAATAATCATTATTTAAACTCATAATTTAACGACTATTTGATTCATTAATCATTAATTAAATAATCGTTTTATTAGATATCTGGCTTAGTACATTTGTATGACATTAAATAATGAAAAATTTATTTGAGTCTAATGAGTCTAATAAGTATAAAAGTACTTTTAAAGAGCTAAAGCAGATTACGGTTATTCAAGTCTAAATGAGCCCTCTCTAGGATACACATAGTCCAATTCATTGCATAACAAAGCTAGATTGGATGACAGATTGGATCGTTTGTGCCAACGTTGGACGAACATCATAAAATTTTTGATTTTTTGAAGTCGTCCAACGTGATGGAACGTTTGTAGCATTGTTGTATCAACTTCAATCATCTTTGTTTCTACGATGCGAACAGTCGCACATAAGGACAATAGCATAAAATAAAAAGATGTTCGATTGAACGTCACACAATGCATTGGAATGTTTGAGTCGAATTCAATTACGACCGCTGATCCATCGCATTGTACAATGGATTGGACTGTGTGTATCCTACATTAAAGTACTGAGCTGGAAGTTTCATTATACCTATACTGGGAAGTGTCAGTTGTTTCAATCCCAAACAACACAGCTGTCCACCTGGAAAAGTAATCTTCTTTTATAAAGCAATACATGGTCATAGAATGTACTCGCCAAATCGTGATCAGGACGCCATTAAAATAATCCAAACAGCTTGAAATCGCACAATGATGGCAGCCTTAAGATATTTCTCTCAAATTAAAGTGCTTGGAAATTACCCGTAATACTTTATTTAAATGACTGATATTAATTTTGAACTTCCTTCGAAGGAAAATCGAAATAAAAATCCTTATCCTTTGACATAATCAAACAAATCTTTCAACTAATAAACTACATTGCAGTAACTCCTGTTTAGGTCTATTTTTTTTTTTTTTTTTACTTGTTGACAATCTCTTTTTACAACAACGATCAATCAAGATAAAATTACAATTTTTCCTAACATACAACCCGCCGTTAATATTCACGATAACATGTGATAATGGTCTTTTAGCATATTATTGAACAGAAGCTGTGCGTTGCGCAGCAGTAGCTCAATCCAAGAAATATTTCACGATAAAAGCTAATTAAGCAGCATAATTGCAAAATGCCATAAATCAAAATCGAATGCCAGCGAGAGGGATATTCGAGATTTTCCTATCAAATCTTGTAGATTAACTATTCGCACACAACAGTCAACAGGTTTGATTATTGATAAATTTTTTAAAGAGCTATCGAATTACCAACATTTTTCCAATTAGATCGTAGTAGAGTCATTAGCGGTTTTAACAAAGTCATCTCTCAGAGGCGTGTCGTATGATTAAGAGAGTAGAAGCATAAGCAAGATTAAGAAGAAAGTCTTTTTAAGAGATTGGAAACATTTAGTATATTTCAAAATGACTCCAATAAGACTCAAATTCCAAATCAAATTCCAGTTAGAAATATTTTAAAAGAGTTAAATTTACTTTGGAGTTATTAAAAGACTAGAAATCGGTAGTTTACTCGTTTCTATTTATTTCAGATTGTCCAATAAGATTTTGAAACTTCTAATAAGAAACAATTTTCTACTTATGAGCAGTCTTCTGAGATTCTCTATGACTAAAAAACACCAAATCAAAGAGCTTATTACCAATATCTTTCTTCTTCTTCTTCTCTCTGCAATCCAATGGGACTATAAAATTCCAATTAGAAATATTTTCAGCGCGCAAGTAGGCAATTAGGGTTCTTAGTGACTAAAAACCATCAAATCTTTAGAGTCATAGGCAGTATACTTCTTCTTATTCTTGTTTGAAACTTTCAAATAAGACTTAAAAATTTCTAATTAGAATCAATTTCTAGACTTAAGCCTACTTCTAAGATCCTTTGCGATTAAAAATTTTCAAATCGTTGGGCACATTTTTAGAAGCTATCTTCTTATTATTTCAAATGGTCCAATAAGATATTAAAAATTCTAATTAGAAACAATTTTCAACTTATAAGCAATCTTCTGAGATTCTCTATGACTAAAAAAGAATAAATCAAAGGGCACATTACCAAAATCTTTCTTCTTCTTCTTCTTGCTTCAATCCAATTGGACAGTGAAATTCCAATTAGAAATATCTTTCAGCGCGCAAGTCAGCTACTAGGGTTCTTAGTGACGTAAAACCATCAAATCCTTAGAATCATAGGTAGTATACTTCTTATTCTGGTTTGAAAAATTCAAATAAGACTTAAAATCTTCTAATCAGAAACATTTTCTAAGCTTAAACCTACTTCGGCAGATCCCTTGCGATTAAAAATTTTCAAATCGTTGGGCACATTTTTAGAATCTATCTTCTTATTGTTTCAAACGGTCCAATAAGATAATAAAAATTCTAATTAGAAATTTTTTTCAACTTTTAAGACTATTAATAGAATTTTTATTGAGCAAAAATGAGCAATTTTATGAGAAAAGTATTATAACCCCTTTGTTTTGGTTTCAAATTTTCCTATAAGACTACAAAAATTCTAATTAGAAAATAATTTATTTAATTATTATCGATTGTGTCTACTTCTGATGCATTTGAGCTCAAAATTATTTAAATAGCAGGTTCATCCATCTAGCTAAGACTCCAAAAATCCAATTAGAATTTTTCAATTCTAAAACCATACAGCTATTTACATATATTACTTCTTATTCTATGCGTAAACCTACTTCTGATATACTTGAGCTTAGAAATTTCCAAGTACCAAGCCCATTCTTGATCAATTCTCCCCTCTCTTTGTTTCATTATATCCAATAAAACTCTAAACATTCCAATCAGAAACCGTTTTCAACGCCTAAGCCCACAATTTGTTACATATTGCCAACAAGTTGCAGATTTGCTCTACTACGAAATTTACGGCGCATGCGTCCGAGCTTCCAATCAACATAACTTAATCGCTAAGCCGCCGTACCATAACCATATCGAACTAAGACGAAAGAAATTTATGCACAGAATTCGAGTCGCCTGGCGTTACTGATCCGCTTAGAATTGCCCATGACATCTTGGCTTCTGCTTGGATCAATTTTATTTATTTAATTTAATTTTTTTCCCTCTCCCATTTTCAAGACGTCAAACGAATTTCGAACGCGAAAAATAAATGCCAAGAACCCTTTTCAGATTTCATACGCAAGCGAATTTGTTTCACTTGTCATTAAGGCTGAATAAAATGTCAAAAGTCCGAATTGAAGTTCAACCGAACTCGTTAACACTGTTCTTTTCCATATTGTGTCACCAGAAAAAAATTAATTTTTTTTTGTTCCGAGTAAGTTAGAGAAAGAGAGACAGAGAGAGAAAGAGAGAGAGAGAGATAGAGAAACCTAAATTTATTCATTAATAACCAACATTAATTACTTACTTCCTCTCAATTTTTAATAAATTTGCTTGCCGTAAATAAATATACACACGAGAGCGGCCCACGCATTTTGTGCTCATACCCAAATGGCTTGTTGCTCCAGTGATGTACCTAGATGGCCTTTTTTCCATTTAAGGGAAAAAGCTTCGTTTGCAAAATATTAAGAGAGATAGTGCAGGCACTTTTGAGCAACTTGATACACAAAAAAAAAAAAAAAAAAAAAATCGGTCATGGAAGGGGATATAGGCCCCTTTCTCAACCCCCTTACCTACGTCACTGTTCTACTCATATACTGTATTTGAATATATGTAGCAACGTCAAGTATTAGATTGAAATATATGTACATATGTGTATCGAGATATGTGCATTGAGCTTTGAGATTGAAAACATCTATACAGAGTTATATTTACAGTCAAGCTTCCATAACTCAAACTACTTCACCTCGAACTAAATCAATTTCCAATAACTTTAAGAGAGATTCTTACATATAATTCTCCAAATTAAAACCTCCATAAGTCGAACAAATTCTCTTGAAATGGCTCTTCGTGCTATGGAAGCTTGACTGTCTTTAAAAAAATCTAGTTTTTCTGAATTCAACTTTTATGAATGAATTGAAAGGCAGAAGAGAGAGAAAAGCCAACGAATTGAATTGAGTAACCAAAAGTCTGATACGGCTAGGCAATTTTTGAATGAAATCAAATTTACTACCAAAAAAAAATCTGTGTCGCCATCTGCTGCTGTCTGCGCGGCTGCGCAGTAAAGTTGTGTAAATGTGAAATTTTGAAACGACTTCGCGCATGTGACAAAATTCACTTCAAATTTAATTCAAGTTTTCAAAAATTTTATTTACGTTATTTGAGCAGTGTTAAAGTACTGCAAATTTATTGAAAATAATTGATTTATTTTTTTTTTCTTATACTTTTCAGGTAAAGGATAGCTATACCTATAAGCTGAGATATGAATGCGCTCAAGGAAGTGTTTTAAAAGTAAACAATTTTACACCTGAAGGACTCAGGAGAGTCAGAAAAGCATATTTTCTCCTATACAAAGTGAGTTGTAATCTCTATAAAAAATCCGAAAGAGTCAGTCAGCGGTTCCCGGTCAGCATCATTTTCGTAACAGCAATTTAATTATATTGGAACACAGCTTCGGGGAATATTTCGTAGCACAAACAATGGAGCTTAATCTAGCAGATACTGAATAATAACATGTATGTATGTATGTTGGAGTGGATGCCATTTAGACCGTTTACCGGCCCATGGGGATAGCACGAGGGTTTTTCTTGTGTTTGTGTGGGTGTATTGTCTTAAATGCGATTTTTTGAAAAACCAGTGCTAGGCTTGGAACATTACACTCAGTTTCGCCTGTGCCGGGAATCGAACCTTGGACCCTGGGATTAAGAGCATAGCACGCATCCCCTACGCTATCCCAGAGCCACGAAATAATGACATACTCTGTACGAAAATTTTGATATTTTCCACCTGGTCCCTACTGAGCACAATGTTTTCCCCGGCATTGGCATCGTAATCTCAATAGGTTCATCAATTTGGACAATATTTGTGCTTATATGAAAGAGGAGGATATTTGGTTAAAGTCTTAGAATTTCCTATACATTTTTGTGGTCTTAATCGTTTCCCTAAAATATCCTTGGCGCGCTGCCTGAGTGCTTCTAGTTATAACAGATGCGGTATTCTAATAGATCCTTTTAGCGGAGGTATTAAATTTTGGGGGTTTTTTTTTTGGATAATTTTTTTTAGCACTTGCTGGATGCAGGTCTATACAGGCTGAAGGGGTATTCTTGAAATAAGCATTTATGAATGTAAATACAAATTTTTTGACTAGTCTGAAATCCCTTTTAAATAGAGAATTCGAGTATGGAAACTTGACTGTAAGGCGCTTCCACACACCTAAGGTCCACGGTCCTAAGGTCACACCCCTCACAGACGATTCTGAGCACAAATTACGTAATTTCATTGCTTAACTGTTGTTAAAAGTTTTCAAAATTATAAATCCTTGAGAATCACATCCTGTTTCTTTTAAAAATTAAAAGCTACAAACTAAAAAAAATTTGATTGTGACGGGTGTGACTAAATCGAATGGCCCATGTAAAAAAAAATTTAATTTCATTTTCTCGGTTATATTTCACAAAATGTTGGTCAATAAAACTGAGTTCCACGCAATTAACCTCTGAAGACCATCACATTTCACACGCCAATGGGAATAAAGTAGAAGTAAACTTTTTAAAAACGGGTGTAGGAACTCGAATTTTTGGCAGTTATCCTCAAATTATTATTAGGCTTCTATATTATAGAATAGAGAACAGAAAATAGAAAATCTTAACCATTCTTTCGTGTAAGAGTTCTGCTCGTAGGAAGCTCTGTAGGTTTCATCATCTGAGGTCAGTCTTACAGTCTTTGATTGTGTCCATACAACGCTGTTATGGACGCCCTCGTTGCCTCTTGCAACCTTGTTTTTGCAGTCTGTATCCCTTTTTTTTTACCAAGCTGTTCTCATTTGCTCTCAGGACGGGTCCATATCAGCCATTGCTTTCCGAATTTTCCCAATAATTGGAGTAACCCCATAACGGCTTCGAATGTCCACGTCTGGAGAGAAAGGACCTTGTGTTGATATGTATGAGTATATTGTAGTCTTCGTCCCATCTTCATAGTTTGTAACATTAAACGTACTCCAAGTTTAAGGAAACAAAGGCCCAGGAAATTTTTCAGATTTTTAAAAGGTCCAACGCTCACTAAAGAGCCTTAGAATTTTCTCTGCGCATGCCTGTTTGCTGTAAATTTGTTGATTGATTCAACATTCGATCAACAACAGGGAAAGATCAAAACCAGAAGGTACCAATGGGCTCGTGACAACTCCTTTTTATATCCTTATATGAAACGGAACCATCACTTAAACATCGAGGCCGAAAAAAAAAATATTTTCTTAGAAGAAATTTTCGAGCTAATATAGCTTTATCCTCTAACTCACCAAGAACCACCCGACAAGTGAGTGCATTCCTTAATTTGCACCACTATCATCGTTAATACCTCTAAATCCTCCAAAGATCAAGAAATTCAAATAGAAAAAAAAACCTCTTTTACCCAAATAAGCCGGCGAAAAAATGCATAAAAATTCTTCAGTCAATTCATTCTATGCAGATGTGCACAAAAGGCAGAGCAGTCTCAACCTCAATTGCCACCTTTTCATTAAGCCTGTCGAAGGAACCGAGCACACAATCTGGAATTGAAAAACGTGGCGACGGCAAAAGGTGGCAGACAATAAATTAAGCGCGTACGCCATAAGAAAGGCGAAAAAGGCGAGCAAATAACAAGAAGAAGGAAAAACAAAAATACAAAAAAAAAAAAAAAAAAGAATGAAAGAGAAAAATGCCTTGCAATCGACTTTGAATGTGGAATTTGTGTTGTGCTTCTCCTAGCCACTTGCGAAAAGCCCATTAAAAGACCGGGAGGCTCTCGGCCGATCTCGTTGCATATTTCGTTGCCAAAATTTGTTCGCGACAGATAAAAAAACGACCATCTCCATGCCGCACTCAGCACAGGTGGTCGCCGTACTTCTTTTGATTATTATTATTTTTTCTTTCTTTTTTCCTTTCAAAGTGCGGAGCCGGAAGAGCTTGTTGAAGCCTGTAGAATTAACGGAATTCGCATTTAGTCCGATATCATGTGCGCGCTAATTCGTTCGGTGTAAACGTGGCCAAGACGCGCGGCGATGCGACGCGACGCGACGACGCGCAGCCGCCAATGTTGAGTAAATAAATTAAATTTTTTTGCCGTTCAACTGAAAAGGCGAAAATGGAGCGGATTATCTGTGCAAATGTCGGATTTGAGAGCTCATTTTGGGCAATGAATGGCGGCGAAAACGTTCCGACCAAGTTCGAGCAGGTTACGAGTTACGCATTCACTGTTTGTGTGTGTGTGTGTGTGCATTTTGATGTTCCTTTGGACGCTACTGTTGGCCATGTAGGACTTAAGAATTTATTAGCAAATTTTCAGTATGGCATGCCGCAGTCGAATGGCCATCGCCATAGCGAAGAAGTAGCTAAGAAAATGTACTGCAAAGAATCACGCAATGCAACAATGGAACACGCTTAATGAAAAGGAAACACTTTTGAACATCACGAAGCGAACATATTTCATCAAGAATAATACAATTTTAATAAAGGCATACGATTAATAAGAAATAAGACCAGATCTCGAGAAATAAATAATTGAATGGACTACAATTGGTGGAACTGCAACGACGACAACGACGTCTGCGTTGTCATTGCAACTTACGTTGGTTGACAGGGCACCCAAGTACTTGCACGCGCGCGCGGGGATATTGTCAAGGAGGCAGCACAACTCGGATGCAGCTTTGAATGCGTTGAGTGGATTTTGTGTCCTATGGTCAACTCTGGTTTCAAAATGCTGCCGTCTGTCAGTATGCTGGTTGGTTTACTGCCTTTTTTTTTTTTGACTCGTGCTTGCGAAGATAAATTGCTTTAGCTCACATAATCGAGCAATGAATCAAAATTGCACTATGCATTTGCGGAAAGGAAGTCGTCAGATGAGGATTGAGTACGAAAAAAAAGTATTGGAAAAAATAGAGATTGATGCAAATAGGACCACTAAAATTGTTTTCAAAGGCTTTTGAATTGAATTTTTATAGGACTTCTCGTGGTATATTGGCTCTGGGATAGCGTAGAGGATGCGTGCTATGCTCTTGATCCCAGGGTTCGAGGTTCGATTCCCGGCACAGGCGAAACGGAGTGTAATGTTCCAAGCCTAGCACTGATTTTTCAAAAATCGCACACAAGAAAACCTCCTTGGTATCACAATGGGCCGATTAACGGCCTAAGTGGCAGCCACTTCAATCTACCTACCTATCCTAGTTTAAATCGATTTTCAGCACCAGGTTCAAATGAATTAAATAGATACCCTAAGAAGAGTAGCTCTAAACAACTGGTTGATAGCGATGTTAAAGAAAGGCCTCAAATGTTTCATAAAGTTACCCGAAAAGAGTTTTGACTTATGAAATTATACATCTTGATTCTTGGTGGTCCTACGAGATCAAAGAACTTAAAAAAATGATTGAGAGCCACGGTTCTATCAGATAAAATTGGAGAATATTACTGCGAAGAGCGGTTCTTCACGAAGGCCTGACCTTAAGGGGGTTGTCTCCTTAGACAACAAATTTTTATCTATATTTGTTGTTTTTGCATTTTTTTTTTAGCTTGGATATTTTTGTGAATATCGTTCTTAAAGAAGTTTTTAAAATTCGAAACAGTTAAGAAGATATAGCCTTCTTTGTCGCACAAGGTCTGGGCTAAACGAGTCATTTTTTCGGTAACTTCAATCTTTAAACGCATTTTCCTCGAAACCACTATTTTTGAACTGGCGGCCACGATTTCTCCAGTTCAACTGGACCGAATTTAATGATACAAAGTGGATTCGTCGCAGAAATTGTCAACATTATGACCAGATCCTCAATCATAATTTTAACAAATTTTTAACAATTTTTTATTTTACACTGAACTAAAAAAGAAATATACCCAAAATCGAGGAACTATTTTTCAATGGCCGCCATTTTGTTTTAAAAATCGCAAACTCTTTTTTGAGCTGTAGCCCATAATGGCATCTGTAGTGATTATAACCTCGTTTTTATTTTTTATTCCAGAAAACTTGGAGTCGAGAAATTGTGACCACCAGCACTACATCTTTTTTTTTAAGTCTCCACTTTGACGGCCGAGAACTTTTTGAGCCGCCCTCGCATAAAGAAGTGTTTCTTTACTTATTCTACAGACAATAAAAAAAAAATTTTAAAAAGCTCTTATCGTTTTCTGTCAGGAATTTTTTTTAAATGGTCAAAACACATCCCCGCGAAGGAGACAACCCCCTTAAAACGCCCAAAAAACTTGCATCTACAATCTTGTATTTTCTGTAGTCTCCAAACACAATTCGATAACTAGTAATAATAAGTGCTAAAAACTTGAATTTTCTATAACGAGAACTGAATCTGGTGGCAATAGTATTTAGAGAGAATTTTACATACAATTCCTCAGTTAAAGGTCTCCCTCAAAAAGTAGAAAAAATTCCTTTGTATAATGGCTATTCGAGTTATGGAAGTTCAACTGTAAAAAAATGATAAGTAATTCATCATTACTGCTTTCTATTCACGCGACAAGAAGATAAATCTAATTAATTCCAAAGAAATTCATATGAGAAACTTAAAACGGCCGATGATCAAGATAGATTCGACAGATGTCTCGGCATGAGTCACTTCCGTTCGGATGAGAAATTCACCTATATTCGTTCGTTCACAGCATCCGCATCTATTTAACTCAATACGAATGGTTTTATCGGCAGATTCGTTTCTGTTTTTATTTTTTCGCATTAGCGAGACTGGTTAAGAGCTCTTTTTTTTTTGGGTGTAGTCGCTGTTTAACATAACCGAGCCGTGCCCCCGAAGCTAACCGCAAATCGTCGACACGCGGCCGCGATGAATGTAAATAAATTAAATTATTAAATACAAAAAATGAACAAGAAAAATAAGCGAGAAAAAAAAACAGAAATATCTTGTCAATCAATATTAATTTGTAAGCGTATTCACTTGTGTAATAAATGTAATTTATTATTTCCGTTCAATCGGAAAAAAGGGTTAATGCGAAAAAATTGTATTCGCTCAGTTGAATTGTTCACATCTGCATTATATTTATCGGTGTATGAAAATGAATAGCTTAAGTGTTTTTGTGAAAGCTTGTGTGCAATTGAAACTGGCAAAAAGATATGTGGATATTTCAATAGAATATTCCAAGGTGGTAAGAATTCGCTTAATGGGATTATGTTTTAATGGATTGCAGAACCATTAATTAAAGACGGCAACTTGTCAGCCTTTTAAGAGAATTATTCAAGTAATCGTTCCAGTTGATGGGATTATAGTACATGACGATTTTTCTCACCGATTTTTACATTATGGGAAAATGTTTTGTACCCTCACTGTCGTCAGTGCCTCTCCCACTTCACATATTTTCCTTGGTTGCTTTTTCTGGGTGTACAAACTCGCTTTATGTACAGAGTTATTCTTTCACTAACTGTTTTTAACCCTTTAAAGGCCAGTAATGCTATCGACAAGAGCATCATAAAGAATATCGTAATTGGAATTCCTTTTGACACTCAGTACCTACTGAAATTTAGGGATCGCAAATGGGAAACCATCATTTATCCGAAACTCTTTGATTAATGGGACTAAAATAAGTTGAAATGCGTCCGTTTAAGGACGTATGATCAACATCGTTCAACAAATTATCAGATTCCCTTTTCATGTTTCGTTCGTGTCCACAGCCAAAAACTGATTCGTTCAACAAATGCTTCAACATTTTATATTTCGACGTTTCCCTCTTGCGCGTAGGAACGATGTTAGAAATGAAAGAAAATAAATTCCTTATGCATCTCTCAAAAAGGATTGATATTCCGAACGTATTGAGCGCAAATAGAACAATGCAATTTAAAAAAAACAAAAACTATTAAATATTGCTTGGATATGTTTTTTTTATTTTCATCTAAATCTATAAATAGGAGAGATTGTAACAGTTATAAGTTTTTATTTTAAAAATTCAAAAATAAATCTTATTGCATGATTTATATTATTTTTCGTTCAAAAATAAAATCAAATTTCGAATTTAAAATAATTAAAAAGCTAATAAAATGAAAAATATCAAACGAGATGCTAAAAAAAAAGAAATTTTTTAGCGAAGGCATTCGAACCTTTCCGCTCGAATGACAAAAATATTTGAAGCAAATGTAAAAATCGCACAGGGGTTGTTTTCAAGTTTCACGCTTAGAATATAGGCACAAAGAGAATAGCCGAGTACGTTCAACAAAAACCATCTTCCTCTCCCCGCTAGCGTCTCTCCCACGAACTGCATTTTGTTGAACGATGTTGAAGCACGTCTAAACGGGCGCAATCAGATATCTATTTTGAAAATTAAGTAAGTATTATGGCGCTATATCCATTGTGCAATGTTATATTATGTTATGTTATGTTATGTTATGTTATGTTATGTTAAGTTATGTTATGTTATGGTTATGTTATGTTATGTTATGTTATGTTATGTTATGTTATGTTTTATGTTATGTTATGTTATGTTATGTTATGTTATGTTATGTTATGTTTATGTTATGTATGTTATGTTATGTTATGTTATGTTATGTTATGTTATGTTTATGTTATGTTAATGTTATGTTATTTTATGTTATGTTATGTTATGTTATGTTATGTCGTGTCGACTCGTTACGTCGAGTCGACGCAGCAGGAAAACTTTCTCGAGAAGCTCATAAAGCCAAGACTAGCTGCAGCGGTAGAATTGGCGGGAGGACTCAGCCCAAAACAGTACGGTTTCAGGCCACAGAGGTCGACAATTGACGCCATAGCCGAGGTCGTTCACGCAGCGCAGAGGACTCATAGAGGAAATCATTTTTCCAGACCAGTCGTGCTCCTGGTCACTCTGGATATCAAAAATGCGTTCAATAGTCTGCGATGGGTTGATATACTCGACGCACTACAACAGCGCTTCAAGGTCCCGCATATTACTGCATATAATAAGAAGCTATCTGAAAGACAGAGAACTCATTTACTCCACAAAATGAGGGATCACAGACTCTAAAGATCAGCGGGTGCCGCGCAGGGATCCATCCTTGGCCCAGATTTGTGGAATATCACGTACGATAATTTGTTACACATAGAGATCCTGAAAACACATCTTTATTCGCTACCCGATGATGTCGCTGCCGTTATCACAGCAAGAACACTACAATGCCCAAAGAAAGCTGACACAAGTAATGATACGTGCCAGGGAATGGTTAAAAACGCATGGTTTGCAGTTAGCAACCAAAAGACGGAGTTATATTGCTGACCAGAAAGCACATGATCACAGAAATTGAGATGCGAATTTGCGAAGATCACTCCTCCACAGAAGACTTTAAAATACCTAGGAGTACGGCTTGACTCAAAGCTAACATTTTGGCACAATTGCAATACGCAACGACCAAAGCAAAAGATCACTGCTTCCTTAAGTAATTAATGGTAAATGTCAGAGGACCGAGTCAAAGAAAGAAACTCTATTAGAATCATCAACTCATAATGCTTTTATGGCAGCGAAATTTGGGCAGCTCCCTAAATGCTTATACCAAAGAAAGCAGCTATTGGCCACACAAACAACGCAGCTCAGAGAGTCGCATCATCCTATCGTACAGTATCTAATCAGCAGTGTTAGTGATAGCCGGCGTAATTCCCCGATAGACCTATTAGCAGAAGAAAGGGCAAAAACTTGGCGCTTAAAAAAAGTAGAAATGTTACCGCGCAACAAAACCGCAGAGCAGCGCAATCGACTCTAGCTTTCCTGGCAGCGAAAATGGGACAACCGTAACAACAGGCAGATGGACGGCGAAACTAATTCCAAGAATTGAGCCGAGGATAACCCGCAAACATGGTGAGGTAAACTATTACTTGACACAGTTCCTTTCCGGCACGGCTATTTCAAGACGTACCTATACAAAATGGGAAAACCCCACACCAAGATGCATTTACTGCAACGATCCTGAAGATGACGCAGAACACACTTTTCTTTAAGTTATAAAATGAATGACTTCGTTCACAGCTCAGAGACGAATTGGGGGTTTCAACGTGGAAACCGCGACAAGAGGTGATGTTAAGCAACCGAAGAATACTGGTTCTGCATCTCAAAGTATATCGAAAAAGTCCTAAGGACAAAAAAGCAAGATCTAGACGCAGATGAGTCATAAAGAGAAGCAGTGCGGAGGCCCGGCCGCGGGCTTAATAAACAAGATGAAGGCATAATAGCCAAGTAGGGACCCTCCCTAAGTAATGCAAGAGCAGTTCCGGGGAGGAATGTTGATGTCCTAAAGGGTATGGTGGGGGGTTTTTAGGGAGGAGTCAGGCCGTCACCCGTTTGGCGACGTCCTTTTGATGGTCCATGATGGATTCCACACGCCCCCCCCAAAAAAAAAAAAAAAAAAAAAAAAAAAAATGTTTATGTTATGTTATTTATGTTATGTTGTCTTTCAATTCCATCCACTTGGAACAGCTTTTCTTCTATAAGAGTGTCCTTAATATGGACTTTCATTACTATCCCTAATAATTTTCTCCCCACCATGTTTAGCTCGTGTTCTTTATGAGCATGTACACGACTATTTTGAATATTTGGCCTCGTTCAACGTGCACTTTTAGCCAACATGTGTTGATACCTATGAAAAAAGTTCCAGAAAATTTATATTTAGGTTCGTTTAACCGAAACTTGTTGCTGAGGCTCTTGATCTCAAGCGGAATGTCTTTTATTTCGGGTATAATTACGGTGACCATGAATTGAAATTGAAAAAAAATATTAAATGTCATTTTGACGCAGTTAATAAATTGAATAAATTGATAAATTTTAAATATTTTCATGGGTAAGGAAAATAGCAAAGTGGCTTCAAATAGGTGGAAAACATAGGGTTTTCCAGGAATTTTCTCCACAGGAATTTTCTTTAGGACCTAAGGAACCATTTAAGAAAAAAAAATTTCAAAAACCCTCTAGGAAATGTCATTTTGACACAGTTAAACCCGATAAATGTACTTTATTCAAAAAAATATAACGGCTTTATTTTCCCGCCAAAATGAAAATTCCAAAAAAACTTTAAAAAATTACGAAAAAAAACCAAAAATTTCAAAACCCCAAAATTCCCCAGTAGTTTCCGAGATATAACGACTTGAAATTTTGGCATCCACCTTCTATTTTCCTGTTCGCCTGGTGAACAGAAGAATTTTTGTAATGAAAACCGCATTTCTCGGGCATCATTTTTCTCGAAGGCACAATTTTTTTTTTGAAAGTTCAATGGTAAGTAGCTTCTTTTTCGACCTCAAGTACACTTTGCAATGAATAAATTTTAAATATTTTCATGGGTAAGGAAAATAGCAAAGGGGCTTCAAATAGGGGGAAAACTAGGGTTTTCCAGGAATTTTCTCCACAGGAATTTTCTTTAGGACCTAAGGAACCATTTAAGAAAAAAAAATTTTCAAAAACCCTCTAGGAAATGTCATTTTGACACAGTTAAACCCGATAAATGTACTTTATTCAAAAAAATATAACGGCTTTATTTTCCCGCCAAAATGAAAATTCCAAAAAAAACTTTAAAAAATTACGAAAAAACCAAATTTTCAAAACCCAAAATTCCCAGTAGTTTCCGAGATATAAGCATTTGAAATTTTGGCATCCACCTTCTGTTTTTCCTGTTCGCCTAGTGAACCAGACGAATTTTTTTGGAATTGAGCTCCGCATTTCTTCGCATATGATTTTCTCGAAACTTAAGTCTTTTTCGAAACCTCGGCGGTAAGTATGCATTCTTTTGAGTCTCCACCACCCTTTGCAATAAATAAAATTTTCATATTTCCACGGTAAGGAAAATGCAAAAAGTGCTTCAAATAGGGGGAAAGCGTGGAATTTTCCAGGAATTTTCACCATGGGAATTTTCTTTAGGATCTGAGGAACCATTTAGGAAAAAAAAATTTTCAAAAACCCGTAGGAAATGTCATTTTGAGACAGTTAAACCCGAAAACTAAACTTTATTCAAAAAAATATAACAACTTTATTTTCCCGCCAAATGAATATCCAAAAAAACTTCAAAAAATAACAAAAAAACCAATATTTCAAAACCCAAAATTCCCAGTATTTCCGAGATATAAGCATTTGAAATTTTGGCATCCACCTTCTGTTTTTCCTGTTCGCCTAGTGAACCAGACGAATTTTTTGGAATTGAGCTCCGCATTTCTTCGGCATAGATTTTCTCGAAACTAAAGTCTTTTTTGAAACTTCGGCGGTAAGTATGCATTCTTTTGAGTCTCCACCACCCTTTGCAATAAATAAAATTTTCATATTTCCACGGGTAAGGAAAATGCAAAAAGTGCTTCAAATAGGGGGAAAGCGTGGAATTTTCCAGGAATTTTCACCATGGGAATTTTCTTTAGGATCTGAGGAACCATTTAGGAAAAAAAAATTTTCAAAAACCCTGTAGGAAATGTCATTTTGAGACAGTTAAACCCGAAAACTAAACTTTATTCAAAAAAATAACGGCTTTATTTTCCCGCCAAAATGAATATTCCAAAAAAACTTCAAAAAATAAAAAAAAACCAAAATTTTCAAAAACCCAAAATTCCCAGTAGTTTCCGAGATATAAGCATTTGAAATTTTGGCATCCACCTTCTGTTTTTCCTGTTCGCCTAGTGAACCAGACGGATTTTTTGGAATTGAGCTCCGCATTTCTTCGGCATATGATTTTCTCGATAACTAAAGTCTTTTTCGAAACTTCGGCGGTAAGTATGCATTCTTTTGAGTCCCACCACCCTTTGCAATAAATAAAATTTTCATATTTCCCGGGTAAGGAAAATGCAAAAAGTGCTTCAAATAGGGGAAAGCGTGGAATTTTCCAGGAATTTTCACCATGGGAATTTTCTTTAGGATCTGAGGAACCATTTAGGAAAAAAAAATTTTCAAAAAACCCTGTAGGAAATGTCATTTTGAGACAGTTAAACCCGAAAACTAAACTTTATTCAAAAAAATATAACGGCTTTATTTTCCCGCCAAAATGAATTTCCAAAAAAACTTCAAAAAATAAAAAATTGAATGGACTACAATTGTGGAACTGCAACGACGACAACGACCGTCTGCGTTGTCATTGCAACTTACGTTGGTTGACAGGGCACCCAAGTACTTGCACGCGCGCGCGGGGGATTTTGTCAGGAGGCAGCACAACTCGGATGCAGCTTTGAATGCGTTGAGTGGATTTTTTGTGTCCTATGGTCAACTCTGGTTTCAAAATGCTGCCGTCTGTCAGTATGCTGGTTGGTTTACTGCCTTTTTTTTTTTTGACTCGTGCTTGCGAAGATAAATTGCTTTAGCTCACATAATCGAGCAATGAATCAAAATTGCACTATGCATTTGCGGAAAGGAAGTAGTCAGATGAGGATTGAGTACGAAAAAAAAAAATTATTGGGAAAAAATAGAGATTTGAAGCATAGGACCACTAAAATTGTTTTCAAAGGCTTTTGAATTGATTTTTTTATAGGACTTCTCCTGGTTTATTTGGCTCTGGAATAGCGTAGAGGATGCGTGCTATGCTCTTGATCCCAGGGTTCGAGGTTCGATTCCCGGCACGCATTTTCCTCGAAACCACTATTTTTGAACAAGCGGCCACGATTTCTTCCAGTTCAACTGGACCGAATTTAATGATAACAATGTGGATTCGACGCAAAAATGTTACCATTATGACTGGACCCTCAATCATAATTTAAACAAATTTTTTACAATTTTTTATTTTACACTGAACTACTAAAAAATATACCCAAAATCGATGAATTATTTTTCCATGGCCGCCATTTTGTGAAAAAAAACAAACGCAAATTTTTTTGAGCTGTAGCCTATATTGCATCTATAGTGATTAATTTTTATTCCAGAAAACTTGGAGTCGAGAAATTGGACCACCAGCACTCCATCTTTTTTTTTAAGTCTCCACTTTGACGGCCGAGAAGTTTTTGAGCCGCCCTCGCATAAATAAGTGTTTCTTTACTTATTCTACAGACAAAAAAAAAAAAAATTTAAAAAGCTCTTATCGTTTTCTGTCAGGAATATTTTTTAAATGGTCAAATCACACTTCCCCCGCGAAGGAGACAACCCCTCAAAACGCCCAAAAAAACTTGCATCTACAATCTTGTATTTTCTGTAGTCTCCAACCACAATTCGATACTTATTAATAATAATTTTTAAGTACTAAAAACTTGAATTTTCTATAACGAGAACTGAACCTGGGGCAATAGTGTTTCGAGAGAATTTTACATTACAATTCCTCAGTTAAGGGGGTCTTCTCATTGAAAACCCGTTTTTTGGACCCTTTTTAAAAAAAATCTTATTTGAAAACGCAAAGAATAATTGAAAACTTTTTTTATTTATTGTATTACAAAAGGTTCAAAGTAAATAAAAAAATTTTTTTTGCCTCGATACGTGGGCTGTTCAAAAAGTTAATGGAGACTTCAAAGTTGGTGGGAGAAAAAAAAGGTTGCCGTCACGGCGGCCACGATTCCGGGTCTCCGGAGCGTCCGAAATGGAAAAAAAAACGGGTTTATAATCAGTAATAGATGTAATTCTCGGTGAACCTCAAGCTTAATTTTGTGATTTTTTTGACAAAATGGCGGCATTCAAAAAAAATTTCAATTTCGTGCTTTTTTTTGTAGTTTTAGTTTAGTGTAAAAATAAAAATAGTAAAAAATTTTTTAAAAATTATGGTCGAGGTTCACCAGAGACTGGTGACAATCTTGCGTCGATTCCACTTTGTTTCATGAAAATCGGTTCAGTTGAACTGAGATATCATGGCCGCCATTCGAAAAACGTGTTTTCGAGATAAACGCGTTTAAAGTTTGAAGCAACGCAAAACTTACTCGTTTTAGCGCAGATCTTGCTCGACAAAGAAGGCTATATCCTCTAAACTATTAAGAATTTCAAAAACTCCTTTTAGGGGCATATTCACAACTACCCAAGCTATAAATAAAAGCAAAAAAAAAATCGAAAAAAAAAGTTGCTCAATGAGAAGACCCCCTTAAAGGTCTCCCTCAAAAAGTAGAAAAAATTCCTTTGTATAATGGCTATTCGAGTTATGGAAGTTCGACTGTAAAAAATCATTATTGCTTTCTATTTACGCGACAAGAAGATAAATCTAATTAATTCCAAAGAAATTCATATGAGAAACTTAAAACGGCCGATGAACAAGATAGATTCGACAGATGTCTCGGCATGAGTCACTTCCGTTCGGATGAGAAATTCACCTATATTCGTTCGTTCACAGCATCCGCATCTATTTAACTCAATACGAATGGTTTTATCGGCAGATTCGTTTCTGTTTTTATTTTTTCGATTAGCGAGACTGGTTAAGAGCTCTTTTTTTTTTGGTGTAGTCGCTGTTTAACATAACCGAGCCGTGCCCCCGAAGCTAACCGCAAATCGTCGACACGCGGCCCGCGATGAATGTAAAATAAATTAAATTATTAAATACAAAAAATGAACAAGAAAAATAAGCGAGAAAAAAAAAACAGAAATATCTTGTCAATCAATATTAATTTGTAAGCGTATTCACTTGTGTAATAAATGTAATTTATTATTTCCGTTCAATCGGAAAAAAAGGGTTAATGCGAAAAGATTGTATTCGCCTCAGTTGAATTGTTCACATCTGCATTATATTTAACGTGTATGAAAATGAATAGCTTAAGTGTTTTTGTGAAAGCTTGTGTGCAATTGAAACTGGCAAAAAGATATGTGGATATTTCAATAGAATATTCCAAGGTGGTAAGAATTCGCTTAATGGGATTATGTTTTAATAGATTGCAGAACCATTAATTATAGACGGCAACTTGTCAGCCTTTTTAAGAGAATTACTCAAGTAATCGTTCCAGTTGATGGGATTATAGTACATGACAATTTTTTCTCACCGATTTTTACATTATGGGAAAATGTTTTGTACCCTCACTGTCGTCAGTGCCTCTCCCACTTCACATATTTTCCTTGGTTGCTTTTCTGGGTGTACAAACTCGCTTTATGTACAGAGTTATTCTTTCACTAACTGTTTTTAACCCTTTAAAGGCCAGTAATGCTATCGACAAGAGCATCATAAAGAAAATCGTAATTGGAATTCCTTTTGACACTCAGTACCTACTGAAATTTAGGGATCGCAAATGGGAAATCATCATTTAATCGAAACTCTTTGATTAATGGGACTAAAATAAGTTGAAATCAGATATCTATTTTGAAAATTAAGTAAGTATTATGCGCTATATCCATTGTGCAATGTTATATTATGTTATGTTATGTTATGTTATGTTATGTTATGTTATGTTATTTTATGTTATGTTATGTTATGTTATGTTATGTTATGTTATGTTATGTTATGTTATGTTATGTTATGTTTATGTTATGTTATGCTATGTTATGCTATGTTGTTATGTTATGTTATGTTATGTTATGTTTGTTATGTTATGCTATGTTATGTTATGTTCTGTATGTTATGTTATGTTATGTTATGTTATGTTATGTATGTTATGTTATGTTATGTTATGTTATGTTATGTTATGTTATGTTATGCTATGTTTATGCTATGTTATGTTATGTTATGTTATGTTTATGTTTATTTTGTTATGTTATGTTATTTAATGTTATGTTATGTTATGTTTATGTTATGTTATGTTATGATATGTTATGTATATGTATGTTATGTTATGTTTATGTTATGTTATGTTATGTTTTAGTTATGTATGTTATGTTATGTTATGTTATGTTATGTATGTTTATGTTATTTATGTTATGTTATGTTTATGTTATGTAATTTATGTTATGTTAGTTATGTTATGTTATGGTTATGTTTATGTTATGTTATGTTATGTTGTCTTTCAATTTCCATCCACTTGGAACAGCTTTTCTTCTATAAGAGTGTCCTTAATATGGACTTTCATTACTATCCCAGCTAATAATTTTTCTCCCAACACATGTTTAGCTCGTGTTCTTTATGAGCATGTACACGACTATTTTGAATATTTGGCCTCGTTCAACGTGCACTTTTAGCCAACATGTGTTGATACCTATGAAAAAAGTTCCAGAAAATTTATATTTAGGTTCGTTTAACCGAAACTTGTTGCTGAGGCTCTTGATCTCAAGCGGATTTCTTTATATTTCGGGTATAATTACGGTGACCATGAATTGAAATTGAAAAAAAATATTAAATGTCATTTTGACGCAGTTAATAAATTGAATAAATGAATAAATTTTAAATATTTTCATGGGTAAGGAAAATAGCAAAGTGGCTTCAAATAGGTGAAAACATAGGGTTTTCCAGGAAATTTCTCCACAGAAATTTCTTTGGGACCTAAGGAACCATTTAAGAAAAAAAAATTTCAAAAACCCTCTAGGAAATGTCATTTTGACACAGTTAAACCCGATAAATGTACTTTATTCAAAAAAATATAACGGCTTTATTTTCCCGCCAAAATGAAAATTCCAAAAAAACTTCAAAAATTAAAAAAAAAATCAAAATTTTCAAAACCCCAAAATTCCCAGTAGCTTCCGAGATATAAGCATTTGAAATTTTGGCATCCACCTTCTGATTTTCCTGTTCGCCTGGTGAATCAGAAGAATTTTGTACTGAAAACCGCATTTCTCGGGCATCATTTTTTTCTCGAAGGCTAGAATTTTTTTTTTGAGAACTTCGATGGTAAGTATGCTTCTTTTTCGACCTCAAGCACACTTTGCAATGAATAAATTTTAAATATTTTCATAGGTAAGGAAAAATGCAAAGGGGCTTCAAATAGGGGGAAAACATAGGGTTTTTCCAGGAATTTTCTCCACAGGAATTTTCTTTAGGACCTAAGGAACCATTTAAGAAAAAAAAATTTTCAAAAACCCTCTAGGAAATGTCATTTTGACACAGTTAAACCCGATAAAGTACTTTATTCAAAAATAATAACGGCTTTATTTTCCCGCCAAAATGAAAATTCCAAAAAAAAACTTTAAAAAATTACGAAAAAACCAAAATTTTCAAAACCCCAAAATTCCCAGTAGTTTCCGAGATATAAGCATTTGAAATTTTGGCATCCACCTTCTGTTTTTCCTGTTCGCCTAGTGAACCAGACGAATTTTTTGGAATTGAGCTCCGCATTTCTTCGGCATATGATTTTCTCGAAAACTTAAGTCTTTTTCGAAACCTCGGCGGTAAGTATGCATTCTTTTGAGTCTCCACCACCCTTTGCAATGAATAAAATTTTCATATTTCCACGGGTAGGGAAAATGCAAAAAGTGCTTCAAATAGGGGGAAAGCGTGGAATTTTTCCAGGAATTTTCACCATGGAATTTTCTTTAGGATCTGAGGAACCATTTAGGAAAAAAAAATTTTCAAAAACCCTGTAGGAAATGTCATTTTGAGACAGTTAAACCCGAAAACTAAACTTTATATTCAAAAAAATATAACGGCTTTATTTTCCCGCCAAAATGAAAATTCCAAAAAAACTTCAAAAAATAACAAAAAAACCAAAATTTCAAAACCCAAAATTCCCAGTAGTTTCCGAGATATAAGCATTTGAAATTTTGGCATCCACCTTCTGTTTTTCCTGTTCGCCTAGTGAACCAGACGAATTTTTTGGAATTGAGCTCCGCATTTCTTCGGCATATGATTTTTCTCGATAACTTAAGTCTTTTTCGAACCTCGGCGGTAAGTATGCATTCTTTTGAGTCTCCACCACCCTTTGCAATGAATAAAATTTTCATATTTCCACGGGTAAGGAAAATGCAAAAAGTGCTTCAAATAGGGGGAAAGCGTGAAATTTTCCAGGAATTTTCACCATGGGAATTTTCTTTAGGATCTGAGGAACCATTTAGGAAAAAAAAATTTTCAAAAACCCTGTAGGAAATGTCATTTTGAGACAGTTAAACCCGAAAACTAAACTTTATTCAAAAAAATATAACGGCTTTATTTTCCCGCCAAAATGAAAATTCCAAAAAAACTTCAAAAAATAACAAAAAAACCAAAATTTTCAAAACACCAAAATTCCCAGTAGTTTCCGAGATATAAGCATTTGAAATTTTGGCATCCACCTTCTGTTTTTCCTGTTCGCCTAGTGAACCAGACGAATTTTTTGGAATTGAGCTCCGCATTTCTTCGGCATATGATTTTCTCGATAACTTAAGTCTTTTTCGAAACCTCGGCGGTAAGTATGCATTCTTTTGAGTCTCCACCACCCTTTGCAATAAATAAAATTTTCATATTTCCACGGGTAAGGAAAATGCAAAAAGTGCTTCAAATAGGGGGAAAGCGTGGAATTTTCCAGGAATTTTCACCATGGGAATTTTCTTTAGGATCTGAGGAACCATTTAGGAAAAAAAAATTTTCAAAAACCCTGTAGGAAATGTCATTTTGAGACAGTTAAACCCGAAAACTAAACTTTATTCAAAAAAATATAACGGCTTTATTTTCCCGCCAAAATGAAAATTCCAAAAAAACTTCAAAAAATAACAAAAAAAACCAAAATTTTCAAAACCCCAAAATTCCCAGTAGTTTCCGAGATATAAGCATTTGAAATTTTGGCATCCACCTTCTGTTTTTCCTGTTCGCCTAGTGAACCAGACGAATTTTTTGGAATTGAGCTCCGCATTTCTTCGGCATATGATTTTCTCGATAACTTAAGTCTTTTTTCAAACCTCGGCGGTAAGTATGCATTCTTTTGAGTCTCCACCACCCTTTGCAATAAATAAAATTTTCATATTTCCACGGGTAAGGAAAATGCAAAAAGTGCTTCAAATAGGGGGAAAGCGTGAATTTTCCAGGAATTTTCACCATGGAATTTTCTTTAGGATCTGAGGAACCATTTAGGAAAAAAAAATTTTCAAAAACCCTGTAGGAAATGTCATTTTGAGACAGTTAAACCCGAAAACTAAACTTTATTCAAAAAAATATAACGGCTTTATTTTCCCGCCAAAATGAATATTCCAAAAAAACTTCAAAAAATAACAAAAAAACCAAAATTTTCAAAAACCCAAAATTCCCAGTAGTTTCCGAGATATAAGCATTTGAAATTTTGGCATCCACCTTCTGTTTTTCCTGTTCGCCTAGTGAACCAGACGAATTTTTTGGAATTGAGCTCCGCATTTCTTCGGCATATGATTTTCTCGATAACTAAAGTCTTTTTTGAAACTTCGGCGGTAAGTATGCATTCTTTTGAGTCTCCACCACCCTTTGCAATGAATAAAATTTTCATATTTCCACGGGTAAGGAAAATGCAAAAAGTGCTTCAAATAGGGGAAAGCGTGGAATTTTCCAGGAATTTTCACCATGGGAATTTTCTTTAGGATCTGAGGAACCATTTAGGAAAAAAAAATTTTCAAAAACCCTGTAGGAAATGTCATTTTGAGACAGTTAAACCCGAAAACTAAACTTTATTCAAAAAAATATAACGGCTTTATTTTCCCGCCAAAATGAAAATTCCAAAAAAAACTTCAAAAAATAACAAAAAAACCAAAATTTTCAAAACCCCAAAATTCCCAGTAGTTTCCGAGATATAAGCATTTGAAATTTTGGCATCCACCTTCTGTTTTTCCTGTTCGCCTAGTGAACCAGACGAATTTTTTGGAATTGAGCTCCGCATTTCTTCGGCATATGATTTTCTCGATAACTAAAGTCTTTTTCGAAACTTCGGCGGTAAGTATGCATTCTTTTGAGTCTCCACCACCCTTTGCAATGAATAAAATTTTCATATTTCCACGGGTAAGGAAAATGCAAAAAGTGCTTCAAATAGGGGGAAAGCGTGGAATTTTCCAGGAATTTTCACCATGGGAATTTTCTTTAGGATCTGAGGAACCATTTAGGAAAAAAAATTTTCAAAAACCCTGTAGGAAATGTCATTTTGAGACAGTTAAACCCGAAAACTAAACTTTATTCAAAAAAATATAACGGCTTTATTTTCCCGCCAAAATGAATATTCCAAAAAAACTTCAAAAAATAACAAAAAAACCAAAATTTTCAAAAACCCAAAATTCCCAGTAGTTTCCGAGATATAAGCATTTGAAATTTTGGCATCCACCTTCTGTTTTTCCTGTTCGCCTAGTGAACCAGACGAATTTTTTGGAATTGAGCTCCGCATTTCTTCGGCATATGATTTTCTCGATAACTAAAGTCTTTTTCGAAACTTCGGCGGTAAGTATGCATTCTTTTGAGTCTCCACCACCCTTTGCAATAAATAAAATTTTCATATTTCCACGGGTAAGGAAAATGCAAAAAGTGCTTCAAATAGGGGGAAAGCGTGGAATTTTCCAGGAATTTTCACCATGGGAATTTTCTTTAGGATCTGAGGAACCATTTAGGAAAAAAAAATTTTCAAAAACCCTGTAGGAAATGTCATTTTGAGACAGTTAAACCCGAAAACTAAACTTTATTCAAAAAAATATAACGGCTTTATTTTCCCGCCAAAATGAAAATTCCAAAAAAACTTCAAAAAATAACAAAAAAACCAAAATTTTCAAAACCCCAAAATTCCCAGTAGTTTCCGAGATATAAGCATTTGAAATTTTGGCATCCACCTTCTGTTTTTCCTGTTCGCCTAGTGAATCAGACGAATTTTTTGGAATGAGCTCCGCATTTCTTCGGCATAATTTTCTCGATAACTAAAGTCTTTTTCGAAACTTCGGCGGTAAGTATGCATTCTTTTGAGTCTCCATCACACTTTGCAATGAATAAAATTTTCATATTTCCACGGGTAAGGAAAATGCAAAAAGTGCTTCAAATAGGGGGAAAGCGTGGAATTTTCCAGGAATTTTCTCCATGGGAATTTTCTTTAGGATCTGAGGAACCATTTAAGAAAAAAAAATTTTCAAAAACCCTGTAGGAAATGTCATTTTGAGACAGTTAAACCCGAAAACTAAACTTTATTCAAAAAAATATAACGGCTTTATTTTCCCGCCAAAATGAAAATTCCAAAAAAACTTCAAAAAATAACAAAAAATCCAAAATTTTCAAAACCCCAAAATTCCCAGTAGTTTCCGAGATATAAGCATTTGAAATTTTGGCATCCACCTTCTGTTTTTCCTGTTCGCCTAGTGAACCAGACGAATTTTTTTGGAATTGAGCTCCGCATTTCTTCGGCATATGATTTTCTCGATAACTAAAGTCTTTTTCGAAACTTCGGCGGTAAGTATGCATTCTTTTGAGTCTCCTCCACCCTTGCAATGAATAAAATTTTCATATTTCCACGGGTAAGGAAAATGCAAAAAGTGCTTCAAATAGGGGGAAAGCGTGGAATTTTCCAGGAATTTTCACCATGGGAATTTTCTTTAGGATCTGAGGAACCATTTAGGAAAAAAAAATTTTCAAAAACCCTGTAGGAAATGTCATTTTGAGACAGTTAAACCCAAAACTAAATAAACTTTATTCAAAAAAATATAACGGCTTTATTTTCCCGCCAAAATGAAAATTCCAAAAAAACTTCAAAAAATAACAAAAAAAACCAAAATTTTCAAAACCCCAAAATTCCCAGTAGTTTCCGAGATATAAGCATTTGAAATTTTGGCATCCACCTTCTGTTTTTCCTGTTCGCCTAGTGAACCAGACGAATTTTTTGGAATTGAGCTCCGCATTTCTTCGGCATATGATTTTCTCGATAACTTAAGTCTTTTTCGAAACTTCGGCGGTAAGTATGCATTCTTTTGAGTCTCCACCACCCTTTGCAATGAATAAAATTTTTCATATTTCCACGGGTAAGGAAAATGCAAAAAGTGCTTCAAATAGGGGGAAAGCGTGGAATTTTCCAGGAATTTTCACCATGGGAATTTTCTTTAATCTGAGGAACCATTTAGAAAAAAAAATTTCAAAAACCCTGTAGGAAATGTCATTTTGAGACAGTTAAACCCGAAAACTAAACTTTATTCAAAAAAATATAACGGCTTTATTTCCCGCCAAAATGAAAATTCCAAAAAAACTTCAAAAAATAACAAAAAAAACCAAAATTTTCAAAAACCCAAAATTCCCAGTAGTTTCCGAGATATAAGCATTTGAAATTTTGGCATCCACCTTCTGTTTTTCCTGTTCGCCTAGTGAACCAGACGAATTTTTTGGAATTGAGCTCCGCATTTCTTCGGCATATGATTTTTCTCGATAACTAAAGTCTTTTTTGAAACTCGGCGGTAAGTATGCATTCTTTTGAGTCCTCCACCACCCTTTGCAATGAATAAAATTTTCATATTTCCACGGGTAAGGAAAATGCAAAAAGTGCTTCAAATAGGGGGAAAGCGTGGAATTTTCCAGGAATTTTCACCATGGGAATTTTCTTAAGGATCTGAGGAACCATTTAGGAAAAAAAAATTTTCAAAAACCCTGTAGGAAATGTCATTTTGAGACAGTTAAACCCGAAAACTAAACTTTATTCAAAAAAATATAACGGCTTTATTTTCCCGCCAAAATGAAAATTCCAAAAAAACTTCAAAAATAACAAAAAAAACCAAAATTTTCAAAACCCCAAAATTCCCAGTAGTTTCCGAGATATAAGCATTTGAAATTTTGGCATCCACCTTCTGTTTTTCCTGTTCGCCTAGTGAACCAGACGAATTTTTGGAATTGAGCTCCGCATTTCTTCGGCATATGATTTTCTCGATAACTAAAGTCTTTTTCGAAACTTCGGCGGTAAGTATGCATTCTTTTGAGTCTCCACCACCCTTTGCAATGAATAAAATTTTCATATTTCCACGGGTAAGGAAAATGCAAAAAGTGCTTCAAATAGGGGGAAAGCGTGGAATTTTCCAGGAATTTTCACCATGGGAATTTTCTTTAGGATCTGAGGAACCATTTAGGAAAAAAAAATTTTCAAAAACCCTGTAGGAAATGTCATTTTGAGACAGTTAAACCCGAAAACTAAACTTTATTCAAAAAAATATAACGGCTTTTTTTCCCCGCCAAAATGAAAATTCCAAAAAAACTTCAAAAAATAAAAAAAAAACCAAAATTTTCAAAACCCCAAAATTCCCAGTAGTTTCCGAGATATAAGCATTTGAAATTTTGGCATCCACCTTCTGTTTTTCCTGTTCGCCTAGTGAACCAGACGAATTTTTGGAATGAGAACCGCATTTCTTCGGCATATATTTTTCTCGAACTAAAGTTTTTTTTTGAAACTTCGGCGGTAAGTATGCTTCTTTTTGACCTCCAGCACACTTTGCAATGAATAAATTTTAATATTTCCACGGGTAAGGAAAATGCAAAAAGTGCTTCAAATAGGGGGAAAGCGTGGAATTTTCCAGGAATTTTCTCCATGGGAATTTTCTTTAGGATCTGAGGAACCATTTAGAAAAAAAAATTTTCAAAAACCCTGTAGGAAATGTCATTTTGAGACAGTTAAACCCGAAAAGAACTTTATTTATTCAAAAAAATTAACGGCTTTATTTTCCCGCCAAAATGAAAATTCCAAAAAAACTTCAAAAAATAACAAAAAAAACCAAAATTTTCAAAACCCCAAAATTCCCAGTAGTTTCCGAGATATAAGCATTTGAAATTTTGGCATCCACCTTCTGTTTTTCCTGTTCGCCTAGTGAACCAGACGAATTTTTTGGAATTGAGCTCCGCATTTCTTCGGCATATGATTTTCTCGATAACTTAAGTCTTTTTCGAAACTTCGGCGGTAAGTATGCATTCTTTTGAGTCTCCACCACCCTTTGCAATGAATAAAATTTTCATATTTCCACGGGTAAGGAAAATGCAAAAAGTGCTTCAAATAGGGGGAAAGCGTGAATTTTCCAGGATTTTCACCATGGGAATTTTCTTTAGGATCTGAGGAACCATTTAGGAAAAAAAAATTTTCAAAAACCCTGTAGGAAATGTCATTTTGAGACAGTTAAACCCGAAAACTAAACTTTTCAAAAAAATATAACGGCTTTATTTTCCCGCCAAAATGAAAATTCCAAAAAAAACTTCAAAAAATAACAAAAAAACCAAAATTTTCAAAACCCCAAAATTCCCAGTAGTTTCCGAGATATAAGCATTTGAAATTTTGGCATCCACCTTCTGTTTTTCCTGTTCGCCTAGTGAACCAGACGAATTTTTTGGAATTGAGCTCCGCATTTCTTCGGCATATGATTTTCTCGATAACTAAAGTCTTTTTCGAAACCTCGGCGGTAAGTATGCATTCTTTTGAGTCTCCATCACCCTTTGCAATGAATAAAATTTTCATATTTCCACGGGTAAGGAAAATGCAAAAAGTGCTTCAAATAGGGGGAAAGCGTGGAATTTTCCAGGAATTTTCACCATGGGAATTTTCTTTAGGATCTGAGGAACCATTTAGGAAAAAAAAATTTTCAAAAACCCTGTAGGAAATGTCATTTTGAGACAGTTAAACCCGAAAACTAAACTTTATTCAAAAAAATATAACGGCTTTATTTTCCCGCCAAAATGAAAATTCCAAAAAAACTTCAAAAAATAACAAAAAAACCAAAATTTTCAAAACCCCAAAATTCCCAGTAGTTTCCGAGATATAAGCATTTGAAATTTTGGCATCCACCTTCTGTTTTTCCTGTTCGCCTAGTGAACCAGACGAATTTTTTGGAATTGAGCTCCGCATTTCTTCGGCATATAATTTTCTCGATAACTTAAGTCTTTTTCGAAACTTCGGCGGTAAGTATGCATTCTTTTGAGTCTCCACCACCCTTTGCAATAAAAAAATTTTTCATATTTCACGGGTAAGGAAAATGCAAAAAGTGCTTCAAATAGGGGAAAGCGTGGAATTTCCAGGAATTTTCACCATGGGAATTTTTCTTAGGATCTGAGGAACCATTTAGGAAAAAAACATTTTCAAAAACCCTGTAGGAAATGTCATTTTGAGACAGTTAAACCCGAAAACTAAACTTTATTCAAAAAAATATAACGCTTTATTTTCCGCCAAAGACTTAAGTTATCGAGAAAAATCATATGCCGAAGAAATGCGGAGCTCAATTCCAAAAAAATCGTCTGGTTCACTAGGCGAACAGGAAAAACAGAAGGTGGATGCCAAAAATTTCAAATGCTTATATCTCGGAAACTACTGGGAATTTTGGGTTTTTGAAAATTTGGTTTTTTGTTATTTTTTGAAGTTTTTTTTGGAATATTCATTTTGGCGGGAAAATAAAGCCGTTATATTTTTTTTGAATAAAGTTTAGTTTTTCGGGTTTAACTGTCTCAAAATGACATTTCCTACAGGGTTTTTGAAAAATTTTTTTTCCTAAATGGTTCCTCAGATCCTAAAGAAAATTCCATGGTGAAAATTCCTGGAAAATTCCACGCTTTCCCCTATTTGAAGCACTTTTTGCATTTTCCTTACCCGTGGAAATATGAAAATTTTATTTATTGCAAAGGGTGGTGGAGACTCAAAAGAATGCATACTTACCGCCGAAGTTTCGAAAAAGACTTTAGTTATCGAGAAAATCATATGCCGAAGAAATGCGGAGCTCAATTCCAAAAAATTCGTCTGGTTCACTAGGCGAACAGGAAAAACAGAAGGTGGATGCCAAAATTTCAAATGCTTATATCTCGGAAACTACTGGGAATTTTGGGGTTTTGAAAATTTTGGTTTTTTGTTATTTTTTGAAGTTTTTTTTGGAATTTTCATTTTGGCGGGAAAATAAAGCCGTTATATTTTTTTGAATAAAGTTTAGTTTTCGGGTTTAACTGTCTCAAAATGACATTTCCTACAGGGTTTTTTGAAAATTTTTTTTTCTCAAATGGTTCCTCAGATCCTAAAGAAAATTCCCATGGTGAAAATTCCTGGAAAATTTCCACGCTTTCCCCCTATTAAGCACTTTTTGCATTTTCCTTACCCGTGGAAATATGAAAATTTTATTCATTGCAAAGTGTGATGGAGACTCAAAAGAATGCATACTTACCGCCGAAGTTTCGAAAAAGACTTAAGTTATCGAGAAAATCATATGCCGAAGAAATGCGGAGCTCAATTCCAAAAAATTCGTCTGGTTCACTAGGCGAACAGGAAAAACAGAAGGTGGATGCCAAAATTTCAAATGCTTATATCTCGGAAACTACTGGGAATTTTTGGGTTTTTGAAAATTTTTTTTTTGTTATTTTTTGAAGTTTTTTTGGAATTTTCATTTTGGCGGGAAAATAAAGCCGTTATATTTTTTTGAATAAAGTTTAGTTTTCGGGTTTAACTGTCTCAAAATGACATTTCCTACAGGGTTTTTGAAATTTTTTTTTTCCTAAATGGTTCCTCAGATCCTAAAGAAAATTCCCATGGTGAAAATTCCTGGAAAATTCACGCTTTCCCCCTATTTGGAGCACTTTTTGCATTTTCCCTACCCGTGGAAATATGAAAATTTTATTCATTGCAAAGGGTGATGGAGACTCAAAAGAATGCATACTTACCGCCGAAGTTTCGAAAAAGACTTAAGTTATCGAGAAAATCATATGCCGAAGAAATGCGGAGCTCAATTCCAAAAAATTCGTCTGGTTCACTAGGCGAACAGGAAAAACAGAAGGTGGATGCCAAAATTTCAAATGCTTATATCTCGGAAACTACTGGGAATTTTGGGGTTTTGAAAATTTTGGTTTTTTTGTTATTTTTTGAAGTTTTTTTGGAATTTTCATTTTGGCGGGAAAATAAAGCCGTTATATTTTTTTGAATAAAGTTTAGTTTTCGGGTTTAACTGTCTCAAAATGACATTTCCTACAGGGTTTTTGAAAATTTTTTTTTTCCTAAATGGTTCCTCAGATCCTAAAGAAAATTCCCATGGTGAAAATTCCTGGAAAATTCCACGCTTTCCCCCTATTTGAAGCACTTTTTGCATTTTCCTTACCCGTGGAAATATGAAAATTTTATTCATTGCAAAGGGTGGTGGAGACTCAAAAGAATGCATACTTACCGCCGAAGTTTCGAAAAAGACTTAAGTTATCGAGAAAATCATATGCCGAAGAAATGCGGAGCTCAATTCCAAAAAATTCGTCTGGTTCACTAGGCGAACAGGAAAAACAGAAGGTGGATGCCAAAATTTCAAATGCTTATATCTCGGAAACTACTGGGAATTTTGGGGTTTTGAAAATTTTGGTTTTTTTGTTATTTTTTGAAGTTTTTTTGGAATTTTCATTTTGGCGGGAAAATAAAGCCGTTATATTTTTTTGAATAAAGTTTAGTTTTCGGGTTTAACTGTCTCAAAATGACATTTCCTACAGGGTTTTTGAAATTTTTTTTTTCCTAAATGGTTCCTCAGATCCTAAAGAAAATTCCCATGGTGAAAATTCCTGGAAAATTCCACGCTTTCCCCCTATTTGAAGCACTTTTTGCATTTTCCCTACCCGTGGAAATATGAAAATTTTTATTCATTGCAAAGGGTGGTGGAGACTCAAAAGAATGCATACTTACCGCCGAAGTTTCGAAAAAGACTTAAGTTATCGAGAAAATCATATGCCGAAGAAATGCGGAGCTCAATTCCAAAAAATTCGTCTGGTTCACTAGGCGAACAGGAAAAACAGAAGGTGGATGCCAAAATTTCAAATGCTTATATCTCGGAAACTACTGGGAATTTTGGGGTTTTGAAAATTTTGGTTTTTTTGTTATTTTTTGAAGTTTTTTTGGAATTTTCATTTTGGCGGGAAAATAAAGCCGTTATATTTTTTTGAATAAAGTTTAGTTTTCGGGTTTAACTGTCTCAAAATGACATTTCCTACAGGGTTTTTGAAAATTTTTTTTTCCTAAATGGTTCCTCAGATCCTAAAGAAAATTCCCATGGTGAAAATTCCTGGAAAATTTCACGCTTTCCCCCTATTTGGAGCACTTTTTGCATTTTCCCTACCCGTGGAAATATGAAAATTTTATTCATTGCAAAGGGTGATGGAGACTCAAAAGAATGCATACTTACCGCCGAGGTTTCGAAAAAGACTTAAGTTATCGAGAAAATCATATGCCGAAGAAATGCGGAGCTCAATTCCAAAAAATTCGTCTGGTTCACTAGGCGAACAGGAAAAACAGAAGGTGGATGCCAAAATTTCAAATGCTTATATCTCGGAAACTACTGGGAATTTTGGGGTTTTGAAATTTTGGATTTTTTTGTTATTTTTTGAAGTTTTTTTGGAATTTTCATTTTGGCGGGAAAATAAAGCCGTTATATTTTTTTGAATAAAGTTTAGTTTTCGGGTTTAACTGTCTCAAAATGACATTTCCTACAGGGTTTTGAAAATTTTTTTTTCCTAAATGGTTCCTCAGATCCTAAAGAAAATTCCCATGGTGAAAATTCCTGGAAAATTCCACGCTTTCCCCCTATTTGAAGCACTTTTTGCATTTTCCTTACCCGTGGAAATATGAAAATTTTATTTATTGCAAAGGGTGGTGGAGACTCAAAAGAATGCATACTTACCGCCGAAGTTTCGAAAAAGACTTTAGTTATCGAGAAAATCATATGCCGAAGAAATGCGGAGCTCAATTCCAAAAAATTCGTCTGGTTCACTAGGCGAACAGGAAAAAGAAATAAATAATTGAATGGACTACAATTGTGGAACTGCAACGACGACAACGACCGTCTGCGTTGTCATTGCAACTTACGTTGGTTGACAGGGCACCCAAGTACTTGCACGCGCGCGCGGGGGATTTTGTCAGGAGGCAGCACAACTCGGATGCAGCTTTGAATGCGTTGAGTGGATTTTTTGTGTCCTATGGTCAACTCTGGTTTCAAAATGCTGCCGTCTGTCAGTATGCTGGTTGGTTTACTGCCTTTTTTTTTTTTGACTCGTGCTTGCGAAGATAAATTGCTTTAGCTCACATAATCGAGCAATGAATCAAAATTGCACTATGCATTTGCGGAAAGGAAGTAGTCAGATGAGGATTGAGTACGAAAAAAAAAAATTATTGGGAAAAAATAGAGATTTGAAGCATAGGACCACTAAAATTGTTTTCAAAGGCTTTTGAATTGATTTTTTTATAGGACTTCTCCTGGTTTATTTGGCTCTGGAATAGCGTAGAGGATGCGTGCTATGCTCTTGATCCCAGGGTTCGAGGTTCGATTCCCGGCACGCATTTTCCTCGAAACCACTATTTTTGAACAAGCGGCCACGATTTCTTCCAGTTCAACTGGACCGAATTTAATGATAACAATGTGGATTCGACGCAAAAATGTTACCATTATGACTGGACCCTCAATCATAATTTAAACAAATTTTTTACAATTTTTTATTTTACACTGAACTACTAAAAAATATACCCAAAATCGATGAATTATTTTTCCATGGCCGCCATGTTGTGAAAAAAAACAAACGCAAATTTTTTTGAGCTGTAGCCTATATTGCATCTATATGATTATTTTTTATTCCAGAAAACTTGGAGTCGAGAAAATGGACCACCAGCACTCCATCTTTTTTTTTAAGTCTCCACTTTGACGGCCGAGAAGTTTTTGAGCCGCCCTCGCATAAATAAGTGTTTCTTTACTTATTCTACAGACAAAAAAAAAAAAAATTTAAAAAGCTCTTATCGTTTTCTGTCAGGAATATTTTTTAAATGGTCAAATCACACTTCCCCCGCGAAGGAGACAACCCCTCAAAACGCCCAAAAAAACTTGCATCTACAATCTTGTATTTTCTGTAGTCTCCAACCACAATTCGATACTTATTAATAATAATTTTTAAGTACTAAAAACTTGAATTTTCTATAACGAGAACTGAACCTGGGGCAATAGTGTTTCGAGAGAATTTTACATTACAATTCCTCAGTTAAGGGGGTCTTCTCATTGAAAACCCGTTTTTTGGACCCTTTTTAAAAAAAATCTTATTTGAAAACGCAAAGAATAATTGAAAACTTTTTTTATTTATTGTATTACAAAAGGTTCAAAGTAAATAAAAAAATTTTTTTTGCCTCGATACGTGGGCTGTTCAAAAAGTTAATGGAGACTTCAAAGTTGGTGGGAGAAAAAAAAGGTTGCCGTCACGGCGGCCACGATTCCGGGTCTCCGGAGCGTCCGAAATGGAAAAAAAAACGGGTTTATAATCAGTAATAGATGTAATTCTCGGTGAACCTCAAGCTTAATTTTGTGATTTTTTTGACAAAATGGCGGCATTCAAAAAAAATTTCAATTTCGTGCTTTTTTTTGTAGTTTTAGTTTAGTGTAAAAATAAAAATAGTAAAAAATTTTTTAAAAATTATGGTCGAGGTTCACCAGAGACTGGTGACAATCTTGCGTCGATTCCACTTTGTTTCATGAAAATCGGTTCAGTTGAACTGAGATATCATGGCCGCCATTCGAAAAACGTGTTTTCGAGATAAACGCGTTTAAAGTTTGAAGCAACGCAAAACTTACTCGTTTTAGCGCAGATCTTGCTCGACAAAGAAGGCTATATCCTCTAAACTATTAAGAATTTCAAAAACTCCTTTTAGGGGCATATTCACAACTACCCAAGCTATAAATAAAAGCAAAAAAAAAATCGAAAAAAAAAGTTGCTCAATGAGAAGACCCCCTTAAAGGTCTCCCTCAAAAAGTAGAAAAAATTCCTTTGTATAATGGCTATTCGAGTTATGGAAGTTCGACTGTAAAAAATCATTATTGCTTTCTATTTACGCGACAAGAAGATAAATCTAATTAATTCCAAAGAAATTCATATGAGAAACTTAAAACGGCCGATGAACAAGATAGATTCGACAGATGTCTCGGCATGAGTCACTTCCGTTCGGATGAGAAATTCACCTATATTCGTTCGTTCACAGCATCCGCATCTATTTAACTCAATACGAATGGTTTTATCGGCAGATTCGTTTCTGTTTTTATTTTTTCGATTAGCGAGACTGGTTAAGAGCTCTTTTTTTTTTGGTGTAGTCGCTGTTTAACATAACCGAGCCGTGCCCCCGAAGCTAACCGCAAATCGTCGACACGCGGCCCGCGATGAATGTAAAATAAATTAAATTATTAAATACAAAAAATGAACAAGAAAAATAAGCGAGAAAAAAAAAACAGAAATATCTTGTCAATCAATATTAATTTGTAAGCGTATTCACTTGTGTAATAAATGTAATTTATTATTTCCGTTCAATCGGAAAAAAAGGGTTAATGCGAAAAGATTGTATTCGCCTCAGTTGAATTGTTCACATCTGCATTATATTTAACGTGTATGAAAATGAATAGCTTAAGTGTTTTTGTGAAAGCTTGTGTGCAATTGAAACTGGCAAAAAGATATGTGGATATTTCAATAGAATATTCCAAGGTGGTAAGAATTCGCTTAATGGGATTATGTTTTAATAGATTGCAGAACCATTAATTATAGACGGCAACTTGTCAGCCTTTTTAAGAGAATTACTCAAGTAATCGTTCCAGTTGATGGGATTATAGTACATGACAATTTTTTCTCACCGATTTTTACATTATGGGAAAATGTTTTGTACCCTCACTGTCGTCAGTGCCTCTCCCACTTCACATATTTTCCTTGGTTGCTTTTCCTGGGTGTACAAACTCGCTTTATGTACAGAGTTATTCCTTCACTAACTGTTTTTAACCCTTTAAAGGCCAGTAATGCTATCGACAAGAGCATCATAAAGAATATCGTAATTGGAATTCCTTTTGACACTCAGTACCTACTGAAATTTAGGGATCGCAAATGGGAAACCATCATTTAATCGAAACTCTTTGATTAATGGGACTAAAATAAGTTGAAATCAGATATCTATTTTGAAAATTAAGTAAGTATTATGCGCTATATCCATTGTGCAATGTTATATTATGTTATGTTATGTTATGTTATGTTATGTTATGTTATGTTATTTTATGTTATGTTATGTTATGTTATGTTATGTTATGTTATGTTATGTTATGTTATGTTATGTTATGTTTATGTTATGTTATGCTATGTTATGCTATGTTGTTATGTTATGTTATGTTATGTTATGTTTGTTATGTTATGCTATGTTATGTTATGTTCTGTATGTTATGTTATGTTATGTTATGTTATGTTATGTATGTTATGTTATGTTATGTTATGTTATGTTATGTTATGTTATGTTATGCTATGTTTATGCTATGTTATGTTATGTTATGTTATGTTTATGTTTATTTTGTTATGTTATGTTATTTAATGTTATGTTATGTTATGTTTATGTTATGTTATGTTATGATATGTTATGTATATGTATGTTATGTTATGTTTATGTTATGTTATGTTATGTTTTAGTTATGTATGTTATGTTATGTTATGTTATGTTATGTATGTTTATGTTATTTATGTTATGTTATGTTTATGTTATGTAATTTATGTTATGTTAGTTATGTTATGTTATGGTTATGTTTATGTTATGTTATGTTATGTTGTCTTTCAATTTCCATCCACTTGGAACAGCTTTTCTTCTATAAGAGTGTCCTTAATATGGACTTTCATTACTATCCCAGCTAATAATTTTTCTCCCAACACATGTTTAGCTCGTGTTCTTTATGAGCATGTACACGACTATTTTGAATATTTGGCCTCGTTCAACGTGCACTTTTAGCCAACATGTGTTGATACCTATGAAAAAAGTTCCAGAAAATTTATATTTAGGTTCGTTTAACCGAAACTTGTTGCTGAGGCTCTTGATCTCAAGCGGAATGTCTTTTATTTCGGGTATAATTACGGTGACCATGAATTGAAATTGAAAAAAAATATTAAATGTCATTTTGACGCAGTTAATAAATTGAATAAATGAATAAATTTTAAATATTTTCATGGGTAAGGAAAATAGCAAAGTGGCTTCAAATAGGTGAAAACATAGGGTTTTCCAGGAAATTTCTCCACAGAAATTTCTTTGGGACCTAAGGAACCATTTAAGAAAAAAAAATTTCAAAAACCCTCTAGGAAATGTCATTTTGACACAGTTAAACCCGATAAATGTACTTTATTCAAAAAAATATAACGGCTTTATTTTCCCGCCAAAATGAAAATTCCAAAAAAACTTCAAAAATTAAAAAAAAAATCAAAATTTTCAAAACCCCAAAATTCCCAGTAGCTTCCGAGATATAAGCATTTGAAATTTTGGCATCCACCTTCTGATTTTCCTGTTCGCCTGGTGAATCAGAAGAATTTTGTACTGAAAACCGCATTTCTCGGGCATCATTTTTTTCTCGAAGGCTAGAATTTTTTTTTTGAGAACTTCGATGGTAAGTATGCTTCTTTTTCGACCTCAAGCACACTTTGCAATGAATAAATTTTAAATATTTTCATAGGTAAGGAAAAATGCAAAGGGGCTTCAAATAGGGGGAAAACATAGGGTTTTTCCAGGAATTTTCTCCACAGGAATTTTCTTTAGGACCTAAGGAACCATTTAAGAAAAAAAAATTTTCAAAAACCCTCTAGGAAATGTCATTTTGAGACAGTTAAACCCGATAAAGTACTTTATTCAAAAATAATAACGGCTTTATTTTCCCGCCAAAATGAAAATTCCAAAAAAAAACTTTAAAAAATTACGAAAAAACCAAAATTTTCAAAACCCCAAAATTCCCAGTAGTTTCCGAGATATAAGCATTTGAAATTTTGGCATCCACCTTCTGTTTTTCCTGTTCGCCTAGTGAACCAGACGAATTTTTTGGAATTGAGCTCCGCATTTCTTCGGCATATGATTTTCTCGAAAACTTAAGTCTTTTTCGAAACCTCGGCGGTAAGTATGCATTCTTTTGAGTCTCCATCACCCTTTGCAATGAATAAAATTTTCATATTTCCACGGGTAAGGAAAATGCAAAAAGTGCTTCAAATAGGGGGAAAGCGTGGAATTTTTCCAGGAATTTTCACCATGGAATTTTCTTTAGGATCTGAGGAACCATTTAGGAAAAAAAAATTTTCAAAAACCCTGTAGGAAATGTCATTTTGAGACAGTTAAACCCGAAAACTAAACTTTATATGTTTCATGTTTGCAAGTATTATTATGTTGTATTTTATAAATTATTTTTGTTATTTTTTGATATTATGTTAGTTTATTTTATTGTGTTGCCAGTTAGATGTCTTTTTTATGCATTATATTTTGCATGTTAGTTGTCTTTGTTATGTAATTTTTTGTTTATTTTTTATGTTAATTATAAATCCTTATTTTTCTTATAGTGCTGTTGTTATTATTGTTGCTTGTTAATCGATTGTTCGTTAGGCATTGAAGTGAATTTCTTAAAAAGCTTTTTTTACATTTTTTTTATTATTATTTTGTTTTGAGTTGTATGTGGTTATAGCAATGAGATATATGTAATTTTAAGTTTTATTTATTAGGGTGAAATATCAGCGGTGATAATGTTATAGCTTTATGACTGTATGTAACGCAATAACAATTTTGGCTTTAAGGTTCAACGAATTTGAATAGTAATGTGTATCAGCAACGAGGAATTGTCGATATTATAAATAATGGAAATTATCTAGCCGACGTCTGTGATGTTCGATTTGTTAAAAGCTAAAATTGACAAAAAACCGTTGGAACAATTGATATGGCTGATTTTCAAATAGATGATTATTGGTCTGCACGAGTTACGCAAAGAAACTCACAGACCAATTTGCCATTGAAGTTGTTGCTACCAAAAAATCGTTTACCCACTTAGATTGTGATAGGTTTAACTTGTATGCAATCGTCAAGCGAAAACGATCAGTTCAAATAACGTGAATCCGGAATAGAGTCAATGCAATTCAAGAGGAAAGGTTTCTTAGTAAATGGATTACATGGAATTATATACTATGAGCATTAAAGAGCAAACTTCATTACATCCGATACTTAAACAATTTGAAAAATGCAAAAATTTGATGTAGGTTATGTTACTCAATAAAAGCTATTTTGCTCGACAATCTGTTGACCAATTATGCTAAGTTTGGTATGAGTGATGTTATGTTGCCACTTACGTGTCATGTTACTGCACAATATTAATCTGTCTGTCTGCAATCGTTTTGATAGTAAACATTGCGCTTCAGAAAGTTACGAATCTATGCTAAGTTTTTATGTTACGTTAGTTCTATGAGTATAGGCTAATTGTAATTTACTATGTAAAATGCGCGTTAAGTTATGATAGGTTTTGTTATGGGTCATTTAAGTTCTATGCTGTGCTAAGCCTCAATGTTTATGTCAAACGATATGGTTTTTTTTACTCACTTATATTTTGTTTTTGCGCCATTTTATGTTGTTATTGTTATGTGACGCTATGTGATGTTATGCAATGTTATGTTATGTTATTATGTGATTATATAATGTTGTTACCTTTTGTCTTGTTATGCTACTTTATGTTATGTCATGTCACCACCTACAAAGGCTTAAGGGTTGAAAGAGAAATTTGAACGAGAGTATTGCTTTATCCGTCAAACCGATTTTGGAACTATTGATATATGACCGTTAACAAGTATGAGACTGGCCAAGGCAGACTGTGTAATTATAAAATTTATATTAAATCTTAATAAATAACCTAAAATATCATCGAAGCAACAAGTTTTTCCATTAAATAAAAATATAATAAGAAACTATACACTACTGAAGGCACTAGTCTAACTGGAATCAATGCTCTATTTATAAGCATAACGTGATTCCACGTCCGAATCTTCGTCACTGGTTGATGGTGGTGTCTCTAAATTAGCAACGGCTACATCTAAATAATCCTCGTTAGCTAACAGAAGTTTCTCCAAATTCTCAACGATTTCGCTGAATGTCGGTCGTTCATTGGAATCGAATATCCAGCATTGCCGCATCAGCATATAAATGTTGAGTGAACATTTCGGAGGTTTTTCCATACGATGTCCTGACATCAGATATGTATAAAGTTCCTCCGCCGACATAATTGTTGGATATGGCTGAGCACCGAAAGTCATAATTTCCCACAGCAAAATGCCATACGACCAGACATCACTCTGTGAATCGTAGAACTTATCTTGCAGAGATTCCGGTGCCATCCATTTTATAGGTAAACGTCCATTGGTATTCTTTCGATAATAGTACGTATCCTGAATATCTCGTGCCAAACCGAAATCGGCAATTTTCATAATATAATTATCGCTGACAAGAACATTACGTGCAGCCAAGTCACGATGAATGCAACGACGAGAGGCTAAATATTCCATTCCACGAGCAATTTGGAAGGCGAAAGAAATCAAATCCTTCTCGGTTAGATGGTGTGGAGGTTCTTTTGCTCCTCTATTATTTTGTTCGTTATAGTCCTTATAGGTTGTCGTTACAATCGGACGGTTTTTATTCAGAAAATCCTTAAGATTTCCATGTGGTGCAAATTCGACTATTACATAAAGTGGACCATTTTGACTGCAACATCCCAATAAGTTAATAATGTTTATATGCTTCCCGATGATTTTCATCACTTCCATTTCACGAACCAAACTGGCAATATCATCGTCAGTATGTCCTTCCTTAACCATTTTAACTGCAACAATTGAATTATTCACTTCCGCTTTAACGACACGCCCAAAAGCACCTTCACCCAGAGTAAGACCCAGTCTAAGTTGATTACGTGGTATCTCCCAATTGGAGTCCAGCGGGAATTCATATTCATTGAAAGGTGCCGGCTCTGAATTGCAGCTCTGAAGAACCGTTGTCCGTTGTTTTTCAATTTTAACAACTGGCATTATCATAGCATCGAGAGTGCCATTCGAGTCACCACTTGCCGGCTTATAGATGATAACTTTTTTCGTCCACTGATGAACTGTCTCAATACGTTGCTTCAGTAATTTCTCATGCTTCAACTTACGCCAGACATAGCACATAAATATAACCGATAGTGACAGTATCAGCACAATAACCGTCACAACAATCCCCACCCACATGTCATGATTTCGAACGATTTTCGTTACTGTTGTTGCGTTGCTCTCCAACATGGATGCATTGACCACTCGCAAGTAGGCACTGCTCGTTGATTGACCCAAGCCATTGATTTCTATGCAAGTGTACCAGCCTTCATCCTCGAATGTGACATTCTTAAACTGCAGTATCTCCTCATCGTTTTTAATGAAAATACGATTCTGCGAACAGCCCGCCGTACTGTTACACGGTATAAATGTCCACGCCTTCTTGCTCTGCAAGTCCGAAAGGTATTTGCATTCCATTTCTCCACTACCGTTCAGTGGTAGCGTTAGATTCGCTGGGGGTTTCAACACGATCGGTCGATGATTTACACGATCACTAACGATCAATTTCGTTGAATGCTCGATGCATCCAAGAATATTGCATACCCTGCAGGTGTATATATCCGAGTCCTCTGGCACCAGGTCTTCCATATTAATGGCCCATTTAGTTTTCTTGACTTTTCCCACATGACGATACATTTTCGTACCGTTTCGAGTCCATGTTATATTCGGTTCTGGACTCCCAAAAGCTGGACATGATAGTTGAATAAAATTACCCGATGGCTTTGATAGAATGTTGGGTAGATTTTTCGGATTCTTAAAACGTGGAGGAAACTCTTTCGGCGCGTTCTCATCAGTTGGGTCGTCACTATCGATATCTGTGTTATGATCGATTGATGATGAACTCGAGCCATTCGTACCTAATGAACTCGTCGTGTTCTGTAATTCGCTACGTTTGCGTATCTCAATGTCTTCATTGTAATCGTAGTTGCTAAGCTCTTGGGATGAGGGACTTCGAGCCAAAGCACCATATGATGTTACACACATCATACAAAATAATATGGCCAATAATGACACCATCCTCGATTTAATGTGGTAAAAGTTTTTCGATGTTTTTTCGAATTTTAAAATTTTTATTTTCGAGTTCGCTTACCTTTACTCGTAAATTTGGCTTTGCTGTATATCCCTTGAATGTTTCTTTCACTTTGTTCAACCTTATGTGTTTTCCGTTGTAGTGCCCTGGATGCTGTGACATCCACTTTGTGGAACAACTGCTGTTCTTCGTTTCTTTTTGAAAACTTTTATCTTTTTAGAGTTTTTATTTTTATGAGAAATGATACGTAAGGGTTTCACGTTTCTTCTTCGCTCCCCCATGCGCTTGTGGATTTGTTGCTTTTGTGAGTTTATCTCGTCAATCGATTTAGATTCCCCACATAAGTTTCTTGCTCATCATTAAGTTCACCGGAAATCCACTTGATATTTTCTTTAATTAGAAGCATTTTCCAAGGGAGAAATGCTTCTGCGGCAAGTCAATGGAAGATCTTGTTTGATTTCTGATCTAGAGTACTCGTAACATGTGCTATAGACATCATTCATCAAACGTCTTTGGTTTGTGGTTGACTTCGGGGATTTCACTTTCCTTTTTGTTTTTTTTTTTTTTTGCTTCAGATCGTAATCTCTTTTCCGTATATTCAAAAACTCAATTTTCGTTGTTCATTGTTTATGTTGCTATTGATGTCAACTGCAACTGTTAAGGGTGGATTTTCATTGGGGAAACGAATTAAATGATCTACTACAATATCGTTTTCATGGTCTCGATTTGGAAAAAAATCGTGCTCCCCTTTTGAGTTATGAGCAGCCTTTCTTCACATTGTCCAATATTCCGTATTTAACTGCAAATTAACGAGAAGAAAAAGCAATATAGATTCTATTATTATGTATTATGAGGTCTTTTATAGATTGTTTTTATTTTAATGGTAGTAATGGCGCATATACACGGAGCATATATAAGGTATTTACTTAAATCTTTTAGGATGTGCATTCAATCGGGTTCATTTGATAAAACCAAGGTTTTTCTTATATGAACTCCCAATATAAAATTCGAAATTCTTTGAGTCCTTATTGTTGGACTTCCCAAGCTTCATGCCAGGGGTGACCAGCTTTTTGCACAAACCACAAGAAGACTCCAGAGCACAGCCCAAGTAGAAACCTGATAAGATAAATTTTTATGTTTTTGGAACCCATTTATAGTGTTATGAGCCTAACGCCCGAAGTCGGTGAGGATTACAATAAAAATTCTATAAAAAGATCTTCTTGTAATAAGACTTCTTCTTTATATAAGCTTTTAATATATATTCTTAAAAGATCTTAAAAATTTCTTTATTGCCCTTAAATGCTGCTACAGGGAGTTCCCACTGCAAGGTTAAAAGAACTAATCGAAGTTGATGGTTCAAAATCGTTCTAAAAGTTTTTAAATGAATCTTAAACGCCAAGCCTTTCATTTTGTTCACCTGTTTGAACAAAAAATCGTGTGTACAACTCATTTTGATATGCATGCAAAAGTGTAATCAACGCTTTATGGGACAAGGTTAAAAATCTCTGTACATTGCCGGTAGAGAACTGAGTAACGCAGTCATTAATTTATATGCTCGTTAGAATTGCAATAAAAGTTCATGTGCTATGAAGCGGAATAGCATAATTTTTTATAGCCGACCAACTCTGTGTCGAGGGTACATTTCGATCGTGCGTACGTTTATGCTGTCCAGAAGGGATCGAGGTAAACCATAAAAGAAAACAACCAGAAATGATCAGTGCGATCGTCTAACTGTCGGTCTGTCTGTGTACGGTTTTCTTATCAAATCTCTTCGTGAAACCTCGACGAGGCTCGGTTGAAATTTTAATGGAGCAATGGGTAAGATTAGGTTTTGTCGGGCCAGCAGAAAATTTATGTAAGGGCAGACATGGATCGAAATAGGAAGAAGTGGGCATGAATAAAGAAAAAAAGGGAAACACGTATAGTTTTTTTACAGGACTGATTCACTATGGCAGTATGAGCGGGACTTTTTTATATAGCTCTTTAGTACGAAAAAGTTAACCCTTTCACTACTTTTTTTTAACGAGTCAAACTATTATCATCCTTTTAAATAAATAAAATACAGCCAAGGAAAAAGACAAGAAAAAGAATGAGAATTTAAAAATTTAGTCACAAGAAACATCAGGCGCGAAAAGGTAAATCTTTTAATACTGATTATATATCAATGCTATCGAAATAGTTGAAAGGAATGCGTAAAAGCTGCAAAACACTGGTTCAATGACCAAAATAATAATCCAAATTAGTCGAGAGAAACTAGGGGTCCGGAGAGTTTCCCTTGCTTGAGGACTATCCACATAAAAAATTGACTAGAAAAGGAAATTGTCATTACTCTTCTACCTAGGGGAATGTGCCTTAAAGAGATGGCCCTTTTCGAGAAACAAAATTGTGATCAAATCAAAACGGTTACTACTATCTGCCTAGGCGCATTTGGGCGTTTAGGGGTTTCTCGTCATATCCGGGGCCCTCTTGTAATCAAAAGGTAATAAGAAAACAAGGTCTTCTCTGCGTTGGCAAAGGAACACCTCCTCAATTCGGGGTCTCTTCCAAAATCCGGACCAGTATACCCTTTCCATATGGATGGACTTATCCCTTGGACCAATAGCTAAGAATTGGCCTTACAAAAAGTACCTTTAAATCCTGAAAAGCTCTTATAACTGAATCTTTTAAAGCTTGGAAACCATTCTCCTGTCTTTTACACCCCCTGCCTATACAGGTACGCTCCAGATCGACGGCGCTTCTACCTTTGATACAAACTCAAACTCCCAAAGAAAGAACGAGAATATCTCAATGTGTTTTGACAGTTAGATATAAATTACAAATAATACACAAGAGCATTCATCTCGATTGCTTGCGTTTCCGGTAAATAAATCAGCGAATAAATAGGCAAAAATTGCCTGTATGCATGTACGTATGTACAGTGTAGCCACTCATTTATATTGTATCACAATAAGTGCTCGCGCAACCATTATTCTATAATAGATTCGTAGCAATTTTGCAAATTCCGATTTTTCCATTGTTCAAATTTTTGGTGGAAATTTTTTCAAAAACGATTGATTTCCGTGGCACGAAAAAAAAATTTATTCAAAATTGCCTTAAAATTTGTTTATAATTCCCAATTGAACTAGTTGTTTATGTGCAAAATGCACGTTTAAAATTGTGTGTTTGAAAATCGTTATTTTTAGAATTGGCTTTTCACTTTTCTTATTCCATCGCCGCTGCCTCTCTTCGACGAAAAATTCATTCAAAATTTTCTTATGTGCTTTTTATATTGAGTAAATAATAATTTTTTTCCTCCTTCTTCTTCATTATTTATCGATTTAAAAAAAAAAAAAAAAACAAAAGGCACTGTTTTCTTTTCCCTTTTCTGTGGGGAATTTTTCAAGGGAAAAAATATTCTTTTCGATTAAATTATAAACAAAATATTTCTTCGCATTTTTGGAACTTAATTTGAAGACGAAATTTCCACGAAATTCACTCGTAAATCGAAATTGTTTATTTTCCACAAATTTTGTGTCTTTCTTCGTTCAAATTTTTCGTTCAAGTATTTTTGTTATTAATTAAAATGTCTCACTTATTTCCGGTCGTTCTTGGACAAACAATTTACTTGCTTGTTGAAACCATTAAGGCCAGAGTTGAATTTATTCCTTCATAAAATCTGCATTCTTTGGAAGATCTTTTCGCGTTTACTTAAATCAATTAATAAAATAATTGACTTTATGTGAAAATTTGAGATTTAAGAGCACAAAATTTTTTTGATCACTTTGATGCCGCTGTTGTACAGGTCCGTCACGAAAGGGAAAAACATTTGATAGCCTTAAGTAAACCACAAAATACATTCGAGTTCGCTAGTTAACAGAGAAGACGTTGTTCTTAGTGATTTTGAGAAAAATGTGGGCCTTTATCAGAGAAATGAAGGCCCCTGATGTGATTGAAATTAAAATTGATCCTCCAATACAGGCTCTTTGCTTCACTTAGGAGAAAAGATAGCCGTCATATCATCATCATTCGATATAGTCCCTCTATAGAGAACACCAATTAACAGGCCATTTTTGATCTCTTTTGAAAGGACGAATTTTACACAAGAGCACCTCAGAAAATGCTTCGATTCTATATACGTTATTACGTGATGATCCTTAACGAGAAGGCTTCACTGTGCCAAGCACATATCACCTGAACTAGTGCCTTTACTGTTTCAATAAAAATTGGCTTTGCAATTTTTCAATTAACTTTGCGTTTTCTCTTAATTTTTTTTTATGAGATTTTCAGGTTGTGTTTTCACAGCTTACATAAAAATGTGGTCCATCGGCTCGATTTTCGAATCGCACTTTATTTTTCAGTTTGATTTTTTAACTAAATTTTTTTTCACAATTTTTTTCTTCTCCTCACGGGGTATCATTAAAATTATTGAATTTTCCGAAAAACTAATTTTTCTTACATTTCTCCGATGTTTTTTTCCGTTTTCTCTCTACACAAATATTCATGGGTTAAAAATTTTGTGTATGTTTTCCGATCAGTTTGATTTTGCTCACAAAATCTTTTTAGTCGATCGCCCCGATTTGCCGTGCTCACATTCGAAATGTGTTCCTAATTTAAGCAGCGCACATTGAGAACTGTTTCAATTGGACATATTGTAGACCCCATTCGAGGGGCTGTTCGTTCGGCTGGTTTCTCAATGCTCTGGCCACCAAATTGACTAAATGTAAAACGCATCTTTTTTCGTTTTTTTTTTTTTTTTTTTTTGTACAATTTCGCTCAAATGCACTCTCGAGTGTGTTCAACAATTTTTTCTGCTCAGAAGAACACACCGAAAAGCAGGGAAATTCGTTATTTCCTTTGCAATCGTTCTCTGACGCGTTGTTTGTTTTCAATTCAGCACAAGAATACGTTATGAGAGAAATAAAAAATAAAATAAAAATTGTATTCGAAATATGTTCACGGGGATACACACGAGAAGGCAGAATGAATGCTACAGACCCTAACAGTTCCATATACTGTAAACGAGTGATCGAGTGCTATTTCCCGCATCTTTTCGGTCCGACGGACAAACATCTGTTTTGAGTACTTTTTTCGCGATCATACATACATATGATGTACATATTTGTGCGCTTGTTTGTCCATATGGGTATATTCCAGCGTTTGAGTCCTCGCGCCCATATGTAAACTCGACACAACACACAAAAATTGGTCTCGCCGACCGTTGACATCAAATGGTACAAGGGCAAATATTGTTTTATGCCGTTTGCCGTGTTTTGTATGTTCAAAGCAATAAATAAACACACACATATGTTTGTATATATGTATGTAAAACAGAAAAAAGAAGAAGATACTATATACATATGCAAAACCATAAATACATATGATCACTTTATATTTATCTTGTTTCCAGCTTCCTCACTTTTTGTCTGCATACACATGTGGGCTCGTCTGTTTTAGCCTTTACCTAAGCCCCCCTACCAGTTAGCATCAGGTCGTCTGGTATATACATATTGTTGTTGTTTCATTTATTTTATTTTTTTTTTTTCATTTACCGATGCTATTTTTAATGAGACTCTCTTATATTTCTGATATTTCAGAAAGTCTGTTTTAGAATTTATGTTGAAGCAACTGAATCAGCTCAACATGTGTTTCCCCTACAGAACTGTACTTCGAAAGATTTGATCTCCTCAAGGCTTGAAGGTTTTTAGTCGAGCATCTTGAGGTATACAAATATTTGAATATTTGTGAAAAGAGTGGACCTTAATTAGAATTCCTTTATTTGTGAAAATGTGGATTGTTTAAGCAACGGTAGGGCGAAGTCCTTACTACTAATAGTATTGCCGGACATATACCGTTAAGGAAACCGTAAAATAACGCTACAATAAGAGGTTTAATGAGAGGCTTTCCTCAAACATTAGTATCGATCGTATAGATCGTTGTTCGAATTACCAATCTCTAATGATGATGCTTTGTTCTTTGGAAGGTTTAAGGCAGCGTTGACTTGCGGCAAGAAGGAAGTTTAAAGCTAACTAACCGAGCAAATTGACCCGTTTGACAAGACTACATTGCCTTGAGGATAACATTGAATGGATCTTTAACGGTCTTTGTTGGTTTAAGGTTTTGAGTCCGCCGGTCAATATGTGAAAATATTTTTTAAAAATTGAAAAGAAAATGAACCGATCATTTCAAAAACCTCATAAGTCACTTATATAGAACTTTTCAGGAATCAATCAAAACTAGGGTTGGGATTAAAATATCGATAATGATAAATATCGATATTTTTTAAACATCGATACGGAATTTGTGAGTGATATTTTTCATTTTAAAATATCGGAAATCGATACTTTAACTCCAATATCGAAATACGATATTTCTTGATCACCCCCATTTGGTTTGGTATTAAAAAACATATGGGGTAAAAGAGATGGCCGATGCCTAATGGACATTAAAAGATGTCTCTTTCTTACGTTAGTTTATTTATACCGAAAAGGGAACAATGTGGCATCAGATGACAGCTTTATTTTCGGGACACGATTTGGACGAACTGTACCCAAGCTATAGATACCGCGACTTTTGAGATAAATGACAATAAAATTAAAACTTGACTGATAAAAATAATTATTACATTTACCTCATTTACACCTATTTCCTTGTAAAACATAAATTTTTAATGGGCTCTAAACGAAATTAGGTAAATGTTCTATTTAAAAATTATGTTTTCAAGCTCTTTAAAGTCTTAATACATGAGACGGGTAGTTTGTATACATAAACTGACAATTACATTAATGCAAATAAGTAGGCGGGTTGTTATCAAAAGTATATAAAATAAAAAATGCTCGATATATCGATTTATTAATGCGATACGTATCGATCGATACTCCTTACAGTCGATATTATCGAAGGCGATACTTTTGCCAATATCGCCCATCCCTAATTAAAACCCGCTTCGTACTTAAACCAATGAGTTTTAAAGGACTTTTTTTTTGTATCCTCAATTCAGTATTTAGGAGGAAGGAATGTTTTGGTTTCTTGTCCCAAAATACTCATCTATGTACCGTTAAGGAATTATTTTCAGTAAAAAAAAAATTAATTTTAAGAGGTTTTTGAACTGACCGATTCAAATAATCTTTGGAAGAAATTCATTCAATATATTGGTCTGGGTATTTTGTCATATATCCAGGCATAAATGACATACATATAGATGACCTTTTAACTGACATCATGCACCTAATATACAATTTTTACCTTAAAGTTGAGCTCCAACAGTTTTCTAGGGGAAAATGAACAAAGCAAATCGCTGAGCTACCGAGGAAAACACCCCGAAGTGCATAAATTTCTAAGGTGAAACACTGTTGCGTGCGTGCTTGAAATGATTGCGTGCTGCATACATTCTGGCAACGCTTTCGTGCAATCATCCCAAGGCACACATTTGTATATCGTCTGCTTTACTTTAGATTATACAGTTTGAGTACCACTGGATACAGAATGGTGCAAGGGAATTTGAACATGAAGTTACGAACGATTTTTCCATGATCAGAAAAATTTGATCGCGTTGCTGGAGCTAAGCCATAAAAAATTAGTAGCTAAAGGAAAGGATTGCGATATTTGCCTTGGGGCAGGATTTAGCTGATGCACAAAGCACAAGCATACAGTTCGAAAAAATCTAAAATTTGAAGTTTATTATTTCCTTTGATGCTACATCGCTAGAATCATAAAACGGGATCATTTGGAACACCGTCTTCAAAAGAGACACAACTCAAAAATTAACCAAATTTTTAAAACAATATTTGGATGGCATTAGTTCTAGTTTAACAAATAAATCAAATCGTTTTTAGGGAAAACTGGAAAATTTGAGTTGTGACACTTTTGAAGCGGATATCCAATACAAAATCTTCCTTTCGCATCTTAATGATGCAAATCACTTCAAGTCAAAAAAAGCAAAAAAGAAATCAAAATTTAATACATTCGACCTTAACACCAAAAACAACAACAAATCAATAGGGGTATTCACAAAGGCGTGTTAAAAACGTTGGAAAGTCGGAAAATCGGAAAATTGCGACTTCTTAAAAAATTTAAAGCTTTTTTTGTATCTTGCACAACTTTTTAAGGACATAAAATTTTCCGATTTTCCGACTTTACTATTTTCCAACGCCTTTGTGAATACCCCTAATATCACATCCGATCATAATTTCGTAAGAAATAGATCAATGAGTAACGAATTTCCTTTCATTCTTTTTTTTTAAATTTACTTCCGAAATGTTTCTGTATTATTGCACGTATGTATGTTTGTTGAGACAAACACTCCCTCAATACATATATGTACACTAAAGTCGGCATCGGACTCACTTTGTAACACGCGTCGCACGATCAATTGGAACGAATTTCGGAAGCTGCCCGATGATGACTACAGAATTTTTGGCTTGTGCCAATCGTGCCAACTCTCACGATGAGAATTTCGCTTTCCAAAGTGTTTATTTATAAAAATGTTACTTTATGTTGTTTTCGTTGTTGTTGTTATTGTTGTTGTTGTGCGCTAAACGCTGAAATGGAATGGCTACTGAAGCGACTCAATTGTGCGTTATAAATTTGAGCGAGAAAACACAACCGAAAATGTATAAACAATTCATTCAATTGATGAGACTGTTGAGAGTGGGAAATAATTAAAAAAAATTTAAAAAGGAAAATATTAAAAGCAAAACTATTTCTTTTTAGGTTATTATTTATGGTGAAAATTATTATTATTATTTTATTATTAATTTATTATTATTCAGTCACTAGATCTAAGGGGATTCACCGATCTTAGGACACAAAGAGTTAAGGGTTTGCAAAATTCTTTTCTTTATTAAAATTAGTTTTTGATTAAACAATTAAACAATTTGCCGGCACAAAATCCGTTACATTATAAAGACGGACTTTTTTGAAATGACCTCAGAAGCAAGTAAATACAGTAGCGTCCCTCGAATGAGACACTTTTACTCAAAAGAGAAAAAACTCAATTAATATATGAATGGAAAAGAACAGTAATTGAGCAATTTTGAGTGGTTTTTCTGAATGGAAATGTTCCGTTATTTGTCTCATAAATGAGAGTAAACATTGCTCTCAGTGAGAGTTTGAGATTTCATTTCTTACTCGAGAGAGAATTTTCTGATCGAGCGTATGTAAATTTCGCAACATATGCGTAGGCGTTTGAAAAATGTCGCATAAATTAGGAAAAGAATGAAGGGCAGATATTTTCTTTCATTCGAATCAGGTTGAAATTTTGAGCAGAAAAAATTTCGTCCCAGAAAAGGTTGTGGGAATGTTAAATTTCATACCAAGCCGCAGCATGGGGAACCTGTGTGGTTTTCAGGATTGGCAAACCCGCGTACCCTAGCCAACAGACCAACAGTACTGAAGATTAGGTAAACAATCGCAACTGATCAAGACACGAAAGTTTGACCAAATGACCTTGTTGACTTGGTACAGCGGGAATTAGGAGCCATACCGGTGTCTGATCACTGGGAGGCCTTCTTGTGAGAGTCCGGCTTGGTCTGTGGTTGTTGATAAGGTGAGCTAACACCAATTCTCGACCAACGGATTTTGATTGTGGTTATGCCCCTTATAGTCAAGTTAAGCCTTAATTTGGCTATACTGTCTTTAAACATCTAGTTATTATAATTCTATACCAGACCACAAACTGTCGATCATTATTACGGGCTAAAGTTATCAAAGCTTTCCTTTCATTAGCCCGTCCATCCATAGCTATCAAAACGGCTTGTCGCTTGGTGTATGGCCAGACAAGAATTTCACTAAATCCTTAGGGCAGCCTTGCCACTTATGGTCCTCAGAGATTACGATCTGATCAAATCGATTTCTTGTATAAAGTTGATAATATCTAAGTCAGTAAGCTTCTCGAAAAAAGGACTTCATCTTGACCTCTACAAAAAGCAGAATATATATATGGAGTCGTCAAACACGAAGAATTGTGTCTCCAGCATCAGCTTTAAACCCTTTCATGGCTCTAATTTAGTTAAGGAATGTCCATTATGGTATTTCAAACTATTAAAAAAAAAAGTTAATAAATAAAAATAGAATAAAATAAATAAATAAAGACAACCTATAATGACTACTTTTAATAGAAAATCACCGCCGGTGCATGTTTTTGGATCACAAATGATTTATGCAACAATTATTTTTCGTGCAACAACCGGACGACGGCCGGACTGCACTCGACTGGAGCGATCGATCGTGGTAATGCGTACCAAAACGGCCTCGCTATGTGTACATGTCCATAGTTCCAAATTCTGCACTTGACACGCTAACAAAATAGACAACGCAACAAACGAAACCAAAGCGAAGCAAAGCGGTGCAAAGTCAACCGAAGTACGGCAATAAGACAAAACCAACAAAAAAAAAAAATCACAGAAAAAAACGCAGACGCGTATCCTCAAAACACGCTACGCTCTTTATTTATAGTCCTAGTATTCGCAGCGCGAACTTGCAGCCATAAAAATCAAAATAGAGACCCAAAATTGGTAATAGGCACAAAACTGTTTCTCGTGTGCAGTTTTGTTCGACACATGTTTGCTGCCAAATCCAAAAATGGACGAACAAACGCAAGCGCGCCACCGCCAAGTGAACCACGACGACGGCGACAACGACGAGGACAACGACAGCGACGACGCAGCAGCAAAGGCGACGCGGCGTGTGTGTGAGAAAAGCAAATCTTTTCTAAATATTTTTAACAATTTTTTCTCCCATTTTTGTTTTTCTTTTTTTTTTTCACCCAAGGGGACATCGTGCAGTCGAGGAAATTTTGGTCGCTTGCATGTTGCGATCGAAGTTGAACGTTTGTGAAATTCGGAAGCTTTGGCTGGCGTGCAACAATGCAAAAATTTGCGTGTGCGTTCAACACAGAATGGAACACGCTTTCGAGGAACAAAACAATGTTGTAACGTAGGAGATTTGACGCTGCGGCAGCGTGACGAAGACAAATAGAAGAAGGAAAACGGCTTCAAAATATGCCGACATCAAAAATAGATAACAGGTAGTCGGGACATTCAAGAAAAAGCAATGTTTACCAGGTGCTAATAGACGTAACATTATGTTCGGTAGTGCCTGAGATCAAGGTGGGTGGGCTAAGGTGTTCAAAATTACTTCAAATAAAATTGGAAAAAATAACGATCATTTGGTAAATAAATTAACAGGGAAAGATTTCCACTGTTAAAACGAGTCTCAGTTTCAAGGGATCTACACAGAGAGTTTTTATGGAATATGGGTACTTACGGTCAACCATATGGGGTGGTTAAGGCTTTTTGCCATTGGAAAACATCTAATAGGAAGACATGCTGTACACCTTGGCGTTTCCTTCAACGACTTCTGTAGAAGTTTCAGATCTGAGGAAGAAGAAGAATCGGTGAGCCACGTCATGTGTCACTGCCCTTGTCTGGCCAGAAGAGGATCTAAGCTACTAGGCTCCTTGTTCTTCCCTGACCGAGCTACCATCTGTTCGAATAATAGACATTGCTCACTTCATAAATGAGCCCAATTGGCTCTACCTAACGGGAAACTAAGCAGGCATGCCTTCGCTCGTGGTTTCAGAACAGGCCCAGATGCGGTCTTACCTAACCTATTCTAACCTGAACTTACCTAACCTAATGTAATCTTACCTAACCTAACCTAACCTAACCTAACCTAACCTAACCTAACCTAACCTAACCTAACCTAACTAACCTAACTAACCTAACCTAACCTAACCTAACCTAACCTAACCTAACCTAACTACCTAACCTTACCTAACCTAACCTAACCTACCTAACCATAACTAACCTAACCTAACCTAACCTAACCTAACCTAACCTAACCTAATGTTATCTAACCTAACCTAACCTAACTTAACCTAACCTAACCTAACCTAACCTAACCTAACCATAATCTAACTTAATTAACCTAACTTACCTAACTAACCTAACTACCTAACCAATGTAATCTAACATATTAACCTAACCTAACCTACCAACCTAATGTTATCTAACCTTACCTAACCTAACCTAACTAACCTAACCTAACCAACCTAACCTACCCTAACCTAGGCTCTTTGGCTGTGACTAAGTAATTTGTCGACCTCTAAGGTTTTAATTTACCATAAAATACTAGTAGGTTCATTTTGGGGTTGACCATTTGCCTGAAGAACGGGGCTTGAGAGGCAAGCAAGAAGAAAGGACTATCGATATTTTTTACTACTTCCAATATGATATCTGGCCATAAATACCGAACTATATATACAAAGGTAATGTTTTTCCTTTTGTGTCAATCTTGCCATATTGGGGTCATAAGTCTAGTTATTTATCCAGTTTTATGGCTTCTTACACAAATTTTAATTTTACCTTTAAAGTGAGTTGAGACATTGAAGGTTTCCTTGGCCATAATTTGGTGGTATTTCTTCATTCATTAAGAGATTGAAGTTTCATTCCCAATCTCAGCTCCGAAAATGAGTCTGAAATGAATCTGAAAATGTAAAATCATTCTCGTATGATCTTCAGAAATCTAGAACACTTTTTTAGCGTCAGCCTCTGTATTGTAATTGGTTGAGATGTGAACCTACGAAGCGAGAGGCTCTGAGTTCAACTCCCAACTGAAGTCGTGGATATTTGTGTCGTTTTTTCTGTTACTGTTTACTGTTAGTTTTCTCACATCCACTCCTTGAACAAATTTATGAAAAGAGTAACTGTGCAAGCTATCAAGTCATATATGACTCTTGTAGGGAGTAAAATAAGAGTTAAATATGAGAACAAAAGTTCATATATCTATATTCTTACACAGGCTCATTCGCTGTGGTATTTCTTCCAACTCATATAAGACGAACTTCGCAACAAAGGAAACACAAACATACGAGTATCCCTATCATCTTAGATGACCATGTGAAAAGGGATCATACTCCGAATTTAAACTCATCAATCTACTCCTTCAGTAATGAAAATGTTTATTGGGATAAATTTCTACTATTATAGTACCAAATCGATTCACCACCCGATCATATACCTACTAAGTATTTCCTAGAACAGTAAAACTTACAGTAAGCAGCAAAGTGTAGAATTTTCCACAGCTATTATTGAGACAATCGGTGTAAGATCGCTAATCTGGAAACTGATTTTAATAAGGAAAACTTTTTGAATTTTTAGATCAATGCTTGATAAATCCTTGGACTACATTTTCTATGTACAAAGTTCCATCAGCCTGATTTGATCAGATTTATATGACTTGGAATAAGTAGAGATTGAGACCATTAGAGTAAGTTTTGGAAGAAAAGACGGCAAGATCATTTAATGAACATCTATTCAACTCTGAGCTTCCAATTACAGTAATGAACCATAAATTCCTTTCGAAATAGTAAATTTAAAACCAGCTTCATTGATTTCTATACAAGGTTTTACTATTTTACTTTCTCTGCCACAAAAAAATCTTAAATATCCCATGATCTTGCCATCAGCATCTTGTGACCGACCACAAATAATGATATTTAATTTGCATTATACTCTTTAATTTTTTTTGCTCTTATGAATTTTCCACTCGAAGATTTATCGTAGGCACAATCGCTCTAAATTTAATAACCATAACAACTGTCTATTTGAACAATTTATAGGGCGCCTACTATAATTTAAATGTCAATTTAGAGAGTAAATCTCAATGCAATGCTCTTTAGGGGGAAAAACTGCATGCAGCGTTCACATGTGAGCAATTTAAGTACCTTAAATTCTAAAAATCACCAACATTAATGCTAATCGCATATGAAAGGAGCTAAACGTGCTAAGAGGCTCTCACACTACTCGTATATGGGGGGAATATGTAGACCAAGGTGTGTGCTCCGAGCGCCAGAGCACATCAGTCATGATTTGCCAACTCGCGCGTCAATTTTAATGCATTTTAAGCACCAATTTTACGACAGCAAAAAGCCAGGCTAACAGAGATAAACCACTAAGCCGAAATCGTCCTACCTCTTCCCTCTTCTTTCGTCTCTTTCGATTCAAGTTCAGCTAATCTTCAAAATAAACAAAACGGCTTACAGTCTGGCTAGAGTAAAAAATCATAAGGAGGAAAGAGAAACAAAAAATATGGAGAAAGAGAGAGAGCGAGAGAGAGAGAAGGGGAAAAAAGTAGGCAAATAAATTATGCACTTCCTGTCACCGCGGCATGTGGCGGAACGCCACGTTAAGGAACCAAAACGGAGATTGAATAGACGGCAGGGAAGGAAAGAAGCGCGGCACGCTAAGAAGAGGAAAATTACATAGAAAAGGCGCATTTTAGTCATTATTATATTCCTGATTTTGTGCATTTATATTGATTGAAATAGGAAAATCGGTTTGGCCTAGGAAGTTAAGCAAGGCACACCTTAAGTTAAGCTGGAGATTGCCTGGTTAATTGGGCACTCAGTGACACTCAGAAGAGCCACAAAACGATGAGCATCTTTTCCAAGTAAAATTTTTCCTATTTTCTTTTTTTTTTTTTTTTTGGTGGTTATTAGAGTTGCATAAAAAATGCGAACGCAATGCTTCTTTACTACTCCCTCAATCTTGTGCGGATGGCAGCGTTTGCCTTTCGCATAGAATTGAGCTCTTCGGTCACAGCGGGAAATATGTTATCCTGGTCAAAACAAATAGACTCCATGAAAGATGAAACCTTTTGCCTATCGATGATAAATTGCGGACACGCTTTCAACAAACGAGCTGGCAAGGATGCATGGAGCGATCTAGCGAAACTTAAGATTATGAAAGGCCGTGCCTTATGGTTTTTATTGACGATATATTTATATATTCGTATAGATTTATTCGGCTGTGGTATGAAAATTCATGTATTCGCACAAGCAACCGGTCAACAGGCTGGACCAGCTGGAGGAATTATGATTTAAATAAAAACTACGATGGCCTGTTATTCTCTACCAATCATCTTTGTGTAACCACCAATGCGGGTGTAGTGATAACACGCTCGTAAAATTTATGCAATTCAAATATTTTATACACTGAAAAAAAAAGTAAATAAATAAATAAAAATTAAAAAATTAACGGTCTTAGGTACCTATTTCATTTTCCCAGTGATTGAAAGATATACATATGACATATGTATGTATTATCGAGACGAATTGCCTCTAGAGGTTTTAGCTGAAGAGGAATTATTTTATTGAATAATATAGGTAATATATTTCTCAGCGTCTTTCCAAAATAAAATGAGAGAGGGAATATTGTGAATAGCTCAAAATAGATCAAGAAAAAAACATGGGGACCCATTTAAAGTCTCTCACGGCGCACTTTTTTCTGGGTTTGGCTCAGTTTATGACGAAAAGTCCACGCAGAGTCACAAGCGCCCGACCATTGGAATAGTCGAGATTTCAGTCATTGCTCGTCAAAGCCAGATTCTTTTGAGTCATTCTTGGAAGTATTCAGTTTTATATACTAGTTTTGTATCTAAACATTTATTTTTTTTTATGTTTACTAGCAATCAACATCCTATTTTTGCAGTCGAATATTCTGTGCATATTGAACCAAAGACTTTATACATTTATAAAATACCATATGGTAATAAAAGCTATCCATTTCCTCTATGAATTTTACATTCCCAGACGGACATTATTTATAGTTTAGAAAAACAACTATCTATACTGATTACACATGGACAATTTTAGAGGAATCGATATTCAAATGATATTGTAGACAAATTTGTGAAAATCGTAAGGTAAATACCATCATGTGACTTTTTTAAGAGATCCATTTTCACCATGATAAGAATTTCGTAGACAAAGTTAAAATGTCTGAACATTTATCTGTCAGACAGAGTACAGTTTGAATAGAAAAACTATGTTAAAAAGCCATTCCGCGAAAATATCTCACGATAATGTTAGAAAAAACTTCCTTGTCTAAGTATTGGGAGGAATCGGCGTATTAAAGATAGTTTGGTAGCACAGTGTAAACTCCGTTAGAGGGGTATGTATGTTTTAGGTGGACCGTCACTTGTTTTCACTTTTTTTAAGAGATCCATTTTTTCTAACACTACCTTTAAACTAAATGAAGATTCTTATGACAGTAGGAGTAAAAATGATCTTTCCTTTATAATTTTACTCACTTCACAGACACTTTCGAGGTAAGAGGATGAAATTTGATAAAAAATTAGAAAAAGCAATCGTTAACAAAGACCATCGGCGCGAAAAAAGAAATCTCTAAAATACGAAAATTTTCCATATGGGTAGGTACTTCCAGAGAAAGTAATTTTTTTGTCACGTCCGAATATATCTGATTGCCTTTCTGATCTTCATAGAAATCTTGATAACTATAAAAGTCCATATGAGATGAAATTAGCAACAAAATTAGTCTTTACCGTATTCTTTAATTCAATTGAAATTATTAATGTAAATGTCACGTCCGTTTGGGAATACCTATCTATATATGGTATGAACCTACTCTTATTATAGATTGAACTTCGTGAGGTATTTTTCTTTAATTTAAGCCTATTTTTGTATGGGGATCCCCTAAGGAGGGCAGATTGAGAGTAGGTATGTTTGAAGAAAATGTTTGGGGTACAAAACTGTTGGGGGTCGGTCATACATATCATCCCTCTAGGACGGGTTTGACTATAGTGACGTCAATTTTTAATGAAATTTTGATAAAATTAAAGTAATTTTGTATGGGTTCCCCCCTTAGGAGGGAAGATAGAGGGTAGTTATGTTCCGAAAAAATGTTAGGGACCTACATAACAATAACTCGAGAATCGGATTCAGCGCTTTTCACTTTAGGTACCTAGTCTCTTCTGATTGATAAGTCTCCCCTAACTTTCCATTACAAAAGATTTCTACGACCTTCAGTCAACTCGCGAGCCTTTTTTCCTTGTCAGTGGTATTCTGTTACCTACATAAAATGATCAATTGCGTTTCCGAATTTGTTCGAAAAATTTTTCTCAGTGCACTTTCGTGCATAGAAATCAAGCCCATAAGCCTTTATGCAATCAATAAATTTAAAATAGACATAATTTGATTTACATTTTTAGACACGAACTCCAACAATAATATACTTATAAAAGTTTTTTTTTCATGGAATTTCAAATGCTTATTTCCGGTATAAAAGCTTTAAGCTCGATCGCACCGTCATTGGATAATTGCTAGCCGGCAATGTGGTCCGAGTTTCTTCGGACATTGATATGGGACCACAATCAAAGTGCTGCCCCAAATGTAGCAAGCTGTGTGAGCTGTCAATGATCTTGTAAGCAATGATTGATTTATTTTGTGTCGTTAACGCTTAACGCAGTTGTATTAGGCTCCTCGGGAGAACACCGAGACGGCGAGACGTCGAGAAGGCATTTGTTGTATCCTCAGCATGGTTTGTTGGGTGTAAATCAGATTGGGCTAAAATTGAGGAATCACTGAAATCGGGGAAAATACTAAAAGAAAAAAAAAACACCATAATAAAAAAACATAAAGCATATTCAAGTGATCCCGCAGCGTAGATAAGCCAAGAAAAGAAAAATCCGAACACATTCAGATGCATGCGGCATGCGGCATGCCGCATTAATGCGCTCAAAATCTCAATCATGCACGCAGCATTGACTTTTATCTCGTTTCTTTCAGAAAACTATGCTATGCGAGTTATATGGATTATAAAAACCTAACGAAATATCACAGCAATACATCGCGATCGGGAAGAGATCGTAGCGATTTCGATGCGGAGAGGCATTTTAACACGTTAACGTGCAATACGCGCCAGCGTCATCACCTTGCAGCGTATCGACGAATGCGAGAATGCGATACTGCGCGCAGTTGCTACTGAATTGTTTGTCGCCTTGAGGTGCATCCTCTAAAAATGCTTTCGATGGGACTTAAGCGTTGCGATTTCAGCTAAAATATAATGATGAGATGATCTTATATTTCATCAAATTTGGTTAAAAAACGATTTCCGCATCGATCGATCAAAATTTGATTGGGTTTATACAGTCGTTTTTTTTAGGTTGGGCCATCACATAAATAAGGCCAATGCATCAAAGGGTAAGATTGAACAGTTTAAGCATTTAAAAATTACTTTAAACCAGGGGATAGTATGAATGCAATGAGGCTAATAGTCTATATGAAGGATTAAACTTTCAAATTATAGTCTTCAGGAGAGTTTAAACCAGGTTTATTAATTTTATATGAAAATTTTAAAAATTTTCAAATATAGCCAAAGTATTTTTTGACTTAAACTGGCATCAAGACTGTAGGAATATATTAGAGAATTTAAAATTTCGAAGCGCCCAAACGGAGTCAAAGACTACGACCCTGAGAGTTGAATTTTGGGGTGCAGTAGTTGGCTCCTAGTTTCTTAGGAAATCTTATCATTGGAAGTGCCTTATATCCCAAACAAGGCCAGAGTTTTCTCTCTTCGACCATTATTTTTCCCATATTTTCTATCTATTACATCGGCTTCCCGTTACGCCACTGCCCCTAAATACTCTCAGATGCCGTGTAGTGAGGTCCGTACAGAGAAATTTCGGCCCCTAGCTTTTTTCCGTCCTTGAGGCCCCCTCGCCAAAAAACCAAAAAAATTAATTTAAAAAATTTTCCTCAGGCTTAATTGCCCTCTGACAGAGCCGGGCCTTAAGGGAACCTCCTTTGTTCGACTATCTTCTCTCCAAGACTGCATTCTATTATCGAAACTTCAATTTTAATATCAAAAGCTTTCACCCTCTGAAGTAATTAGGACCGCGATTATCCGGGTTACTGGTCGAAATTTTTTGATATTTTGTCCATTAAAATCGACTAAACTCTGAGTATGAAGAAAAGGTCTAGAACGACTCTATGATCAGTAGCTATCAACAAATATGGCCGTTGACCCCGGATCGGCCAAAAGAGGACTACTATTGGGATAGTTTGGTACATGCGGGAGGGTCTAGTTTTCAATGTCAGTTTCAGGTTCAAAATTTTGAATATATTGGCTGGAAAAATAAAGGGGATGCAGAGTTGTTGTATCTGTGTATAAGTCTGGGACTCGTTAATGGGTGGTTGGAATTTCAGTTGGGCCCTTCTAAACACTTCCTTATCTATTCTTTTTTAGGTAATAACAAGTTGTTTTTCCACTTAATCAAGTAAAAATGAAGCTTTCCATAGTCTAGTCCTCCATATTCTGACGATCTATTTTATTCTGTGCTGCCAGTTTCGGGAGAAACTCTCTAAAACCTCTAAAAGAAAGACCCGAAAACAAATAAGAGATTTTGTGTAATAAATTTCGTACAGAAAATGAGGAAAAGCTACTCAAAATTTCTCTTTCTGCCTTGCAGTTAGTGTTTCGGTTCAATATTCGGTACATCAGGGGCCGTTTGGACTCTCTCATATACATCTATTGCTTCCGATTTCAGCTGGTTTGTGCCGAAAAGCCTACAAAGCAACAAAAGAAGTCAGCAGATCGTTCTTTATAGCCAGATGAATTAAACTTTTTTCTGACTATTTATAGCTTTTCTCTTTTATTGTAAGCTAAAATTAGCCACACTTAGAGGGTCTCTCACTTAAATATTGAAATTCTTATATTATGTAAACATTTTTAGGTTTTTTGGGTCAAGTTTTTCAATTAATTTCGATACGGAAGGAACCATATTCTTAAGACTTTAAATTACATTAGTTCTCACTGCAATATTTCAAAGGCTCAAAAATCCCTCATTCAATCAACTGTGAACTATTTTAACTTGAATTTTCCCCCTTAATAAATCGTCCGGCTTAAAAATGTCCATGAGTCAATGTTTTGTCGTCTAAAAGCGTAAACACAGACACCTTATTGATGCTATTAATCGGCTAGCAACTCGTACTAAATTAATCATAGACTTGCTTGTCTTACGTGTCTGGCATTTAAATATGGAGAAACTTAAGTCTTTTAGCATGGAACCATAAAGAAAATGGAAGTAAGCATCTTAGAGTATATAACTAATTCGATATAATTGCCTTAAATGGCTGGCTAAATACGTTTGAACTCGTAACATGATGTGATCTCACTGGAAGTGTTATTCGTCAAAGATTGCTTCTGCTGCCATGCATACGTGACTATGAGGCGGCTATCAAGAAGCTGATTCAATCGATTCCATCGAGTCTCCATATTTTTTTTTTTTTTGTTCGTTTCCCTTCTAGACAAAAGCTTAACGATTTCGTGATCTATAAATGGCAAACGAAGAAGATGATTGAATAAAAATAATTATAGTTCACAGTTGGTTACTGTGAGCGCCGCTCGATGGAGCATCAAAATCTACGGAAGTGTTTGGATGGCGGAACCGAAAATAATTTGAGACCAAATATGGTGGGATTTCGAAGTCAAAGAGTAACATTCGACGAGCTATTAAGTGTGTGTTTAAGACAAAATAAATGAGAGAAAGACATAAATGGCAACAAAATCTTTAAAAAAAAAAAGTTCATTGAAGTCTAAAATAATAAAGCTTTAAAAAGAAATTAATTGGTTAAACAAAAACCGTTGAGCAATGACCAACCGATGACATTTAGAAAACATTAAAAATTAACTTTATTGGGAAATTCAAATCATTTCTACTGAGACAGAAATATCAGTTACTGTTTCCTATATACAGTCGAAGCTCTCTATAAATAGTTCCAAGAGACCGGACAAAAAAGTTTGGTACAGAGAGAATTCCTTATAACGAGAAAAAAAGGCACTAAAAATTTTGGGAAATGGCCTTCAAAAGATTCGCTATAGAGTTTCGACTGTACATGAAAAGCCCTTCCCTTCACATATCTTCTTATTCATCTTGGTATGAGCTAAACATGGTCCTAATTGTAGAACCACAACTCTAAGATTATGGTACCCATCTGTGGGATTGAGACTAACAACTAATCACTTTTTGATAGCCTAGATATATGTGGGCAGGAGTTAGATTCCGAATTTTCTAAATAATCCTGACAGGGCCGGTATGATCTTAAAGTTCTAGGGAGGAATTGTGACCAAGAATCGGAACAATTCATTAAGAATCGTTAAAACTTTTCGTCCAACTAAATTTAAAGTTTTGTGAGTCAGTTTCAGGGATTTGGATGAGAAAGTAGACAGTCGGTATATACGTAAAATGACTCCCTTACTTCAAATCTGAAATCAGTTTCTTTTGGGTCGTATCCAGCATGAGAGACATTGCCTAGTATACAACCTTACGACGTGTCTGAGCCCTAAGCTTCTAGTTTCAAAACCTTTGAACAGAATCCAGGGACTAACAATGAAACGTACCACGATCACAAAAATTCTAACCAATTTTTCAGAGACCTCGTCTTCATAGTGAGGAAAGTCCTGTGCGATTATTAGCAGACATTCTCATTTAGATATCTCTAGGGACTTTGTACGGGTTTATTTCTTTTGAAGTTTGGTCCGATGAAGGCATAATAGCTGGATCTGGCCAAATCTAGTTCGGATTTTACAAAAGCACGGAAAATTTTCAGTTTTGAAAGGTCGGCCAGACTACGACGTCAGCTGCAGAGGGTTCAACTTATTAAACCTCTTCACTTTGTAGGGCTTGAAGGCCTAATATAGTGTCCCTAAAAGAGGCTTTACTTCAAAGCTGTATTAAAGCTTCCCTATTAAGCATTTGAGGATCTAACAGACCGGCCTCTTCAAATATTATCATGCTTTTGACTTTCAGATAGAATCTTTTGCTCCCAGCCATTGCTCCACACCGTTTCAGGAATAAGTGTCAACTATTGAAGAGAAATTTCAACGAACAAAAAGAAATCATATAGAAAAAATCGAACAAAGAATAAAGCTTGCCCAGATGAAAACACCCATCTCGAAATTTTCCCTGCAACCACTTCTATTCGACCACACACGTGAGAAAAAGAGGCAAAAATTTGAATTTACTGCTGGTGGTCCATGAGATGAAGTGCATTAAAAAAAGATCGCATGCAGTTTGAATGGTCACAAACGGCACTGAAGTGAACGCTAGCTAATCCAACGATAACGATAATGATCAATATGGAAAACCGCTAAAAACACAAAGCAACGGATTTCGAATTAAATTGTCAAAATCGAGCCCCGGTTTGAGCGAGTGCGAGGGAGCGAGCGAAAGAGATAGAAAGCAATGCATGCTGTCTGCGCATTATGGTCTATTATTTACACCTTACTAAAGGTGTCAGACACGAAAACGCATTTTTATGTCTCTCATCTTGTGTGGCGCACGTTCTGCGGCGGCATTTAAAAACATTTAAACTGTCACATAAACTTTACGGCTGCTGAAAAAGAGCTAAATAACAATGGCAGACAAGGAGGATCACACAACGAATCTCAAGTTCATTCAAATCGAGAGGGCAGGAATATCGAATTGGAAGGCCATCGAATTTAGTTACTTTCATTTGGGTCAGTCCGATGGTGCTTCAATCGGTATTAATAAATCACCCGGGGAAAATGCTTTCATAACCGAAGAAACATATGGGATATTACAGTTTTATACCATTCCGAATGGAATGTTCGTCTCAAACGGTGGCTTAAAAAGCATGGGTGGCCTCTATTCAATGAATGAAAATGGGTCGAAAATGAAAATATTAAGCACGATTGGAGTGTCGTCGTTTGGTTAAAGTTTGGGGTTTTTTTTTTTTTTTTAGAAAAAGTATCACCTTGCAATTAGGAATTAATGAGAGAAACGTATTTAGTAATGTGAGAGGTCATATTTCTGAGCATATATTTTAATGGCTTACACCTAAGGTATTGACAGGTACAAGTGCCCCGTTTTAATTATGCGCGTATTTCAAGTAGTTTTAGGCCTATTTTGTCCAAGAATCTATTGGGCAATCTGGAATAATGCGTTTGAGAATTTAGGGTCCAATTAAGATAATATTTTTAAAGAAGACTTCATGGGCCATTGGACTGAAGTAGAAGAAATTGAATGACCAAAGAGCGAAAATAGCTTCACAGCAAAACGTGAATACCAACAAGTTTGGGAGTTCAACTCAAATCGGACAGCTACAAATAAAGAGCAAAGGAGGTAAAGAATATAGTATCCAAAACTGGGTATCAACATCTAGAAAATTCTCACACGTGGTCACAACCATCTCAGATTGGACCAAAACTTTATCTTTACTTCCTGAAAGGCTAGGATAAAACAAGTAGACAACAATAAGCCAGCCTAATTGTAAGACACATCTCACCATTTAAAGTTTCTATGTAACCCTAAAACACTAGAGGTAACCAAACTCTGGATAGAAGAAATTCCTTGTCTTGAAGACCAACCACACTTGATAGCTTCAGAAGGCAAAATTTATATACAATAACATTACCTATAACTGAGGCGGAGATTCATTTCAGCCCCGTACATCGTAGCTCAGTATCTAACGGATGGGCCCATCGAGAGGAATTTTGACCCAGGGAAAAATTGTTTATTAGGAGCTCCTTTGAGTATTGCAGCAAGTGCAAACTACAAAAAGTTCCTAATAAAACTAAAGAACTACATAAGAGCCCATAGCTCACTAGGGGAAGTTCGGCCTAATTTGACGTTAACAGTGCAACCTCGTTAGCCCCGGAAAGTGAGACAAAAATCTTATCTCCATGTATTGTAGGCAATCACTCGGAAGTTGTGAGCTCTTTTGGAGAGTCCAAGCTGTAGTGAATCACTGAATTTTAATAGGGTCTTTTCCAACGGCTGCTGATCAACCATTCTAAGACGCCTTTTTGAAGGTAAATTTGATCAAAATTCAGTCCAACGTGTTGTCTTACGGTAGCATGTCTGGATCAAAAAAGTTCTCTAAGATTGTAGGTTTTTCAGAGTAGTTAATTTTTTACATTTATAAGGTTGATCCGTCATCTTCTTCGCAATTTTCACTGGGTGGCACCTTGTAATAAGCTCGAAAGAAGAGTGTTTCAGATTAGATTCGATGATAGTTTTCTTATTCAGTCAAATGTCTCTTCAGAAACCAGTTCTAAATCAGATGAACTATTTCTGCACATCTCTTCCAAGTAATTATATCCTTTAGACACACAAAGACCACCTATCCCTCGAGCTTCACTGTATAACAGTCCTTGACATTTCAAATTTTAAGCCACATTATTTCAGATGCTCTAATTCGAAGACTGTTAAAAGAACCAATTATAAAAATTACCAATTGGAATGAATTCACCATCCAAATCTAGCTCTAATTGTATTCCATCTCTCTATATCTCTCTTCGTTTCATTGCAGATACTCATTGAAGTCCACCGACTAAAAATACATCTTGTTGCTTTGATAATTGCTAAAAGACGTGTTAATTGCCAGCAAGTCGTGATTCTTGACTGGAACATTCCCTAAGGCGGAGTCTCTACTTGTTTATGGAGTGTCATTTGCTCGCCAGAGACTACTCCGCGAAATGCCATCATAATAACTTTATTTAAAACGGAATGAATTGTTGTTTATCAGGCCAAGACAGCAGCATCGACAACGAAAAGCGTGCCATGCAGAGAACGCTGAGGGAGAGAGAGAGAGAGACGGGAGATCTCTTAACATTGTAAGCGGACAATGGACTTGTTTTTTTTTTTTTTACAGGCTTTACTTGAAGCTCATCTGCAAATCATAGGGGTGCGATTTTAGATTGAATCCAACAAGCGATGGGGTCATCCGTTGCGAGCCTCTATGATGTGCCATCTTCACTTCTATTTAAATTATGGAAAACAGTAATTTTCTGATTATGACTTTGGGATCTTTTATTTATTTTATTTATATTATTTTTTTTTTCTTTTAATTTAACCACTGGCGACAGGCGCAAATTACACAGAGTTGAATTTAGTTTTGTTGCGCTGCAACTTGCTGCTCGGCGCGTGCTGCAGGAAAAGACAAGACAAAAAACACGAGAACACGTACATGTCTAGCTTGTTGAGTAAATGCACTTTTAAATTACAATTACACTGCGCTAGAATAAAACCAAAAAAATAAAATAAAATTTAAAAAAATTGAGGAAAAAAATTTTCGAAAAGAGGCATCCGAAAAAACCGAAAGAAAAACAGAGAGAGAAGAACTAATATATTCTAAGATAAAAAGGAAAATTGTTATTTTTCAGCTTCGTTGATTGCATTACTCGCCTCCAGGAAGAGACAAAATTCATTTTGGTCTTGTTGTAGTTGTTATTGTTGTTGTTGTTGTTGTTGTTGTCTTCGCATTGGGAAATTGCAACATATGTACGGACATACGTGTGTACATATAACATTTCGTATGCACTTTCATTGCAATACAGCCGATGGCGTATGGCCTCTTTGCTATTCTGTATTTCAGTATCTTTCACTGCCTGTCCGTTATTCTGTTTGTCTGTTCCGTCCGTCCGTCCGTCGGTCGGTCTGTCCCCTGGGTTAGTTCATCATTCATAAATATGAAGTGTGACTCTCGACTTCGTTCCTGCCGCCCCGCCCCGCCCGTTCGAATGCAACTCGCTCGCTCCTTTCTCGAAATGTGATTTGAATTTTCCGCATTCCACTCACAATTTTCTGGCGCGTAAATAGTTTAGATTGTAGTTTGAGCTTATTTATTATTTGCCATGATTGCGCAAAATTAACACTGGCAGTTGAGATTCGAGACGTTGGCGCCTTATTAGTGTACACGGTAAATGATTGTAAAAGGAAAATGGCATCTAATTTTCTTCGTTAACTATCTAAGAAGTATTCAAGAATATTTGAGGGGATTTTTCTTTATGGAAATTTTAAGATTTCTTGATTGAAATTTTGCGAATTCATAGAGTTTATATTTCACTCTTAATTTCTTAAATACGTTCGGGCCTCACTATGAAGAACTCTTTAATAAAAAAATTTCACTCTATTGTGAGTCCATTTGCAGGCTTTCCGATGAACCGCAAAGGTATGTATTTCATCTGAAATAAACTCTTTATGTGGAGAAATGACATCCCGGTTCCTTGGGATTCGTTCAAAAGAGTCTTGGTTGGTTTTTTTTACGAATTTTTATAATGAAGTTTTTGAGACTACAATGGCCTTGTATCTCTAGATCTACTAGGAGATTGTCTTTCACCAAAAAGACAAAATGAAAATGGTTTTTTTCCAATTTATTTTCTCTGGAAAATAAGAGAAGGAATGGATATGTTCGTCGGATTTGTATGAGCAACTTTGTTACCTTCTAAAGGCATCCATTCTGGCTTTGGGATTCAAAGAATCCTTTTAACTCTAACAAAGTCTAACTTTCGTTCATTGCTTTAGTAATTTTAACCGGAAATTGATCAAAAGAGCTTCCCAAGATATCAAAACTACCCTCAACCACTATGTTTTGTATAGATCTGCTTCAGAGAAGCTTAAAATAACCAATCAAGCCCGTAGAGAGGAGCTTCTTGGGTTCTTCTTTGGGGTTATGTGTGGAAACTGCAAACCAACAGTTAAGACCTCAAATTGCCACAAGAATGCTTAACTAACCGGGTCCTTGAAGAGAAAGCTACTTTTAATAATTCAAAGCTTAAAAAACAGTATTGGAAACTCACAAAATTAAATAATAAAAATAATAAGCTACATGCCTTGAAAGAAGGCCCTCGGAAATTGTAAGCCGCTGGGCTAGGAATGGCTTCTTTTACCGCCCCCGTCTCTAGAAAGCAATATCCTAATTAATTGCTCTGAGGATTTGTTTAAATATCAAAAACATATTTATGCTCAAAAACCTTTGACTTACTGATATAACTTGAGAACTAAATAAACTTAAATCAATAAAAAAAAATTCGTGAAATACAAAATTTTTATTTCACGTGAGGAAGTATTAATGCCAAGAACCCATAAAAAAAGTAAAGAAATAAATAGAAATAATTCCTCCAATTGAATTTTGCTTCTAACACAAGCGCTCATACCGAATTCTCAAATCGAATTTCTCACCAAATGCGATAATTTGAATTTCGAAAATGCATAATTCCGATCACAACCTCACATGTGATATCATTGTTCGAAAGCTGACGAAGAGACAACACAAAAAGATGCATCAAATAGAGAGCACGAAAGAGAATGACTTCGAATGCATCGCTACTTCGAATTTCCCCTTCGAGAGAGAGCGCACACTCAGCGGTGGGAGTGTTTTTTCTTTAGCTCTTATTGAAGTGATCTCGAATAAGTTTGATGTTGTTGTGGTTCGGAGATCGCATGCATTTTTTGTTGGAAGTAAGGGGTTTTTGCTTGAACAAGACAGTATTTTGTGTTAAGAAATTAAATAATATCGAAAATAGATTATGGGAGTGCCAAGATTATTATTTAGCTTTCAAATGTTGTCTAGTTTTAATTACAATTTAGCTCAAGTGAAGGAGATTCGTTGAGATTTGGGAAGCAATTTGTTATATTTTTTTTTTGTACTTACTAAGAAAAATATGAATATCCTATACCCAAACCTATATTAAAAAAGAGGTCGCCATTCTCTCGTTCTTTGCCCCCAGCCGATTAAATACACTCAAAATTGGTGATTAATACAAAAACAGGGTCGTTGTGATAGGTTTGGGAAAACTCCCCAAATGGGACAAGAATCCTCTTAACTAACGATTTGTGATTCTCTGATGACGATCTCGCTTTTGTAGGTGCTCAAAGGATGCATATAAATTTAACTTTATGAGCCCGAAATATTGATTTCCATATCCCTGATCAATATGCAGTGTACTCTCTCGTTGCGGAGACTCCTCTAAAGCGAAGACCCCTCATAAGCGGACACTTTTTAGAAATGCTTAATTTTTCTTCTCAAAAAAATTACTCCTAAGCGGAAACCTCTGTTAAACGGACATATATTTCGTTGCCTTAGGTGTCTGCTTAGGAGAGAGCAGACTGTATTATCCATTATTCTGGTTTTTGATTACTTTCAAGTACTCCTAAGTCATCGAAGGGTTGAGCTTAAAATGGCTGTAAAAGCGCATCGATCAGAGAGATATTTTGTGCAGATCATCGAATAGTAGTTCCCAACAGGCACATGTATAGAAATTTATTTCAAGAAGGGTCTTAAGAAATGAAGACCTAGATACAGTGACAATTTCTTCGTGTTTCCTCGCATTTCGGGAAGGGATCTGAGCCCCAAAAATCTCCCGCTACATGCGTCGCTGCTTTGAAAACATAAAAACTCTCTTCAAATCAAAATAAAAATGTTTTCAACAAAAAAAAGAGATCTCGCTGGCCTTTCAACCACCGCTGACAGCGTTCCCCAAAGGTCTTACTGACCGAATTTCTCTTCAGATTTCCTTTCAAAAAACTGTCGATCTTTCGCTTTTCGCAAATCAACCATCATCACTTTTCAAGTCTTCACCACATACCGAGACGTAACGTGATCAATTTCTTTTTTTTTTTCAAGTCTCTGTCGAAAGAAGCATGAAACTCTATTCGCGAATCGAGAGTAACGGCTCCTGCAACAATAAATTTATCAATAAAATGTCCAAATCGTTTTATTAATGCACAAGTTACACGATAAATTTCGTGTATCATCAGCGGCAGCACCACGTATGTAAGTATTACAATGCCTAGCATTGTTGAGTTCTACGCTTTTTAGCCCCGACCGATAGAGATCCGAACGATGGGAAGCGCTATGCGATATGATAGCGCGCTAGAGAGCCAAGGCGATCGAGCTGCCGATGATCGAGCGTGGCTCACAAATTACGGACTTTAGTCCTGTATTAAAAGGCACTCTCAGCTATACTTAAGACGCCACACACTACCGAATGCACTGCAGAATGGTTGGAATAGGCTGGCAAAGGAATATCAGGGGGGAGGGAGGGAGTAGGTATATGGCCCGTACAGCGGGCTGTACCACATCTCACATCAATCCGGGCATCAAAAGCATTTGACCACTCAACGTACCGAACTGACATGCGCCTGTCGCAACAGAATGGTAATTTGTGTGCTATCGCGGAACACCCCAATCATTAATCAAACATGTTAGGCCAGGCTAGGCCACGCTAGGCCACAAAAGGCAAGGCTAAGACCCAACGTAGAGTAACGGGTTGAGCTAGAGAGAGCAACGTATACACACACACAACGTATGCACGATGCACATTCGGCTCCCTATATTCGAAGACTTTTGCATGTAAAATGCTTTAGTAGTCCGCAGTGAAAACGCAAAAAGGCAACCACAACAACAACAGCAACAACGACGGCGAGAAACAAAGGCAAAAACAAAAGCAAAATGCAACGAACTGAGTCTGTAATATGTATGCAAAGAGGTAATGTTATGCAACAAAGCGGATCGCATGCAACGTACAACAACGAAAATGATTGGACTTTTCTTAAGTATATTTCAGGTACTTTTCTCTCTCTTTTTTTTTTTTGGTTTTTTTGTGTAAACGAGACCATAACACTTCGTCCACGGAAAGCACTGGCGGATGCAAATTCGCGCAGAAACATGAAAACTGAAAACAGAAAACTGAAAAATGACGAATTTACTAGACAAGAGGACGTTGCCCAGGCTCTTTTTTCTTACCTAATTTGACTCCTGCAGTTGCCGGCGTTGCTGCTTAGTTAGCTGACAGCGGCGCGCATCTACTTAGGCATTATGCGACATGCAGCATGCGACTTGTTAGTCTTAATATTGCATCACTTTGTTCGGGGCATATGAATTTTGACGGAACGTTGACTTAAGCTTTTAGCCGTCTTTTTTTTCTCTCTCTCGGTTTTTTTGTCTCTTAAATATTAACATATGAACTGGGGACGTCTGGAATTATGGTAATGGACATTGGACCGTGATGTGGCACATTAAAATGATGAAAATATAATTTTCAAAAATATTTTTAGCGGCGTTTTAACGAAAAGAGATATTTCAAATACTGTGAGTGGGGGAGGGCCTTTGAAAGAGCTTGAAAGAGCTTTGAGTTCTGATGATATGATTTATTTTTTTTTTTTGGGAACTTTTCAGTTTCTTTACAGCTGCCTACATTCATTAAGATGTCAATAATTTTAGCCATAAACTCTTTAATGCATTAGGGACAAATTTTTCTCCAATTTTAAAGATCTTTTGCAATAGGTACCTTTATGCTAAATATTAAATGCTACACCTTTTTAACATTTTGTCAGGGAAAATTTGTCCCATAAGTGCTAAAGGTTAAACAATAAACTAGATCGGCATATAAACTTTGACAGTGGGAAAACTTGAACGACTTTAGACCAAATTACTCTCCTAGAAACCTCAAGGTACCAAAAAAGACCATTGTCATTGGGAACTTTTATGGTTTATCTAGCTAATAGTTTATCAGTACTGAACATTGGGTATGGAATCGAACTGGTAGTGGGTTTAGGGTCAGGAAAGTTTGCCCAAATGACCTTGTTAACTTGGTACAGTGGGGATCTGGAGCCCAATGGTTTGATCTTTGGAGAAACTGTCTTTGTGGGAGTCTCGCCGGGACTGTGATTGTTCATGAGGTGAAGATGGCAGTAAAACACTATAGTTAAGTGATGCCTTCGAAGGTCATTCTGACTATAAATATCTAATATAATGTCATTGGGTTCAAAGCTTATAAAAAGGCTTCAGCGGTGTGTGTTTTTGAGAATTCAGTTAACATCTTTCTTTCTTCTTTTTAATATATCTTCCTCACATAGCCCCAGAGATACTAAATAGTTTCCAGTGGCATCTAAACAGGTCCATAAAGAAATTTCAGTTAAAAAATCGATTTCATGTCTCCATAAGGGTAAACATTCAAACGAAAGGGCAAGAATATTGTTTAAATTCGATGAAATGGCCCTTATAATAGGGTTCAGCTATAAAGGAAAGTGACCGAGGACTTTTGGATATGAATTTTTTCTACATTTAGCCTTAGAGGCTTATCACAATTTCAATCCGCGTGACTAAGTATGAAACACCTATGTAATTCCTTATTAAGAGCACTATCCAGGGGATAGATATGTTCCATATACTCCCTACGATTAACAGGTTTTCTATTGAACAGATCGTTTAACAAATTTTTAACAAGTTTCCTTTAATTCTATGAGTATGGGACTCAATACCCTTCATATGAGGTATCTCTGGTAATATATCTAACTGCGGAACGGAAGTGATGAATAGGGCCATTTAAATTTATCGTGTGTAATTCTAAAGGTTCTTTCTTTGGGCTATTTTGGGTCCCACCAACAATAATTTTCTTGAACATTCGAAAGGTGATGTTATTATGACAATATTCTCTATACATTTCCTTTCCCATTCTGTGAAAATCACGATCGATTCTATGTATCAGTGGATGTCTATCGTTCATACACCACACCCAGATTCCGGACTTAGATAACGTGCTTTTATTAGAAACATACTTTACAGTTCATCTCCAGTTTATACAACTCCTTGTTTTTATGTGTGACATAGTTTTTAATGCAGTGTATGACAGAGTGTGTCACAGCGTCCAATACCAAAGCATTGACATATTTAATGACTTCTTTAATGGGATAGTTTCTAATATAAGTATTCAATGGAATTTTCCTGACCCATTTTCAGACTCTTTCAAGCTTTTAACCCGGTCTATGACATATTTTTTGACGCAGTCCTTGGACATTTTTATATGATATAAGATATAGACTGTGAAATTATATTCAACACAGTCTGAGACTTATTCAAAACCCTTGATATAGTCTTTGAAATATGTTGTGATATAGTCGCAGATCCATGGAAACATTGACTCAATGACTCCTACGGCATTCCTTTCAAGAAGGTATGTTAGGGCTAGGTTTTGGGATCATCTATGGATGCTTCAGCCTAGTGATTGCCATTTTTGATGACACATGACATTTCACATGACATAGACTATGACAAAGCAAATAAATCCTTCTATGCTGTTTTCAACTAAGTATGTCAGAGTGATATAGTTTATAAAATAGCTTCTGACATGCATAGTGTATGACAAATTGGATGACATATCATAATACAAATTTTATGATAGGGCCGATAACTCTTTGTACACTTCTTTCAATAACATATGAATGGACCAATTTTATGTCATAGCTTCCCATATGCATAGCCCATCACATATGATATGACATATATATATATGTATATATGAATGACATATTTTATTCATAGCTTCCCATATGCATAGCCTATGACATATGGTATGACATATCGTATCACATAGCCCATGACAAGACCTATTACATCTTCTATGTTCCTTTCTGGTATGTGTGAATGACCTACTTTATGACATACCTTCATATATGGTATGACATATCATATGACAAAGTCTCTAATATAAAGCACTGCAACAATAATAGTTACGGAGCCACTTAAAATTGATCTACGAAAACGTTATTATGTGCAAAATGTACAAATACACTCATAAATAAGAAATTTGAGCTGATTAAGAAATTAAATGTCACTTAAAGAGACGGTCCAGCTTCCTTAAAACACACACAACAGCAAACACACACACACTCACTACAGAAAGTGCATAGAAACTGCATATTAATCGTTCGCAATTAACAGTTTTACCAACAAAAAAATGCATTTTTCTTGTACGCATAAATTACGCGGAGATTTTATAATATTAATCGTCGCACGCGCCTTAAAAGTATTCCCGGCGCCGTGCTCCGGACTCTTTTTATACCCACAACTCTGTCGAGTATATTGCGTTTTGTGGTTGTAGTAACACCCAGAAACCAGTCGAGATAGACCATTTTCAAAATATATATAGAAATGATCAGCGTCACCAGGAAATTCGATTTAGACATGTCCGCCCGTCTAAATCTGTCCTCTGATCCGTCTGTTTGTAACAGTATATTATAAAGAAGTATGAGCCTAGGACAAATTTGGTATGCGTGCTTAAGGGGAATGATAAGAACAATTTCGAGATGGGCCGATCGGACCATTTTTGGAGTACCCATATGGCTTTACAAAATCACAAAATGCTCAAAAAATGTTTTTCAACTTCCCTATGATTTCTTGAACGTATACAAGTACATAGCTTGTCCAAACTATAAAGTGCGACGTGCTAAGGGGTTTATGAAAACTTTTGCATCCCCAATATTAATGACTTAAACATTGGCATTCTAGTATAGCACAAACATCCTCACCCTTAAATTGATTAAGGGTACCTTATTATTGCAAATGCACAACACTCCAAAAAGCCTAAACGATGAAATTAAATGTCACTTAAAGAGACGGTCCAGCTTCCTTAAAACACACACAACAGCAAACATACACACACACACACAAAAGAAAAAGAGTGCATAGAAACTGCATATTAATCGTTCGCAATTAACAGTTTTACAAACAAAAAAATGCATTTTTCTTGTACGCATAAATTACGCGGAGTACGAGTATTTATCGTCGCACGCGCCTTGTACGTATTCCCGGCGCCGTGCTCCGGACTCTTTTTATTCATTTTTTATTTTTTATTTTTTTTATTTTTATTTTTTTTTTTGTTTTTGTTGCAGTCTCTGCATATTTTTGGGGTCGCTGCTGCTAGCTACATGTTGCAGATTTTGATGGCAGGATCATTTATGTATACACGCTGGTGATAATCACACGTTGACTGGTGACATTTGCGTCGAGAACGTACGAGCCTCATCGCTTCATCTTGCTTGCTTCGCTTCTTTGTTGTTGTTGTTGCATTTTTAATTAAGTTGCAGTTGTCAGCGAAGTGACACATTAAGCGAGAACAACAATGACAACAACAAGAACAACAAAACAGATTTTTTTTTTGTTTTTGTGTAACAACAAACCTCATCGTCAAACAATTTCATAATAGAGCATCTCATGTTGAATCGCGTTGAATCGCGCTGAATCGCGTTGAGTTGGGTTGAAATGCATTTAATTTTAGCGCAGATTTTGCGGTGACAGTCAGTCAAGTGGGAATGCATCATGCCACCCGCTTTGCGAACTCCTCTTTTAATGCGGCCAAACGAAATATTCATGGAATTTTATGGCACGCAATCGGATTAAATAGCTGGCGCCCTGTTTGTGTGTGCTTTGGCATTTAATAAGCACTTAGTTTGCATGCCTCGCATCGAAGGAGAATCATGGGGGACTTTCACGGTGATAATTCCCCCTCTCATATCGTATGGATTTTGCTTTTGCTTTGTTGTTGTTATTGTTTTTGTATATCATGTTGCACTTGTTTCTTGGGGCACTTGTCAAACGAAATCATTTGAGTCTGAGGCTTGGGAAAAAAATACCGGCAAGTAGGTAGAGGAAAAAAACTCGATACAATGTCGCTAATGTCGCCTGGCAGCCAGCCAGTCTTAACATGTTCGCTGGAAGATACTTAAGTCATACATCATCATAGATTACTGTGTGTTCGCGTCAAAACCCAACATGGAGGACGTGTGCAATACCCGACCATCTAAACGATCTTCAATGACCGTTTAAACTGGCTTTCATAATGAGCTTAATTAATTTCGTCTGATTCTGCTTTTAATGTTTGCCATGGACATTTTTGAGGGGTCGTTTAAAAAGCTCCGAAGAGATCTTATCGATCGTGCAAAAGGAAATTATTCGATTTCCACTAATTAAGAGAAGCTTTCATAGAAAAGTTTCTTTGAAAACAATTTAGAAGGGGCTTTAAATAGAAGGTTTAACCGTAACCACAGAAGTCAGTCAACACTTTTAAAATGACAATATTCTCGGTCGATAGGTGGACTTCGAGAGATTGTTAGGAAGGAACAGAGATAAAGAGGTGATTTTTTTCAGGTCCGGACTTATTCAAGGAACCAAAAGTTTGGCATAGTGGGTCCCAAATGCTGACTCATGGCCATGTTTCTTAATGTTTTGGCTCTACAGTGTACTCTCTCCTTGCGGACACTCCTCTGAAGCGGACACCTCTCTTGAACTGACACTTTTTGGGAATACTCTAGTATTCCTGCTTCACAAATAGTTTCCTATTCAGCCGACACCTCTGTTAAGCGGACAACTCTGTTAAGTGGACAGCTCTGTTAAGCGGACAGCTCTGTTCAGAGGACACCTCCATTAAGCGGACACTTAGTTTCGGTCCCGCAGGTGTACGCTTAAGAGAGAGTACTCTGTAGTTATAATAACATTAAAGGACAGTAAAAAACTGCCTCTGGATTGGAAACTGCTTTCTCGAGGCCTGTAAAAAAGCTTTTAGAAGGGTTAGAAGGAAGCTTTTAGTATTCAAAGAGAGACAAATCCACCTCAAAGAGGCCACTCTTGAATGAAAAAAGGCAATAGTGCACATTTTCCTGGTTAAAGGGCTCAACGCTGTTAAAGTAAATTGAAAGGAAGTAACGAGCTCAATCTTTTGAAGAAAGGAAATCAGAGTTGAAATTTCGATCAATACAGAAAATGGATGTTTTAAATGTAACCCTGTGAGTACAATTACTTGTAATTAGCGTATGCGTTCAAGTATCGAAAGTAAGCCAAAGTATTTCTTTGTTTTTTCTACATGTGTTTGGTATAGGAAATTTACTTGCTCCTTTAGAGCGTAGAGCCCTTAAACAATAAATCAATTTCAACCCTAGGGAGAATCGCTCTAACTATAGTAAAAATGAATCCTTTCTTTTCCAAAAATAGGTCCTGATCTAACATATATTTGAAGCTTATCATACAAAAATCCCAATTAATGTCTTTCCAATCTCTCTCGTGAAGTCTTTGACGAAACGAAACCAGTTTTCCTCCACATCGAAATTTTCCTTAATTACTAAATCTTCGAAAACTCTTTGAAACAACCCTCGTAGTCGAATACTCACTCGTTCTCATGCTTGCGTGTCAAGAGTACATCATTATCATCAATATAAGCGAGGAAAACAAGTCGGCCATACTCGTAGACTATCGACCAGTCTAATAAGTCTTTTATTTTTAAAATATTTTTTCTTTTTTCCCTGTACGTACATGTTTGCAATTTTTGTTAGAATTTCTTGTCACATTCACCGTCATTTATCGTTCGTCTGTCCCTTCTGTGGTCTTTAATATGATTTACTACTTGCAACAAGTAGTTCGTTGTGTCCATTTGAATATTCATTGACTCGATGTTGTTACACTTGCTTGGCCATAAGCGCAGCTGACTCCTTGCAGCAGCAGCAGCAGCACAGCAAATGCAGCAGCACAAACAACATCACTACAGCATGTATGGTAAGTAAAAAACTTCAACATTCAATCCTTGTCACGCTCTCTGCCATACATTCGTATGGACCATGTTTTTTATATTAATATATACATTTTATTTTTTTTATTTTTTTTTTTCAACCAAGGTAGTAATTTGAAAGAAGAAGAAAAAATTATGGATTTCGTTTTTAATGAGGCTCGAGGCGATGGATTAAGTGCTTAACATAGTCTTTCCGGTGTGTTCGGATTTCTCTTAAATGGTCGATTGGCTTATAAATAGCTTTGGCCAGGTTCGTAGAGATCTATTTCGAACAAAGGGGGATTTATTTTCCTTTGAGGAAATGTGAAAATGGAAATTCATAAAATAACCTCCGACGGAACTTGCAAGAACATTGGACGCCCTTCTCGAAGTCCAGGCCAATTGACACTTATTTGAAGTAAGTATGGGAAAAAGTCGTTAGCTAGCAAATAAAGCGCCTATTTTCAAAAAGTGGGCCCCCTAAAATACATATTTTCCCATCCTCTCTACGGACCTGGCTATTGCAGCTGAGAAAAGTATCCCACGCAGCTCATTATTGGACTCAAAACAGAGATATTTTTTTATTCAGAAGACCATTTAATGACTTCAAACTTAAGGCTCTATTAAACGATATGTGCATAGTCACATACGTATGTCAGCCTGGTGCAAATTTGGAGTCACTCAACATCTAAAAACATTGTTTAAGTCCATCCCATTCCAAACAGACGATTTATAACAAACAAACAAAATCTCTCATGTGCCACCATTGGGTGACATACGACACACTCTGAATTTGCTTGTGACATCAGAGCCCCACATATCTATCTGTCTACTCACATATCGCCTACCATAAACTTTAGAATACAAGAAAGTCATGCATTTGAAATTATGTTTAGTAAACAAATCCGCGGTGTAACTATGATTAATGATTCGAACCGCGGTCGACTACCACAAACCGATGTCTCTATTAACGAATTTCAGACGGCTATATGCCAATAAATGTCACTGAGAGAGACAAAGAGAGGGACAGAAAAAATGTTTACGAATGTACTGCAACTGTGGCTACGCCTACTACCCAAAACGAATGAACACTTTTACTGGCATCGGCAATACAACCGGTAAAGCCATAAATCGGTTAAAGTATAGATGCAGCTGTCGGTTTCCCTGTCGATTATGACAGTTACTTTGCAAGCAGCAAAATAAGGCCATTCCGTTGTCCGAGTGGAACTGTTAAAATGCGAGTATTTGGACGTTGTAACAGCCGCTCATCGTCGGGGAGATTCGAAACGAAAAAATAAATGTAAAGGTTCCTAAAAATTTTGTTACCCATAAAATGCGTCAATAAAGCTATGCGAAGAAAATGCATTTTTTTTGGGTTAATAAAAGAGAAATTGTTTGTGGTTGCTGGAAAATACGGTTAGAAAGGTAAAGCGAAGGACTTTCTTTGTCTATTATGGTCCGAAATCGGTCTTTTTTGGGTCGAAAGTTATCAATTATTGTCTTTGATTTGGAATTAATCAAAGGCTCTCTAGCATTTGAAACATATCTGTGATTAATAAAATGGATTCCAGTGGTGTAAGTCCACCAAGTTCTGTTATAACGCGGTCTTTATTTTACATGATGTGACGAAGGTATTAATCTTAAATATATATCTATACAGGGTGTCCCGGTTAAGTGTGAAACTATTCAGAGAGTTGATAAGGGAGTTCCAGACGAACAAATAATTGTATGAAGGGATCTAAGTCTTACCACTAAGGAGTTTTGGAGCCTTAAAGATTTTTGGCACTAAGTCCAGAAAAACAATTCTCCCACGCCAACGGTTAATTGTAGAAAAAAAAATTTTAGTACAGTTTGAAAGCCAATTGTATGTGCTGTTAGGCAAAATTAAATTGATGATAAAAATTCGACCCATTGAGGGAAAAATAAACGGTCACAGTCAAAAATTCTGAAAAAACTTTCAATTTTTTTATTTTGGAAGCCATTTTGGTATAAAAAGTGTCCAATTAACACCCAAAGATTTTATTTTATTCAAAATGCTAGATCGATTTCCTTTAATTTGGTACCCCAAAGTCTAGCAAACTTTTTGAAAATAAGATGAGAAAATTAAATATCTAAATGAACTTATTAGTTTTACTGTATCAAATCTACTTAATTAGTTCGACTTTATTGGTAGCATTCGGATGGTGGGGTACCAAATTAAAGGCAAATATCTGGCAAACCTAGAATAGATTCTTTCAGGCCCATTCTCTTGTACTTCTTCATCACTTTTATAGGGAAATGTAAGTCCTTAAAGGATATACCTAACTCGATGACACTGATCAGTCTCAGAGATATCTTTAATGCCTATTCCTTACACTCCGTCACTGCCTGCACATCAGTGTTGTCAGTATTTTGGTGGCATTTTTCCTGGGAAATTGAAAAAAATTATCAGAAAAAATTCCTTGTAAGCATTTAAAGTGATTTTTTGTTAAAAGTTAAATCGAAAAAATCCCTCGGAATGGAAAAAATACCTCGATCTGGCATCACTGCTGCAGACTATCATCCCTAATTAAAGCACTGGTTCTGCATTGTAGCTATAACAAGGTAATTACCCATTTTTTCTAAACAACTTTTGTCGTGAATGTTCGATGAACATGACTTTTGTTTTAAGATCCTCCATACTTCAGGACACAATCACATGTTACACACATAAATATGAAGATATCTCTGCATATCCATCTCTTTATTATCATAATCATTTAAAACGAATAGTTTCTGTCAATAAAATTATAATCATCCAAGCTTTTATGTCTTTTGTACTCACATTGAAGCACTCCAATTTTTATAACTCTCCATTAACTTCTGAGCATTCCAATGGCTCAAAAGCTCTTTGATTTAATGCTGTTCACAATAAAATAATCGCCTGAAGCTTCAAATTTTGTATTAAAATAATAAGAATTAAAAAAAAAACAAAAGGCGGCACGATTTTCTTTCAATTATGCATATTCAAATCTGTGAGCGTTACGAATTTAAGATTAGAAGCAATTGCGAGATCTGTGTCAAGTTAATTTACGACATCAATGGCCGATCGAGCTTTAAGTCCAAACAAACAGCAGATGTGAGTAAAAACCGATAATAAAAACGATTATTATTTACATCATCGACATTGCAAGTGCTTTTTTCGATCGCGGAGATTACCTTTTTGATGTTTAGGTAACGAAGGAGGATTTAATGGATTTTTGAATCACTAGCTTAAAGAATGATCGATCACGGGTCCATTCGTACATAAATATGGTGAAGTACCTACAGCATTAGAAGATCTTCTTAGACATCGAAAATGACATAAGCTCAGACCTATCGATACAATAATTAACGGGAATCAAAACGGCTACTAGAAAACAAGATAAAATGTGATTATAAGATAAGGGGATTAAAAAAGAACTATTTGAGATGCAAGAAGCAGGAGAATAATTCTCAAAAATTGTCCATTTAAGAGGGGTATCCATTTAAGAGGAGTGTCTGTATAACTGTATAACTAAGAAGCACCTAGTAGGAATCTCCGAGTCCAGACTTTGTCTTGACGGACGAAAGGACCGTATTCCATATAGTGGGCGAATGAGGCTAAGATTCAGAGTCTTTAGCAAACAATTCCTAATGCGCGACGGGGCAAGGCTCGAGACTTGATCTAAATGTGCTTTCTTTCATAGGGAAGATAGAGGGCATAATAGAACAGATAAACTAAATGGGCAAAATTGGCACAATAGATCTAATTAATGGTCGCAATACCGCTATTTCGCCAGAGGGCAAAAACCCATATTATAACATAAATTCCGGTAGTTTTGATGCCAGTAGTACTTTGATCCAAAAATTCTGCATAGATGTGTTTAAGCTTTAATTATAGTATTCCCCGGATGAGGAACCAATCTCATAATGGCGACTAATAATGAAAAAGTTTCGATTCAAGGAAATACAGTAGGTGCTCAAAATTTAGGACTCCTACATATTCAAAAAAAGTTACAATTGAGTTCATCACAATTTAAGTTCTAAAATAAGAACAAGAAATTTTCATTTCTACACAATGTGAAGTACTTATTTAAGATATGAAAAAAATTACCTTAAAAATAAGTGCTTCCAATTATGTAGAGTCTACTGTATAATAATTACAGAAATACAATTTTAACAAGAATCTTATAATATTTGAGAAGATATTTTTTAGGTATTAGATCTATAATTTAAGAAACTTGATAGACTCCATATCTCAAATCGAATGCCGTATTAAATCTCATTTCTATTAGTTTTTTAGATAAAACTTTCGATGGTGTGTGTCCAAACTGAGGGATCCGCATATTTACAGGTACTTTTTGGATTTTCCTGTTGACAGAACCACTTCAAATATTTTCAAAAATACTTTTAGATGAGAATTTTATTATAGAAAATGGGGTTAAGGTTTCCTTCGAGGCCTTCCAAGTCGTTTCATATTTTTATTAAACTCAATCAATAGGTACCCATCTGCGAATTATTAAAGCACTGATGGCATTTTTGGAATTCAAATCAAAATATATGAGTCTTTGATTTTTCTTATGCTCATAGCGTACCATCGTGGCAACCATTTCAAAATTTAACAACCTTCCCCATTTGGCTTACCGCTATGCTGCAACCGTTAGCCTTTTTTGAGTGTGCTCTAATTTCGGGTGACTCTTTATAGTCTCGTTTTGTTACTCTTTCTACTCCACATTAAAAAGTTCCCGCCAAAAACAATTCATGTTTTTATACCCGACACTCTCGGTGTCGAGGGTAAATTACGGTTGTGCGTACGTTTGTGATGTACAGAGTCACTCTAGGCAGACCTTAAAAAAAAAATGTTTTCATTATAAATATTGATTAAACCATATCTCCGTATCTCTGTCCATCTGCCGGCTATCTGGTTCTCTGTCTGCTGGTATACATTTTTCTATGAAAGGAGTTGAGTTATCTTGCCAAAGGTCGATATACAGTTTAGCAGAGACAACAAATAGTAAGAACATGTTTGAGAATGGGCTTGACCGTAAGCTTGAATCATAAGCCTAGACTCACAGTTCGGTAAAATTCACTTTCTATTGTTCTAAAATTGGACAAATGCATTCCTTCATTTGACCCTTCAATTCAAAGTCCAATTTTGGGAATGTGCCAAAAAAATGTGCAACATATGTACTTTTACCTTTGTTTATAACAGTATAATCATTCACTAAAATAAAAGAAAAAAATCCTCCAAAATAATTAAAAGCGTTTAAACTTATAACATGGCGATCCTGCCAGGAGAAGAACCAGGAATCTTCTGATTCTGATTGATTTATCGATCCATTTTTAAGTGTAAACACTTTACAACTCCAGTACTAGAGCGTATTATAAGAATCCCATAGAGTGAATTGAAACCTGACAGATGAAAATTTTTATAAAGGTATTCTTCGATCTATAACTCTTAATGAAATTCAAGAAAAGTTTCCTTTTATGGCCATGAAAAGTCCCTTATTAATTTGTCTTATAGTCCGTGGTCATCAGGGCTGGTTCACCGTAATCATTGAAATAAATATACCTCATAATTTATGTGCGTCGGATATTGTATAGTCAGGCTATAACACCCTTACATGTGTAAACAATAAAATGCAACAATTTTTATTTCGTTCAGTTTTTTAATGAACTTAACGCACAAAATATGTATTCTTTTGATCACCACCTCAACAGGAGAGAAAACTCAATCAAATAAATTGTGAAAAAAAGAAATATAAGAAGAAGATGAAGAAAAAATACTTGACGATTAGCTCATTAGCTCAAGTAAAAGTTTTCGATAACTGTGAGTTAAGTCGTTAGGCTTTTCATTTAATAAAGTTATTATGGTCTAAGACTAAAAAGGCCAAATGCGATTAAATGAAATGAGTTTTTATTTAATTGTGTTGGGGCTTGTTAAAAAGTCGTAAAAGTCATTTGAACAACGCAAAGCAACACACATTGATTGTAGCAGGTACGGGCACGCTCGACCCGCTGCTCCTTGGGAACCATATTATTCGGCTGTGTCATTGTGGCGTCAAAGAGTTATATCCAAAGTGTCCAAATGAACTCAGCACCATGTTGACTAATGAATGTTTGGAGCCACTTTCAGTTTGGCTTTGGTTTTCTCCCATCGGATGCCATGGGGTCAACGAAGATGTGATTTTTGTTGATGATGTTGTTGTTGTTGCTGTTGTTGTTTTTGGGAGGTTTTTGTTTTGTTTTTCTCAAAATAGCTTCATTTAACAAAAAAGTCTCTTGCACGTAAGGAAAACAAACAAACAAGTTGGTGTCCATGCTTTAAGAAAAGGTAATCATTTTATGGCATTTTAGGCTTTTCATTATATGACATTATTCGGGAATTATATGGCTGCTTTTGGGAGGGGGAGAAAAGAAAAGGAAAAATGCAAATCAACAAAAAAGGTGGCACATTTTCGATTCGATTTGGTATAAATTTTCGATTTTATGTAGCAATAAATGATTTTAAAACGTTTTCAAATGATTTCCCAAAAATTTGTTTATGTCGGTACGTTCGATAGCACATAACATTGACAGTATAAACACTGATTTAAGACACTGAAACCTAATAGGTTTCTTGGAAAACTACTTTTCATAATTTATTTCTTAACTCTTTTTTTCGGATATTTTATTTACTTTTTTTTTTTGAAATGCCCCAAAGCTTCAAAGAACCAATTTGTTTGATGTACTTTCTCGGACTTTGAGATTGATTGATTTTGATGTTTTGATCTGAGGCGCCAGACATGGGAGAAGTATCAGAATAAGTGGTTGAAAAAGATACCTACTATAAGACACAGTAAAATCTCTTTCTAGGGGACATCGATGATAAGAGAATTTCCAATGCCTTATGAGACATTTATTTATACCAGATGGTGACAAAATAAATATGGGAAATACAACATTTTTAGTCTGAGACCGGCAACTGTTGAGAGAAGTTAAAATAAAATACAAAAATAACCGAAAAATGGCTTAAAAATATTAGATCCAAAAGAAATATAAAAAAAAGCCTACAAAACCGGAAAAAAACTTAAGATAGTCCCTTGTTTATTTGAGGCATTTCTGGGTCGTCTATTCAGATCAAATTGGGAAAAGAGAGTAAACAACATATACCTATATGGGGCAAAACACGTCAAGTTTACCACCGGCAAACATTTTTCTCCCCGATTTGGATGAAACTTGGTACAGTTTTTAACATGTATGATTACGGTAAATGTGCAAAAAAAGAGTAGGGGATAGTGGGGTAAATCTGACTCGTGTCTAAAGATGACCCCAGCTATAACATGAGAATGCAAAGGCTTCTGACAATTTCTTCCAATCAGTCAAACACATATTATGCTGCTGATTTTTAAGCAAATTTTTCAAATTTTTAATTCATAGGTAAAATTAAAAATTAAAAAATTTCTATACAAAAATTATAACTTTTATGTTTTAGAAAAAAATTGGTCATTTTGCCTGATTAAGATTTTTCTCATAATATTGAAGGTGTAGTTATGATAGTAGTGTAAAGGGGTTTTAAAGGCAAAATAAAAATTTGAGAAAAAACCATAAGGTTTTTTAAAGAATAATTCAGATTTTTATAAAACATTTTGGTATTATTTTAAAACTATTTGTGAACATAAATTTGGGTACAGCATTTCTCTGGTCTTAAAACAAGACATGGGGGTCATATTTAGAACACCGATTTTCAAACCTTCAAAATTTAGTATACTGAATGTTTCTAAAATAATCTATATTTAGTAGGTTCTTGATGAAAATTTTATATTGCAAAAACAAAACTAATGATATTCTCTTGCTAATGGTACGTTAAGATCTTATCTTCAGTATCAGCGTTTTGAATTTACAGCAAATTTTCTTAAGGGGTCAGAATTCGACCACTTTCCCCTAAATTTTAATCACAGGTTGCCGATTTACAGGTGTCAAAGTTTAGATTTTGGCTGCGCAGAACATACTTCATTAAATTGCAATGGTTCTGAAATCGCCTCGCTACAAAAATTTTTCGAATGGTTTTTAAAAAAAATTTTCTGAACTTTTCGAAAAAAATATTTAAAAAATTTTTGGATAACGGTAAATGAGAAAAATTCGGCATTTTAGTTTTACTTTGTGATTTTCTAGAAGAGACGTCATTTAAAAAAATTTTTTTTTAATTTCGAAATAAAGCTTACTTTTTCCCCTTTAAAATGATGCATAAATCATACTGGAACGACTATGATTAATGCTTCAAATACAGCTCTGAAGATCCTTACCTAGTATATTTCCCTCAATAACCATCAAGCGAGCGCATAATTGTCAAGCGCAATCATTGCGTACTGTTTTGATATGTCCACATACGAGTATACTCGTGTATACTCGCGCTAAACTCCCGACAAAATTTTTTGTTTTCAAGAAATTTCAAAATCTAATGTGAAGAAATTCTGTCATTTGTATAAGACATACAGGCTATATAACCTTAAAATACTGGCAACACCTGGCGCAAAATTCTTTTTAATGCCTAAATCTCTGTCTCTGTCAACAAAATTCAGTGTTCCTAAAAGAGAAAATCATATAAAGTAATAAAAAATAAATTTTACATAAAAATTTATTAATAACGAAATAAAATACTCTAGTCCAATTGGAAAAAATCGAATATGTATTAGCAAACTTCCATCTTGTTTACTCGCAAATTAGAGTAACATTGTTGTCTTGTTTGGCAATACAAGACAAGATAAGACAACAATGTTACCGTAATTTGCGAAGAAAACAAATTGAGTTTTAGTAATAATTGATTTTTTTCAATTCGACTATAGTGTTTTTTATTTCGTTATTCATAAATTTTTTGTTAGAATTAATTTTTTATTAATTTGGTTTGCTCCTTCAGAAAAACTGAATTTCATTGGCAGGGACAGAAGTTAAGGCATTAAAAAGAATTTTGGCCCACCTACTAAAAATATGAAAAATCGTAAAGGTATTCAAGTTTTTGATCTCAATTTTCTTGAGGGTAAACCGCTAATAAGGTATGACATATGTACTGAAGTTTTAAAGGAAATTTATCGTAGATTTTGGAAAACATTTTTAAGGCATGTTTCAATGAGACCAAAATGGACCCCAAAGTAAAAAAAAAAAAATTTAAAGAAAATTTGAAAATGTTCACTTTGATGGCACAAAACTTCTTGAAACTACAAATAAGTGATAAGGCTTATAAAAGGCCAAACAATTGACTGTTAAACTACTGCAAATTTCTTTCTTTTCCTTGCAACTACTAAGGGCTACATTTCAGATCCTCCTTCTTGTACGATTTTTTGTTCACAACCCCATAAAGAATAGCGCTTTAGTACGGAACACCCTGTATATAGATCTTCATACATATCACTTTTACAGTCAAAACTCTGTTATGAACCACAAAAGACGCGAATATACAGGGTTGTCATAGAATCCTATAGCTGTCGGAATTGGATTTTAGTCGACTGAATTTTTATATATATCTGATAGACAGCCGGATCAAACAGGGTTCTGTGCAACTAAGAACCGATAATGGTTCCGATTCAAAAACCAAAAACGACCAAAGTTGGAAATTATGTTGAAATTTTGATCGGTTTTAATTCCGATTCCGACAGCTATCGGATTCTTTGACACCACTAAAAATTTCGCTTGAAAGAAAATTGGTTATGTGGGAAGTACAATAGGTAGGTACTTTGAAATTACATACGTACTTTGAGGGAAATTATTTAAAATAATTCATATTTGAAGAGTTTGTTATGGATATTTTCGACTATTGTTTCTATATAAAGTACAGTGAAGCTTTAGTTTAGCTCCCATGCCAAAATAAGGTAATTAAGTAAATGAGTCTATAAACAATTACTCCCATAGGCACCGAATAAGATCTATTTTGATACTATACCGTACTTCAATACTTCCTTAAGAGCACATAAGACTAGTGATTCCTTTTCTTAAGTTATTCTTTTATAAAGTGAATCCGTCCTAAAGGGCAAATAGATGTCTGGTGACACTTGAATCGCCTCTCATCTCATCCGTTCACCTCGTCTCTCAAAGACTCTCGTTTAATCTAAAGCATCCAATCGTTCAGTAATGTCACAACAAACGCTTAACTCACCAATAGAGTAAATATTTATGACATATAGTTTGGAAAATTGTGCTACACTGGCTATTTTTCAAAAACCTTACAGTGATCACTTCCACTAACATACCTTTTCGGCCAGCCAGTTCTAACAAGAATGTAGACAGTCCTCGAACAAGTGTCTACACTGTGCATTAAAAAGATTGTTCGAATGGAATATTGTCATCTATTTATAGCAAATCAACATGACAATACCAGTATAACCATAAAAGAAATGAAATCCAAAAAAAAAAAAAAACCATAACCCCCAAAATGGACGTAATAAAAACAACTGTGACCAGTCCTACAACTGTCTAACCACACATACCACCCATTTCAATATATTATCAATAAATTCACATTGACACTTCACACCTGATATGTCAATTGATACTTCTGTCACAGTTGCGACAAACAACACGAAACCCCAAGAGCGAAAAGAGGTGCCAGCGGTCTAAGCTAAAAATAAGCTTCTCATTACAAAAGGAAAATGAGCAAAAAAAAAAATAAATAAGAACGAAAATATATAAAAAGTGGAAAAAATTGAAAAAAATCCAAAATAAATATTGAAAAAAATTGTAAAAAAAATTGAAAAAATCGAAAAAAATGGAAAAAATTAAAAATAGTGTCGCCAGCGATATCTTTGCGCATTCGAAATGTCAGACATTGGGCTGCAGCAAATTGAGCGAAATATGATTTCGCATTTTAACATACAGGTTCATGTAATCTCTTAAAAAGGACAATTTCGACATGAAGCCGCGTGAAACCGCGGATAAGTGGAGCTCCACAACACACCGAACAAACGTCTAAACAGATGCATACATTCTTCCAGCACACATAGGCTAAGTACTCCATAAGACGGCGATAAGCCGAGAGGAACAGCAAATTAAAAAAAAAAAATTCCAAGAACAAACAAATAAGTAAAGGAAGAAAAAAATAAAAGAACGACCAATTGATAAGCAATGCATGATCATGTAAGTACACGCATATGTTGCTATAACTCTTCATCTTCTCGAAAATGTGAACAATTCAGAACAGAACAGAACAGAACAGAGCTAAGCCGAGCCGAGAATTCAAGCCGGTAGTGACGATCGTTCAGCAAGTATCGGTCAACCCATGAAGGCCCCCATTTGGGGATGGAAGCCAGGCATAGCATAGAGAGTGTTGGATTGCCTGCGTTTATCAGCGCGGTGGCCAGCGTGCGAATAATAAAGAAGGAGCATTAAAAAAGAAAAGGATATGAAATCGAAGAAGCAAAGGAAATTCTTCGTTTTCAGATAAAGTTCACATTAAAAGTCTCTCATTTTACAAAATGTAAACTTGCCAAGTTAATAAATATAAATAATCAAGCTTATTATGAGGCGCATGCTAATCAAAGCACTCAACACTGTGCGCTCTTTTTTTTCTCATTTTTTTATTTATTTTTTTTTACAATTTTTTTTCTTCTTTCTTTCGTTTGGGATAAATACGCTGGACTGGCTTATCGAAACACTGTAGCGTGGCTTTTGCAAAGGTGTTGCCATCTGACTTCAATTGGGCAGTAATTTTCGCAGTCATAAACGAAATGAAACGGAAAACGTGTCGTGCCCGATTCAAGTGAGAAGTTTTAATGAAATCGCTATTAAAGCATCCAAACCACCGATCAGCAGTGCCAGCCAAGTTAGCCTCTGCCGGCGACCCAAGCAGCCAGCCAGCCAACCAGCCAACTATCCAGCCATACATGGGCATTGGGTAACGGCGAAAAATATCATTTTTTATACGTTTATATTGGAATTCATAAAGCCACAGTCGTCAGACTCTTGACGCCATCTTTATGATAGAAGAGGTAAATAAAATATAAATATGACATGATATATGATTACAAAAAAGTACATATCGCTTTTCGCATTGAAGACGAAAAGAATTTTGTTCGCTTAAATTAATAAGAGTTTTAATTATAGTCGCGAATTTATCAAGCCACCGAATCAGGACCTTAAGATTCACTTTTCTTTTAATGAGGTTTTTTTTTTTAATTAATTCTTCTGAATGTCGGTTTGAGTTTGAGAAGGAGTTGGTCTTTTATAGATCGTGTTCCTTTAAGGCTGAAAATGAAAGTTATTTTTTCTTGCCATTAAAATTGAACGACAGTTTTTCGTTGATTTAAATGGACCACTTAGGATCTGTGGAAAGCATTCGAGAATGATACCTAATAGAGTTGTGCCTGGGCTCAATCAGAGACTGAGGCCCAAAGAAGAAGGAAAAGAAGAGGAATGAACATGACAGATACGCCCGTACCAACCCAACTTCGAGTGGGGTCAAAGCTTTTTATTCAAATTCATTTTTGAGAAGAAACGGGAAGAGTTACTGGGAAACCAAAATGCGTGGAGAGGCAACGCCGCCCTAGTCCCCGGTTTGGTACGGGCCTGTTGACAGATCTTAGGGTATAGTTGCCATACATTAGATACTTAGAAGTTTCATCAATATACCAAACAATAACAATGTGGCTTCCCATAGGCAGAGCTTTAAAACAAAATTAATGTCTCTTTGGGAAAGTCCGGTACTCGAGAAAGTCACTTTTTTCCCTTAAACATCATAACAGTCTCAAAAAAACTTCTCCAATGAAAGTTTATCAAACACTTTTGAGTATTTTTTATTTATTTTTCTTGGGGTTTTTTGATCAAATTTTGATTTTTTATTTCTCCAAAATGTTGACTGCAGTCATTCCATCCTATAGGAACCGTCACAAGGTACTACAAAAAGTGTTCGTAACCTGCTTGCGCCTAATCAGCATTTGGGAGGCCGATTTCGGAACATGGATGAAATATACATATGTACAGTGAAAATCGGTTATAACGATTTCGAAGGGACTAACAAAAATCCATCGCTATAACCAATAATCGTTACAAGCGGTATCCTTATGACCGAATTTTACTGTATATATGTACCTTTAATGAACCAGGGATAAAAATTTGTTTCGTAAAGGAGTTCGATAAAGCATTTTGAATTATTTAGCTAAGTAATGTTAGCCATTTATTTTGCACAGCGTTGAACAATCCGGGGCCAAAATGCTGCTTAAAGAAGCGATGAACCGCACACATTTCGAAGCCGTAGGCGGTAATGCATACGACCTCATATACCATCCTAGTATACTTTTGTTCGAGCGTGTCTGGTTTTTGAGAGTGAACGCCTGCCACCACCACATTAAGTAAGCTATTAGTAGGCAGGTCGTTTACAATCTCGTATACTTTGTAAGCTGTTGGAAGGCAAGTCGCTTACAAACTCGTATACTTTGTAAGCTATTGGTGGGCAGTTCGCCTAAAATCTCGTATACTTTGTAGGCTATTAATAGGCAGTTCGCTTACAGTCTTGTATACTTTTTCAAGATGAGAGCTGCTCCCATGATGTGACAAAAACTTACTTCCAAAGCTTAACAGCCCCTTAAAAGCCATTGAAAATAGTAAAGCCGACCTTTTGATTGAATCCCATTTCCTTTCTGAAGATTCCTTCCATGTCAATTGAAACTGATTGGATCATCCTCTCAAAAAAGAGGTTTCCACTTCAAAAGAAAAAGCTCGAACAAAGCATCATTTGAAAAAATTTTCCTCATAATTGCAATTTAAATTAACCCAAAAATTTAAGCCTAGAACATCATAAAAGCCTTCAGCAGCTTACTGGGGCGAAAAAAAACTAATTTAAAAAGCCAAACGAATCGCAATGGCCAAAAAGCAAACATCGTAAATTACAAAGCAACAGAAACGACAGTCGGCAAGACTGACAAGAAAGGCAAAATAATTAAATTGAAAAAGAGAAAAAATGGATTTCTTTTCATTTTATTTATATTTTACTTTATCTTCTTGCTCTCTCCGAAAGAGATGACTTAGGATCAGTTTGTCTTCCGATACGCACGCGGCGACATCGCGGCTGACTGTTGTCTGAGCCATCAAATGTAAAATGCATGATTTATTGGGTTTAAATCACTTGTATTGGCATAAGTCCTGCTGTGAATCTGTGACATTTCTGTAAACGAAAAATGTCAGTTAAAATTTTTTATTAGACCCGAGAATAAGTTGTTGCCTACCACAAAAAATAAATGCGAATGCAGAGTAAAATTGCAATATATATATATATTTGGAGAGCAACGGAAAAAGGGGAGACAAACTATTGATAAATTGGGCACATTGCGAACGAATAAATCGAAGTGAATCGATTTATCGAATACTTCAGTTGAGGGAGCTAAATACATTAATTTTTTGGTCCAGCAGTATTGAAGGCTTTACTATATTTATGGTATTATAATTAGTTTTGATTTCTTTTTCGAAATATTCTTGAAAGAACAAGAAGCAAGACTGTTGGAGCCATCTTAGGAAACAAAGAGATATTGGAGGACCCTTGATTTAATTCAGAAAAGGTTTTCTAATTAATAATTTAAAAACCGAATTAATATTTGTTTTTGAACTGAAAGTAGTTATTGTTGGCAAAAAGAGGTCATCAAGTCCATGAACGTCCAGATCGTAAGATTATAGCCTGAAAATGCAAAAGCAAAAGCGATGTGGGTGGAAGAAATCTCCTGCAGAATCAGCCAGAGAGACATGGGCGTCCCTGAATAGGGGGCGCACTCAACAGCTTGTTAGACTCAACTGTAGATCCATCAACCTTGTGGTTTCAATCCTCACTGGCCACTGCCTCTTCGGCAGACATGCGGCAAGACTAAGGATTTCACACAACGATTTTTGCCGTTTCTGCGGCTCTGAGGAAGAAGAGAAAACGGTCATTCACCTCATAGGCCAATGCCCGGCACTCGCGAGAAGTAGACTTTCCCTACTTGGGTCACCGATTCACCTGACTTCTCTAGCCTTAATAAGCTCTCCGGCTTGAAACTGTCGGACATAGCAAAGCTCATTAGGAAATCCTTTCCATAGGGATATTCGTGTCTTTCGTGGTATCACAACGGGCCTATTTTCTGTGCCTATTTCAGCATGAGCTGCTACTTCTAACTACCTACCTAGCTACCTATTAGATACCTACCTAACTACCTACCTACCTACCTACCTATACCTACCTATCAACCTATCATACCTACCAACCAACCTACCTACCTACCTACTACCAACCAACCAACCTACCAATCTACCTACCTAACTACCTAACTACCTACCTACCTACCTACCTACCTACCTACCTAGCCTGAAAATAGATTTTCCTATAAACTGTGAAGCCCTTCTCGCGTTTCTTCTTTCCAATCACCTTTTAAGTCCACTTTTTTGATTTCGGAATACTAAATAAAACTTTCAGAGTAGGTTTTTCCATTATTGCAGCATATCCCTGGACTTTGAGGACCCTTAAAATGATCCGAACCTAGTCCTAGTCCAAACCTGATGTTTTTGTCTAATTCTTATAGCTTAAGTTCCTTGATAGAGATAAGACTTTTGAAAGAAAACTTTTTAAACAGGGTTTCAAACAAATTGATAGGTGGATAGTTATTCAGACTGGAGTAGCTACATTAGGTGTCTCATAGTTATGAGGCATTTCAGCCGTCTCGGATATATTTTGTGGAAAAATTTTGATTGAAGATTGATAAGAATTCGCGATTTCGGAACAAGTACTCTATCTGGCAACATTGATTCACACAGACATGCGGACGGAGATACATACCCAACAGGCAAATACCTCTATCGGGACAGAAACATCAATGATTTTACCGGACATATAGGTGACATTATCACGCATCCCACCTTGTTGGACAATGTCATCGTAGAAGGGTGCTGTACACTGTTGCCAGTTTAGGGGAATCTACCCTAAATTAAAGGACATTTAGAGTCTTTAGTGGAGTTTTAGGGCAGAAAAGTGGGCTGGCAAATTGTTATGGGATCTTATAGGATCAAGTTTTGTTCTAAGAAGATTTGAATATTTAAATTTTAAAGAATTAAGCCTTGTTATGAGACATTCAGGGGAATATTCCCCTAAAAAAAACTGGAAAGAGTGGTGCTGTACATGTGCTTGAATTGCGGGTTGACTTGACTTGATTGATATGACAGTAATTCAGATGTATAAAAACACACATTGAGATTAAGAAAAAAAGAAAGGCATAAAAAACTTAAAGATCAATCTCTTCGATCATCGATTTTCGATCCAACGCTAGAATAGGGCCCTAAGAAAATTAGCAGTCCTTTCAAGTCTCCTGATGTCACTGAATATCGGTCCATCTCGATTGCCTCTGGATCGTACTTTTGGATGCATATTCACAACGAATCCTCCTTCCAAGTTCCATCTATATATTTATGTGTAAAGAAACAAGATCTAAGAAATAGTTACCCACTGGGTAGAACAGAAAAATACCAGATTTGAGTACAATCTCCTCTTTTCTGTTGATTTCCTTTTATAGTATCACCGAATGGCCGGCATCATTGGAGCGCTTAAAAAAAAATTATAACACCCGATAAAGTTATTCGAAAACGATTTTTATTAATCAATTATATTTAACGAATTTCCAAATTACTGTCAAATAAATTCTCGGCCAGACAAGTTTTACACTTTTATTATGTCTATAAGTTAGGTGCATTTCTCTGATTTCTACGCTTTTGAAGTTGGAAAATTTATTAGACTCTGATTTGCAAACGAGCAACGCTAATCAACGAAACTTAGAGAGACAGGATTAAAGGCCCATAAGATATTGGCCTATAAATGTAACAACGAATGAATGGTGTGTAAGTCTTACACGTTTCACCTATGTACGACCGACCATATGTACGTATGAGAATGTATGTACATACGTTCTTTCAGTACTATAAACAGCAATATCCAGGCTAAACGAATTCATTGACTTCTTACAAAAGGCGAAAAAATTTAATGGCGAATGTAAACGAGGCATTCTACATATTTTTCGCTTTTCGCATATCGCGCACAAATTGTTATTTATCACACGATGGACAATAAATTTATTTTTTGGTTTTGTTTATTTTACACTCTTTGCTCTTGAATTGAACGAGCTTGAAAAGCGAGATGAAATGAAATGAAGGAGAATATTTTTAAGTTCTGGCTTTTAAAAATATTCAATGATTTTTAATAGAATTGTTTTTGAGTTACTTTCAATTAGGAAAGTGTCCCAAACAATCATTTGAACTGTCATTCAGTTTTGCCTTAAATCTTTCCCAGCCTACGTTCAAACAGTCTCAATGGCTAAAAAATAGTTGAAGTTAAACGCCTTTGGACCCTTATCTAAAACAAAGGCTGAAAATTAAGAAAAAAAAAAAAGAGAACAAGAATTCAACAAAGGGATTTTGTGTTCTGAAGCGACCGGATAATGGCAACAATTCGTTTCGGCGACAGGAAACATGCTGTCAAACCGTAACTGCAGAACATGCTGACATGAAACATTTTTATTTACTGTGAGTTGAAAGCTTTGAATTTTAGCAAAAACATTTGAACGCACGTTAAAACAAATGTTGCGCAACAAATTGATTCTATCCGATGCTGTCAAACGGGATGTCATACAATCTTTTGTGTCCAAATGTGACCGGGAAATAAGGACTAAGCTGTAAGCTATAAGAACAAAGAAACTCTTTTATCCCCTCATATTATCTTCATCACCATATAAACTATCATCATTTTAATTCTCAACATCATCACCATTACTTTCAACATCATCATCAACATGTCTTGATCGTTATGATCATCATCACCATGATCATAAGCATCAATAACATTGTCATTATCTATATTGTCATCATGACTGTGGTCACCATCATCATAATCATCATCTTAATGATCATTATCATCTTCATCATCTTTTATGATAATCATCATCATCATTTTGATCGTATCATTATGATCCTTGTATCATCATCGTCATCATCATTATCGTCATCATCATTATCATCATCCACATCACTATTATCATCATCATGCAACATTATAAGAGTCAGTGACGTAATTATCATCATTGCCATCGTCATCATAAGTATCAATAACACAGTAATGATCTATATTGTCATCATCGTTTTGATTATTATCATCATAATTAACATCGTAATGATCATTATCATCATCATCAACTTTTAAATAGTCATCATCATCATTTTGATCGTCATTTAGATCCTTATCATCATCATCGTCATCATCATGTTCACCATCATCGCCATCCACATCATTATCATCATCATCAGCAACATTAAAAGAGTCAGTGACGTAATTATCATCATCATTATTACTGTCATCATAACCATCAATAGCATAGCCATGATCTTTATTCTCATCTTCGTTGTAATCACCATCGAAACGATCATTATCATCATAATCTTCATGATCATCATCATCATTACGATCGTCATTAAAATCTTTATCATCATTGTCATCATTATGATCCATCTTCATTTCATCATCAAAATCACAATCATCATATTCATTATCATCATCAACATCATAATTACCATAATAATCATCATAGTTGTCAATAATGGCGCCAAACCCTAGTAAACCTAATCCTTTCTTGCACTTTACTTCTATATAAATAATTTTCCCCCAGTGGATAAGCTTCTACATCCCACGATTTAAAAAAAATGTATTGGACATGACGTTAAGATCCAGGTCCGTAGAGAAAAATTTGATCCCCGGGGGAAGTTTTTTTGCCGGCCCCTCTAAAAAAGTGCGACCCATGCCAAGTTGCGGATCCCTTCAAAAAGCCCGGACTCGGAGAAAACCCCCTTTTCCAACCCCTCTCTACAGGCCTGTTCAGGGCCGTTTCTAGGCTTTTTGGGCCTCCCTAGAGTATCAAAAAAAAAGAAAAAGTCACTGCTATGCAAACATATCGTTTACGCAGTGAAAAACAAAAAGGCAATACCATTTTGTGGTGCAGGCCTCCTTTGGGGTGCGGGCCCATAGGCTGCAGCCTATGTAGCCTATGCCTAAAAACGACCTTAGGCCTGTTAAGATCAGTCACTTTTCAAACGAATGGATTACTTTTTCGAAATATTCTGATTTCTGGTATAATAAGTAAAACGATTGCGATTAACAAGCGGATTCAGGCGTTAGCTTAGGAAGAGGAAGTAAGAAATGGAATGATTACATAAGAAAATTGATTTTTTCTCCTCCCCTGGGGAGTCTCCTCTGTGTCTCGTCTGACTAAACCTTAAATTTTTCTCATTTGAGATCATTGACTCCAAATTGACTCCTGTGAACTTTGCTCATTAATTGACAAGACTTCTCGAAACATTTCACCTTCTTCTTTACATAAAAAAAAAGAAAGTTGAAATCAGTTTTTTAATTCTAAAACTCCCTTATCAAATAATAATGGTCTATTGATGTATTTAAACTCAAGACACATTATGATCCACTTCGTAGTCATAAAACCCGAAGAGAAACATGCGCAACAATTGAGAGCACAAGCAATACCGAAACAAGCATTAGTGGTTAATGTGCTGTTAGAGTTGTTGCACGGTATGTTCTGATCGCAAATACCATAAATTAGGTAATTCGGAAAACGAATCGAGCATTCGATGCAATAATAAAGAAACTAATAGCCAAACGAAAAACAAATACAAAAAGAAAAAAACCAACAACAACACAACCTCAAAGATATAACGCACGCAGTCAAAAGTAGTCACAACATGCATTTGGCCTATTTAAGCCCGAAAGAAACACAAAACCGCACAATGCAATGCAACATAAACCGTTTCTGCTTAAATATATTCGCTCAGTTGGTCGTACAGTCCAGTTCAGTGCGGTCCACTGCAGTCAATGTGAACGTGAACGTGAACGTTCACGTCAACCTCGTCGTTGATGTCGATGTCGGTGTGCATGCAATGCTAGCCAGCCATTCACGTGTTGATCCAATGGTTCACCACCTATCAATAGATCCGTATTCTTGTTTCGTTCTAACGCCGTCAAACATCAAAGGCTACTTTAGGCGCTTTAGCCTCCTCGTTCAACGCGGCAGTGAGACGGTCTTAAAATGCGAATAAACGAACACATTTCAATGCAACAGAGCAGAGCTCCAAAACAAATTAGAGGGGCATTTCGGACAACGTAGAAATTGCTTCCTGTATGCATGCCGAAAACTTTGCATGTGCCCATAAAATAAAAAAAAAAAAAAAATAAAACAGTTGAAAGAGAAAAGAGGCCATAAGGGTATCTAAGCCTATCTACCTAGATTAACTCTTCATCAGCGAAATAGAGCACGCGTGCAAGTTCACTACTAATAGTCAAGTCAAACTTAACATGCAACAATTACCGCATGCAAACGTCGTAAAGAAACTCTTCGGACTCTTCGACGACTTTGCCCATCCAGATTTATAACAAAGATATTCGAAGCGCATGTTTACGCCGTCGACCTTAGACTCAAGACAAATTTTCAAATCTTCTAGCGGTCTTATCCACTAAATAAACGTATGTCGGCATTTTAGCTTAAGGAGAGCACCCGAAATCAGCACCATGGTAATCCGTTAGTCAGAAACTTTCATCTTAGAAAGTATTTGCCGAAGAACCTTATGAATCTGTCGTCAAATCTGGACTTTGCAATCTGATTAGTTAAATGGAAAGTTGATGGAAAGGAGCACTCCATACAAATGTGGCCCATATGAGCGTCTAAATGAAAGTTTTGGGAGTCATTATAAGATTTAAAAACGCTTTGATAAACAAAAGCCCTGTGTATAATTTAACAGAGAAAGATCATCAGTTAGAAGGATCTGAGTGGATGCTGACCGCTGTGACCAGTTTTACCTACCCTCAGAAATTGGCTAATAGGTGTAACTCTATAACAACAAGGGCTTTCTTTAATTTTCTTATATCCACATTCAGACTCGCACCGAAGGGACCTGTTAATTTTCTGAAAGAAAAAGATCATCAATTATCACCTATTTTACTCTAGTTTTGTCAATTATTTTTTGGAAAACAAAACACTTTTGTCTTAGTTTGTTTTAGTCACTTTCAGCAGTACCAACCTTATTTTAATTGAAGTAAGACCCCGGGCCTGATCCAGGTACTTTTTGTCAGATCTGGGCAAAACCAATAAGTATTTGCCGCCCCTGTGATGGCACTTACTGCCCTATGTTCTGTGATCCCTGATCAGGGAAACCAATAAAAAAAAAAAAACTGATAGCACTCATTGGCCTGTAGAAGGACGGCAGGATTTCGCTCGGGTTCGTTCTAGTTCAATGGGTAAAAATTTCCGCAAAAAGATCATGAATCGCTAAGAAGCTCAGGGCCAAACGACTTATTTTTGGGGTTGAACTTCGTCAACTTATCCTCGAAGGGTTCCGGCTTTCCTCAAGGCATTTCTGGCTGTGGATGGCATGAGATCAGATTTTATTGCTCGAATTTTCACAATATTTAAAGGAGTCCCGAAGAAAAAATTATCACCTGCTACGGGTCTGATTTAAGTTGAGCAACTTTTCACGATAATACCAATAGAAGACACAGACTGCCGATGAAAAATTTTCAAAATGAATTCAAATAAGTAAAACCTTCCAAAAATACCCATAACCACCTTTTCGCATCCATTTAAATGCATTGTCTTATCTTCCCATCGATTTGATTGCGGTCAAAAAGGTCTCATAACTAGTATATCCATTTCTAAGATATAAACTGTTAAAACTTGAATTTTTCAAACTGTCAAATAAAAATTATTATCTTTTAACTGTCGCGCCATCTAAAAGATCTTTCACGCTTTTAAATCCATCTTTGAAAGATGTTAGCAATAAGGGATCTTATCAACAGATCGGATCTAACATTTTGTATAGCTTTTAGGTAGTAGCCTAATCAACGCACACGTTGAAAAGAAGTACAGTAAAAACTCTAGTCTTCGGATTGAGTTCGATCCCAACTAACTATCAGTCGGCCAGTTAACCGTCTTCAATGGTCTTTCCCTCGTGATCAGGTTTGATTTTTTTTTTGAGTCAATTGCAGTTAAAAAGTTTTTGGCTCCCGTGCCACTAATGACCCCAGTCGACATGCTCTCCAAATGCCAACTAAAACGGGGTATAAATTCATAAATAACAAAGCAATTATGTCAATTTATTGTGCTCACTAAAAGATTTATTCATTTTCGGACGGTTGGGATTTCAAGCGGTTATCGTAGAAAGCCGGACAGGTTGCTAATTAGAAAGTAGAAAAGTTGATTTTTTTTTTTAGCTCAAGTAATCTCCTTAATTATCGGCGGAACCGCATTTAATCTTGTTTCGATGACATTTTCGACAAGTTTAGACAAAAAATTTGAATTGATTTCATTTTTCAGCTAATTAATTAACAGGAATTTTCAAAGCAAGACCATCTCAGTTTTGGTCTGTGACTTTTGAAATTTCACATGAATATTCGTTAGGAAATTACTTAATGGGGAGATTTGTCCATCGACGATCTTTTGAATACAGAAAAACTTGTATTTAGTCTTGACTAAGGAAAGAAATTTCCAGATTTCTAATAAAGGAATTCATTAAAATCGGTTAATGTTTTCTTTTTTGTATGGAAAATGACAAAATCGGATATGAAATTATGCTAACGATAGCTTACAATAACTGAAAATAGTTGAGTATTAAAGAAAAAAATTTATTATTAGAAAAAAGCTGTTCCAAAGTAAGATGAAAAGTCAGACATAAGCAGAAAAAAGCTTTGAAAAATTGTCAAATTCTCATTCCTAATGCTGCTTAATCGGCCTCTCGCCACAAACTGAGTCCCAATCTTTCCAGCTTAGAGGAATATCCCCTAAATTAAGGGAAATTTCTGGTCTAAAGCGATGACCTAGGGAAGAAAATCTTTTGAGAAATTTTTGAAGGGACACAGCTTTTGTTTGAACAAATTTACAAAATAAAATTTAATGGAATTTTTGCCCATTTTAGGCCCGTTTGCTACTGTTCCGATTTAATTTGTTCGTTCCGAAAAACAAAAAATTTGTATGAAAATGTTGACATTTTGAGAGGATATCGTAACGAAAAACTTTAATCAGAACAGTAGCAAATGGGCCTTAATGACATTTTTTGTCATTTGCTTAAAGTAGAATATCTTTTAGAATAAAAGTAAAAAATTCACTCAAAATGGAAGAAATCCCCAAACTAACTAGATGGGCCTGCCCCTAGGGCGCACTTAGACCAGGTAGGTCCGTTGTGATACCCGATCTCTTTTCAGAGATATGCGTATTTACGGAATATATTTTTTAAACCATTTAGCGCTTTCGATAAAGCTAGATATACTCAATTGGGTCGATAAAGCCAATTTCAGAAAGTGAGTTAAGAAAATAACCCCGTAAAACTTTTTGCCTTTGCCTCGCTAGGGCCGGACAATGTAAGAGCAGGTGCTGAGGAGTTTCTTTCTCATCCTCATCCTGGCAACTTCTACAAAAATCGAAGGCTGTCGCTTCCAATCTTATCGCGTGAGGGCCAATCAAACAATGTCGAGTCTGTACCCCAACTAGCACCGAGAGGCAACATTTAGGCAGCTTTAGGAGCTTCTCTGTTCTTCTCTGACTTACAACATACACACGCACTCATGACATACCTACATACAGGCTGTTCCGTACTAAAGTACTTTTCTTTATAGGGTTGGTCGAGGAGGTCATTGTGAACAAAAAATCGTCTGAGAGGGGGGAATCTAAAATGTAACCCTGAGGAGTTATAGCGCCTTAAAATTTTTAGGCAGTAATTCTACAAAAAAAATTTTCCCCCAATAATGGTTAATCGTAGAAAAAAAATTGTAAAGCCGTTTGAAAGGCAATTGTATGGGCTTTTAGGAAAAATTAAACTGATGGTTAAAATTTGACCCATTGAAGGAAAAATAAACGGTCAAAGTGAAAAGTTCTGAAAAAACGTTCAATTTTTTTTTACTTTGGGAGAGGCTTTTAAGAATTGCCTTTGTTCTTACGGAAAATCCATTACAAGAATTCAAAACTGTTGTGGCTTTATGAGACAATCCCAAAAGTTCTTAAAAATGGTCAAAATTCCTCAAAGTTATATCATAAAATCCCATATCATATAAATCCCATAAAATCCCAATATATATGGAACAGTTTTATTGTAGGTAATGAAAATTTCCACCACATTTTTCGGGTAAAAAAGCGGCAGCCAATAAATTTAAATGCGATTAAATTATATTTAAAGTACATCAATTTGTTTAATTACATACAACATAAGGAATACTACACGCAATTATTCTCCCCGGTCTTACGTATGCAGGCCTAACGTGCGACAACCTGACTCATTATATGAAGCGGCATTTACGACTTTTCTAAAAACCGCACTGGCCTTTTTGTCGCCAATTTTATGGCCAACAATCAATTTCAATTAACAACAATTAATGCTGTCAATTTAGAATTGTCTGAATAATTTTTATTCGGTCTCTCTCTCTCCCCTGCACATACATATATTTGTAGTTATATGTGCATGTCCGAGCTAAGGTCCCGCTTCCTTGATCGGCGGCTTAACGGCTCGATCAATTGAATTTTTCAGGCTCGATATTTTCATGCGATTTTAATGCAAGATAGAAGCTTTCCTATGGCAATTGGGATTTTGTTTTTAATAGACGTGATCTGATTAATTTGTATGAAAAAGGTTTGAATTTATTTCTAGTCGAATGGGTTTCTCTTTTCTTTAGAAGCAGTGATCATATCGCTGATCAAATTCAACAAGTAAAAAAGTTTATATTTCTATTAGGGATGGCACCGATACCGATGATGACATATCGTCGATCCTTAAGGGCTCATTCTGTTTAAGTCTCATTAATCTAACTTTCTCATCCTTGCAAAAAAGAATTTGAAAGTACATACATACAAAAATATTTACTCTCTCTATCTGCACTTGATTTAAATTAACATTTGTGAAGAAAAAGCCATGCTCATTTGTTGTTTAGTGAATATGCGTGATATCTGCCACGCCCACAAATGGAGATTTTTCGTAATATCCGTACCGAAAGGTAAAACACAGTGCGTCAATATTGTCGGGACGCTGTCGGGCTTGACCAACTTTAGCTTTATGCCTTCCCTGTTTTTGCATTTAAAAAAGAAAGAGGCCTCTACGAAAAAATTTAATGCATCTGGCTCTCATAATTTCATTATGAGTTTTTATGAAATCATAAAAAAAGTCTTCGATTTAACCTGTATGTAGCCATCTGTCCCATGCAATCTTCTGTCGACCATTGGACAACATTTTTTTTCTCATAAAGCAAAACTGAAGACAATTTTCTCAGTAGCTTTAAGTTCAAGATTAATGGGTTAAGGGGGTTGTCTCATTGGGAAAAAATTTTATTTGCATTTTTTTAAAGCTTGGATATTTGAGAATATCGTTCTAAAAGGGTTTTTTTTTTGAAATTCGAAATAGCTTAGAAGATATAGCCTTCATTGTCGAGCAAGGTCTGCAGTCAAAGCTTAAATGCAATTATCCCGAAGCCCCTTGTTTTGAACTGACGGTCACGATTTCTCCAGTTCAACTTGACCGATTTTAATGAAACAAAGTGTAATCAGAGCAGAATTATCACCATTATGGCGTGAACCTCAGTTATAATTTTGAAAAATTTTTTAATAATTTTTTTTAATTCTGAACTACAAAAAAATATACTCGAAATTGATGAGCCATTTTTCAATTGCCGCTATTTTGTAAAAAAAAAAATCCCAAAATTATTTTGGAGGTTCACGCTATACATGATTATAACTCTGTTTTTCTTTTCCATTTCGGACAACTTGGAGACCTCGAATCGTGCCAGCCAGCACTAAACCTCTTTTTTGAGCATCCACATTGACCGGCCGAGAACATTTTGAGCCGCCTTCATATAAAAAAAAACGAAGTGCTTCTTTATTAACTTCCATTCATTCCTAACACAATAAAGAAATTCTTAATTGAAAAAAGCTCTTTTCATTTTCTGTCAAGAATTTTTTTTAAAAAAAGGTCCAAAAACAACCTCGCCATTGAAACAATCCCCTTACTGTCAATGATCAAACTGTTCTTATCGCCAATAATGTCCACTGTCCAATAAGACATCATTCATCTCAGAAAATCGGTTGAGTCCCTTCACTGGATTAGTGCTGGTATCCGCATCGTTATCGATATCGCTCTTTTCTTTTACAATGGAATCTTTTTCAGTATTTTAGCATCCCTAATTTTTATACTCAGTAATGAAAATATTGAAATATTTTTGTTTTTCCAATAAGTATGTCTCATCTATTCAATACTCCGATTCGATTTCCACATAGAACATGTCTGAATTTCTTGGGTTCATATTGCATTTGAATCGAATGGGAAACATTCATTATGAAGTTCTTAAATCGAAAATTGGTTTTTGGCAGAAAATATTTTAGAGGCTCACAGATTTATAAAGAGCTAAAAAGCTTCTCAATAACCCAAGAAATAGTCCAGACTGATCGCATTCATTCTTCTTCATTATTTCCTTCACTAACTATGGTGGCTGATCTGGATTAATGTGCATACGTTGTATATGAATTTGAAAATCTTAAGTGTGTCTTCCCTAGAATCCTCGCACTCATCCCATACCGTCTCTAGCACTCGCCGCATATTGAATAAATGTGATATATATTATGACATGAAAACCAATTAGCGCTCATACTCATATCAAATTTGTTCGGCCCCTGCGTTAAATTTCTACTTATGAAGAAAAACAAAAATTAAATCGCCATACCGATATGTGGACAACGTTTATTTGATTTACGTGTTTCCGTTTTCGTGTAAACGACTCCTTTTACACTTTGCCGACACTGAGTGGACTATTTTTACACATTACAATAATTTATGTTTTTAATATAAAATGGAACAAAAAAAAAAAAAAATCAACAGGATAAATAAAAAGAAAATTAAGAAAATGGCAAGCGAGATCCTTATCTCACACAAGAACGCATTCTTAATTATATCGCATGGTTGGCACTATTTTTATCGAGATTTGTGAAGTTTATCGCACGAGTACATCTCTCTTAAAAGCACGTGAGCCCAAGATCCAAAGCTGAAGAGAAGAAAAAAAACAAAAAAAGGGAACGAAGCACGAATGCTATTGCAAGCAGGAGTAACTAAAACAGGAGAGAGCGGTATTGCCAAGACATTTTATCGTTTGCTGGCTGATTGATCGAACCGATCGATTGAACGATGGATCGATGGCACGCTTGATATACAGAAACACACACACACACACGTACGTACACAAATGAAGGGAAGGTAATGATGTGAGACGACGAGGGCGATACATTCGATATGCTTTGAAATGAGATCGCAAGATCTCGGGAAAAGTAAACAGAAAAACTCATTAACGCAATAATTAAGACGACAACAAGGTTTTAAGATAACGCATAACAAGAGTGCAAGCGACAAAAAAATGAAAAAAAATTAAATAAAATAATAATAAAAGAAATGAAAAAGTCAAGACGAAGATCCGTACATTTTATTTTTTTAATATGGCACATATTCTACAATATTAATAACCAGTAGAAAGGTCTACTGGCAGCAACTGATATCGATCATTGGTCTAGGAGCACGCGCCGGCAATCGCATCCCATGCCGAATATATACCAATACCTACCATTCCCAATCGCATAAGTAATCATCTTGGCCTGCCTCTGCCTCGATTCATCGTCGTCCTCATGGTGTAGTATTATCATTGAAATCATTATGAGTCTCTTCGTAATGACGCATGCGCAACGTTGCAAGTGCTTGCACAGTCGCTTTAAAAGATGTGTTAATGATAAAGCGTCCCTACATCAATCGTTGACAGTTGGCTACCAGATTTTCTTCACTTTTCAAAACGCATCCGCTTGCTGCATCGCCAGATTTTGATTTAATCTAAGCCGAAAAACAAGTTAAATTGCTGCGCCGCCGCAAAATTTTTTTTATTATTATTTTTTTTCTCTTTTTTTTTGTTCGTCTTCGACATCATCCTTCGTCCAGGCAATTCTCATTATACGAGTATTTGTTGTACCTGTTCCATCGTGGCGAATGTAACACTCTTCATACAGTTCAGACGCAGTTCAGTCTCCGTCTTCAGTTCAGTTCGGTGAGGTTGTGGCGATTCCTCGTTATGATAAGGATACACTGTTATGTTGTTGGTATTGAGAAATTGATTTTTTATAGTCTTATAATAATTTTTTAACTTCAATATCGTTGCTGCTCTTTTCTGTCACTTTTTTACCTTCTTTTTTTTTTGCCTTTAATTGAAAAAGAAAATTTCATGAGCCTGTTGTTTTTCAATTCCAGAAGCCACACGTAATTTTACGCTTCATTTCGAGCAGCACTTTAAGGAAATTGTCTGGTCTGGGCACGCTTGAAAAGGGGGAAAATATTAAATTGCAGTAATAAAAAGAGAATTTCCCATTGATGCAAAGGCAAGGTGAGGAGAGCAAGGAAAATTATTGCAGATATTTTAATGGATGCCAAAGGGTATATGAATTTTGTTGTTAAGAATTGTGATTGGAGGACTTGCCTTTATATGTTGGCTTACATATTTCAATTAAACAATAAAATATTGGGCCCTTAGTGCTAGTGGGACTAGTGCAGTCTCTCACTAACTCTCTCTCTGTTTCACTTATTATTGCTAAGCAACGATCATGCACTGAAACCTCACCTACTCCATTAGTTACTTTCTCAGTTATTCTCTCACTCACTCTCCCAATTATTCCCTCACTCACACGATTACCTACTCTCTCAGTTACTCTCTCATTTACGCTCTTACGTTTTCCTCTCACTAACTCTCTCACTTACTCTCTCAATTTCTCTCTCAATTACTCTCTCACTTTATCTCTCAATCACTCCCTCTCTCTCACTCTTACTCTTCTCTCTCTCTCTCTCTCTTTATCTCTCTCTTTCTTTCTCTCTCTCTCTCTCTCTCTCTCTCTCTTCTCTCTCTCTTACCCTCTAACTAACTCTCTCACCTACTCTCTAACTTACTCTCTCAACTTACTCTCTCACTTACTCTCTCACTTACCTGCTCTCTCACTTACCTGCTCTCTCACTTACCTGCTCTCTCACTTACTCTCTCACTTACCTACTCTCTCACTTACTCTGTCTTTTTTTCTCTAACTCGTTCTCTCACTTTCTCTCTCACTCACTCTCTTACTCTCTCACTTGCTCTCTCACTTACTATCTTGCTTACTCTCTCACTTACTCTCTCACTTAATCTTTCACTTACTCTCTCACTTACTCTGTCACTCAATCTCTCTTACTCTCTCACTTACTCTCTCACTTACTCTCTCACTAGCTCTCTGGACTACTCATTCATTAATTCTGAACAACTTCCTTATTTTTTGCAGACCCTTTCTTATAGTGGAGCAGGGGGCCTCATTCTTTATTGTACTAAAAAAAATATTCAAAAGCACCAGAGGCTTCAAAAGATTGCCAGTCCATGGCAATCCTCCTCTAATGGAAGTATCTCGATTAGATATCTTCATGTCATTCGTCACTTTGATTCTAAAAATGATATCCATTCATGAGAAATCTTTTGATTTTTATACCCTCATAGTTCCACTACACAAAAAGTTTGGAAAACGCTCTCATAAGAGCAGCACAAATTTCCACTGTTCCCACATAAATTTCGACTGTCAAAGTTTTCTCAAATTCCCATCTTAATCTTCCAAAATAGCATTTTATTACAAGAAAGCTCAGTGAAGTGAAGAAACACTCCTAAAAAAGCGAATTTCCCCTCTCGCCGACCATGTCCATGTCCATATGCTAATAAAACTCAAGAAGACCACCAAGAAATCACCACAAAAATATTTTGTAAAATAAAGAAAATTAATTTCCTCTCATTTCCACAAGGGCAAAATTCGATGAGTCTAATCTGAAATGGCTACCCATAATAAATATATTATGCAGTGAACCTGTAACCTTACGATAAGTTTAGAATTAAATGAGCTGGAACAGAAAAACACAACGAACGTTCCATATCATTGCGCTCAAAGAAGTTGGTGATATGCGGTGAATGCGAATGCTCTCGGACGCGGTGATTGATTGTGGGAGCCAACAATGTCCAACAGTGCGCTTTTGTTCAACCCACATAAAAAAGGAGAGCTTGTAGACAACATCATCGATCTCTTAACACGTCAAAATGATGAGCGGAGGTAAGTGAAGTCAACACACTGATTCGGTTAACTGATGAGTAAAAATATATTTATTCTTAAAATAATTTGTTATTCTCCTCGTCGTAAAAAAGAATGGTTTGAAATTAATGATATGTTGATTTATTGATTGGTTAGGGTCAAGTGAAAACAATTTCTTGCCTTCGATGAGAGAACAAAAAGGCAAGAGAAGAGAAAGAGAAAAAGAGTTCGAACCCCATCAGGCATGCAACTGGGCTAAACAAATTCAGCGATTGTGGTCAATTATGACGTCGATGATTGAAGGGAAAAAAGAAAACCAGACGAGGGTATGAGATATAGGTGAGGATACGTTAATTAACTTATTAAAGAAACAGCGAAAAAATTTAATTTAACAATATTTCGATCGCAGTAGGAGCCCAGAAATATTGAATATTATTCAGAGAAATTATCAATTCATCAATTCTGATCGTTGACATACCCACGAGCGGGGAATGGAAATTTACTCAAAACTTATATTTTAGGATTTGTTTTGATCAAAATTTGAATTGAGATGGAAGCAATTTACATGGTTATGTACTAGATGATCATACTCTCTGATTTAAGGAGATGGACCCTTAAGCCGGAATTTGATCCTTTTTATATGTGGATGCGTCCCTTTAAAAGTATTTTATCTGGCGGATCGACTGAAATGATGGGGATTATCATGATAATTATTAAGACAATGGCGACTGTGACGATCATGGGGATGTTGGAGACTATGATGATGTTGGTAATGATCGTAATATTGATGACGATGATGCTGATGTAAATGATGATAGTGATTGAGATGATGATAATTTTGAGTGAATGTGATGAAGATGATAATGATGAGAAGATGATGGTGATTGAGATGATAATGATAATTATGATGATAATGATGATGATGATAATGAAAATGATAATGATGACGATCAATTTGATGGTAATGATTGTGATTATAATAATGTAAATTAATTATTGTAATGATGTTTACGATTATTATGATGATTATCATGTCTATGATTACTAAGGCGATGATTATGATGAATAATTATGCTTACGATAGTTATGGTGCTGAAGATGATTATGATGATATCATAATTCAATACGATGCTTATAATAATCATGAAGATAATGATGATTACGATAATTATGAAGATCATGATGATTATGATAATTACGGATCATGATGATTATGGTGGTTATAATGATAATTTTAATTAAAGTAATGATAATTATGAAGATCTGGATTTTAATGATTGATGATGATAATGTGATATAATGATGATTATGTGATATAATGATGATTATGTGATATAATGATGATTATTATAACGATGATAGAGACGGTTCTTATGATGATATCTTTATAATAATGGCGTTTGAAATGATGGTTTTAATAATGACGGTGATTATCATTAGGATGATAATGATTATAGAAATAATTAATGCTTAATATGGTGACTGTGATGACTGTTATTTTGATTAAGACGATTATGATGATCATTATGATATGGATAATAATGATGATAATGATGAAATTATAATGGCATGCAGATGATAATGATGATGGTGATGATCAATTTGACGTAAATGATATCAAAAATTAAGATAATAGTGAATTTGGTGATTATACTAATGAATATTTGTATTACGATGATGACGATGATTCTACAAAGTTGAATAAGACTACGCCAACCTTAAGAACGAAGGACCATAAAGAATCCATTAGAAAACTCCCTATAACTCTTTGAACCATCGGCCACACCGAAATGGTGTTTATGAGGAAACCATGATCAAAAAGTTCAACTTTCCAAAGCCTTCTTCCACGAACATAATTCCAACGAACCAAGTTTTCATTTAATTTCATGTGCTGCAAAACTTTTTGGGGCTAAAATTGTCTGTTCGCATTACTGTTATAACTGCTCCAGCGCTTTGTTTTTTCACCACAGAACACTCAGAACGATGCATGAACGAGCCATAAATGATCATACACCTTGAGGCATCATTTTTCAATTTGAAAATGTTCAAGAAAATCTTTCAACTTCTCTATCGAGCTCCACAGAGCGTTGAGGAAATATCAAGGAAGTAAGATCATTTAGCAAAATGTTGCGACTACGACAATAGACAGACGCGTCCACGACATCCGCCACGATTTCTTTAGTGCAAATGTGCGCATCACAAAAAAAATGAATTCAGTGACAAGACACAACGCAAAAAAGAAGATGAAGAAGAAGAACAGGAGGAGGATGAAGAAGAGTTGAAACCCAGCGCGAAGTGGCGGAATACAAATTTGCAATGGATTTTATTAAAATATACACCGACACACACACACACACAAACACCTTTGAACGCATATAAATTTATATATAGGATTTTATTTTCTATTTTTTATTTTTTATGCACTAACAATGCACTTGTAGTTAGCGAGCAAAAAGAAAGGATGAACGTCAAAAAGTAAAAAAAAAAAAAAATAAAAAAAAATAAAACAAATAAAAGATGAAAAAAAAAAAATAGGGAGACGACAACGACGACGTTTGTGGTCTTCGGAGACTATTTTTGACCTCGACCAAATGCGCAATTGCATTTTGCACCTGAACTCAATGAAGAGACTTCATTCTCGTCGTTCGTTGCTCGCCTCTCGTCGCTCGTCGTCGTCGCAGCTTTCGCAGCTAAATTGAGATTTTTTTGCGACTTAAGGACTAAAGCACGTTTTTCCATTCTGTTGTGTCCATTCATGATTGTCTATTGCATCGCACGCAGAGGATCAGCTTGAAGGTTACTATTTTGAGATGCACAAAGCATATCCACAGCTACAGTTCGATTCACTTTGGTGATAATGAAGTGGAGCGAAGAACTGGCAACAACGGCGAAGGGGGATAGCGTTTTATTTTCTTATATTTTTTTATTTTTTATTTTTTTTTTGTCGGAAAAATTGAAGCGTTCATAAGTCGCATTGTCATCCATTGACTTTGTTTCGGGGCTCATGGTGCAGCAGCATCTTCGGGAATAAGGTGATTTGTTTACAATTTATGTTGTCTTAAGTAGTTGAGGCGTTATCTTTACAGTTATCGTACTTATTTTGCATATTACAAGCGGGCTTTGTCGTGCGTGTTCAGCCAGCAGAGGTGAAATCAACGGAAGTAAGATCGCAACAATTTTTTCCTTGTCGTGAAGGTTATTATGGCTTCTTGGAAGAATATCAAACTAGGAAGGGAAAAAAGAATAATCGAGTAGGATTTCTTGAAAATCTAAACTTAGATTGTTGGTGCTTTTGTATTCTCTTTGAGGGTTAGATGAGACAGATTCAGATTTCTAAAAATTTGAATAGATGTACGCAATACCATGCGGAAATTCAGACTACTTTATAACGAATCCAAGAACTTTTTCCTCTTGATTTCAGCCCAAATCATTCAGCTATCCTCTTTAACTCTGAAGTGCTACTCAAATATAACCACGACTGCAACAAACGACCATCGGAAGTCATCTGAAGGTCAACTTTATATTAAATCCTTTATTTGCTTCTGAAAACGCTTCTTGCAGTTTCTTGCAGAGCATTCAAGGTATAGGGGAGAGGAGGGTAATACCAGTAAAGAGGCTTTTTCCGTACAGGCGAATTCTAATAGAAGATTATCAATAATTATATTATTGTTTTTATTTGTTTTTTAAATGTTCGTTTAGTCCTCTAGTACCTTTGAACAAATTGTCCCCCTAATTACTCTGAATGTGACCCACCTTAAAAAATCTTTCAGAGACGACTACCTTTGGCCGGTATGAAGCCCCTTTTTGGGTATTTTCTTGGTCATTTAACACTGAGATTGAAAAGGTTACTCTCTTTTAAATCTAGAACAATAGGAGAAAAAATCATTTGCCCTTAGAAATCCTCTTGATGGTGACTGGAATCAAAAGACAGAGCTTACGAAACGTTAGTTTACTTACTAACCACCTAGGTTTTAGAGGTTGTTAAGGTTCCAATTAAACACTCTTTCCTTAAAAATTCTTGTATAAAGGGGAATTCACAAGAATCGTAGAATTTTGTGAAACAAAGAAAATGGGCATTTCCACTTTGTCACAGCCATCACTCTCAAACATTTATAAATATGAGAACTTTCAACAACAGTTAAGCAATGGTAATACGAAATTTGTGCTCAGAATGGCTGTGAGGGGTGTGACCTTTAGGATCGTTTTGCATTGAATAACCCTTATATAAAATATTTTTTCAAAATTAAATTGTTCTCAAATTCTTTCAGATCCCGAACAGATTCCATCTTGGAACAGACCACGAAGTTTTCGATCAATCATCAGTCAAAAGAGCTGGAATCTTTTGGTAAGATTCTCATTTTTAGCTGACCGGAAAGGATGGTTCATTTATAAACTAGTGTCGATAATCTTTTGTTCAAAAAATCGACTATAGGAACTGACTAGTGGCGAGTATTTCTCATAGATGCATGGAAATTTCTACTGGTTCCTGAACTGAATCGTCCAATTTTAACAACAATAAGAAAATCCCAAGCATTGTCTAGACATTTGATTACTAATTATTAGTCGATCAGACTTTTACGCTAGATTACTAGAAATCGATTCATTTGATCGACCAGTATCATTTCATGGATGCTCTCAATGACAGAAATACCTGACGATTGGTGATAGCACTGTAGGCGTGTCGCAAACAAGAAGGTATAAATTTTCCCACACTTTTCCTAAGAATCATTTAGTACGACTATAGCGAACCTGATTTAATTGATACTTGACGTAATTTTGTAGGATGAAGTAACTTAGGAATTATACAAACTGATTCTTTTTGGCTTAAATGCTAAATGCGAAATTTCCCGCAGGAAATGCTATGAATGAAGTCCGACAATAGAATCCAAGATTTTGGATACATTTATTACGATAGATCTTATAATTACAGATATTCTAATTATATCTATCCTCTCTTATCCACCATATCATTGTCATGGATGCTCTACAATAAGAAATACCTGAGAGGTGATACCATTTTTCTTGTAGGCCGTGTCGACTACAACAAGAATCGGGGTATGAAATTTTCCGCACACCTCCTAAATCTTTAGTACCGACTAAACACCCGATTTTAAGTACCTTTGAGTAATTTTTAGGTGGTAACTTAGGTAATTATCAACTGATTTTTATTTGCTTACCATGCTAAATGAACATTTATCCGAATGCTATCAATGAAGTCGAAATTAATAGATTTGATACAGATACGGATAGATGTTCATTTAGATATTTAATTTTCTCATCTTATTTTCCAAAAATTTATTAGACATATGGGGTACCAAATTAAAGGAAATCGATCCAGCATTTTTAATAAAATAAAAAATTTGGGTGTTGATTGGACACTTTTTCATACCAAAATGGCTTCCAAAGTAAAAAATTTAAAGTTTTTTCAAAATTTTTTCACTTTGACCGTTTATTTTCCCCTTAATGGGTCAAATTTTTACCATCAATTTATTTTTGCCTAAAATCACATACAATTGGCTTTCAAACTGCATTTAATTTTTTTTTTTTTTTCGATGAACCATTATCGTGGGAGAGTTATTTTTCTCGACTTACTGCCTAAGAATTTTAAGGCCCTATATCTCCTCAGGGGTGCATTTGCGATCCCCCTCTCATACGATTTTTGTTAGTTCTGACCTCCCCTATCACCCCCTTTGGGATTGACCACCCAATGCGGGACACCCTGTATATATTCTTGAAGGAAACTTTAAAAAATTCTGTCGATCAAACAATATTGTTATTTTTTATTTCTTATTTTTTTAACTTTGGCGATGGTTTTTAACACTATTTTATAAAGAATGTCTACCAGATGTCAATTTATTATCACAAATCGTTAATCAACGAATAAAACGCAAGTGCTTTCTTCAAAATCGTAATTAAGTAAGTTATTAAGCTTTTTATCAAAACAAAATTTTTGAAAGATACCAGCTTAGGTATAAAAAGGGGGTAAAAATAAAAAACATTATTCCTGTAGCTTTCGCAAAAATCCTTCTAATTTCTTTCTATTTCTATAAACCTCTATTGGGACGAAATTTTGCTGTTATAAGATTCATTGAAGGGAGAAAAAATTAAAAAAATTAAAAACACAAAATATGTTCTTTTTCTTTCGAAAAAAAAGGTGAAAAAAAAAACAGAAAAGATCGCAATAAGAACTGAAGCTGAAATAAGAAGTGATGTCGTGATTGCACAACTCATAATTCACAACGACTAAGTGACGATGACATCGAACATCCTTTTATCCAATCCTATCCACCGATGAACTTGGCTGCCAGCGCATAAGGCATCAGCCATAAGGCATACGGCAGCCAAGCAGGCACACGTAGAATCGCGCTAAAAAAGTGAAGTAAAGTAATCAAAGCGCAGTACCAGCATTTTCACACTTTGTAAGCAACTTTTTTTTATGGGCACGTATTGTTTAATTAAAAACGACTGCACGTTTACGCGGCAAACAAAGCTAGCAACAGAAGGACGGAAGGAAAAAAAAGAAAGAAAAAAAGAAGAGCCACCTTAGGGCCAGACACACTTAACCATAACAAAACTTATTCTGCACTAACTCACGTTTCAACAAATTCTGGCTAACCAGACGTCGGCGGAGAGTCATCGGATTCAGTCACAGAGACACTCACTGTGAAGTGGATGGAAAACCAGAAGCTGCATGAACACGATCAGCGCTTTCTACGCATGCGCACACTCGTCGTGTAGGCCCCAACAACAGAAGCGAAGCGAAGCGCTGGCAGCTGGAGCAGAAGAAGATGCACCGCAGCCGCAATTATTGCTGCCACTGTCATTTGCCATCAGCGGAACGCCAACTTCAAGCAACTTGACTTTCATGGTGTTGCCGGGCCTTGATGTGTCGTCGTCGTCTGTCTAGAACTGAATCCTGACGAAGCTCCTCAAAACACAATACAACACACACACATGAATTGAACGCGACTAGAATTCAGGCACGGCGTGGAGTGTGATTAAATTGCTCCAGAAATTTACGAAATTATTTTTTTAGCGCTTATAATTCGCGAATCATGTTGCATTGTTGCAAAGTCCTGAATGCACTCACCGCATACAAAAGGCCATATGGATTTGCAGTAAAAGTATTTTTATGGCTGCCACTGAAAATTTGCTGATTTTTGTCCCCTGTAAAGTTGATGGCTCTTTGCCACTGTATGCTCACCACTTGATGAGGTTGCAGTTTTCCACTTTTTTTTTCGACGCTTCTTGTTGCGTCGCTCGTTGTCTTGCAATTCGTTCTTAAGGTTTTTTTTTATTTTTTATTTTTTATTTTTTGGCTTAACAATGACAATTGTTGTCCCCTGATTATTTTGACGTGATAACGAGCTGGACAATAAAATCACATTAAACGTAAATATCGAAAGTAGGACTAGGCTTTTAATTCAAAAAAAAAAATATTCTTTAAAATTGACTCGAGGGTATATTAAACGATAATTTGGTATGACTGGAACCACATTTTATAAATATTTCATGTCATGTTTTCCGTTGTCCATGACCATGAAAGATGCTGCATAAGGAGCAGAGGCTCTCAAATAAGACCAAAGCAGCCCAAAAGAATTAAATAAAACTTCAGCTGGGTCAAAATATTGATAAATAAAGTGGGACCTATTTTGGAGAAAAATTATTTCATAAGGGTCCTTTGAGTAGTTTTTCAAAATGAAAAAAGGCTTGTCCATAATATAACACCCATATAATGGTAGTCAAGTTTTCGACCACTTTCTTCTACTTCCTCTAGGGTTTGAACTTCAGACTGACAAACAACGAGTAACATTTTGCTTCGAAAGCCGGAGAAGGCCAGAAGAATTTGGGGGATTTCAAAGCTCTACAGAGTCTTCTTGGCTATCTATAAAGCCTGAAATACGCTATAGAGTTTTTTCGTAGAGATAATAGTGTAGAGTATATGAGAATCTACCTTTGCTGTGTACATTGAAGACCGTCACAGCGATTCTCCAGCTCTACGTAGAGCTGCTGTCGACTCTACAGTAGGGAAAAACAATTTTGCAGTATATACAGTCGTGGAGCACATAGTAGAGCTGTACTCTAAATATGTTGGCAGCAACTCTACGTAGAACTTTGAAATTTAAGAGACAGTCTTAAGCGTGCACAAAAAAGATAGATTCTCTGCACTCTACACTATTTTCTCTACGTAAAAAACTCTGCAGTGGATTTCAGGCTAAGGGAAGGTTTAGAAGTTAACTTGATTTTATTCCTTAGCCTTAACGTGAAGGTCTATGAACCTTCTATAGCAGCACTTGCGAGCCTCTCATGTTCCCAATCGTCCCATTTTTTGGGCTGAAATTTTTACTCTTACAACGGAATGTGATCAAAATCTGATTCTCTCTTAAGGTCCTCCCCTTCTTGGTCAGTTTTTCGAAGATGAGACTTTTTAAAGCCTTTAGGGATTGTCAGATGTTCTGGCCTTTTGTTTCGATACAATGTTGCCAGTATTTTTCTACAGCATTTGTTTCAGATTTATTGAAAGCATTTATTTTGGTAAGGAAAACATTGAAATTCTTTTATTCATTTAAACTAGTTTCTTTTTTAAAAGATAAATTCCCGAAAATATTCCTTAATGGAAACAATACCTTAATTTAGCATAACTGCTCTTGTGCTTGAAGATATGGAAAAACTCTCCTGTCAAAAAAAAAAATCAAAAGGGGTTCAATGAGTACTTGACTTATGATTTTTGCTTTACATCTTTAATTTTTGGGCATTCAATCATCAACCCTAGCCCTTATGGCTCTCATGTTTAGCATTTGTGATGATCTTTGCCATTGTTATCAAAAGTGATTGTGTCAATTCAAAGCTTTAAAATCACTTTGCTTTCAATATAACAAAGATGTTTTGCCAAATTTTGTCTGAAAGTAGTTGTCTAACACCGTCTGCTTGTGATTAATGACATCTCTACCCGAAATGGTGCGCTTTTTAATGTAGACAATAATTTACATCTATTTGTATAGCTGTCTCTCATAAACTATGACATTCGAAGTGTTTTCTTAGAAACTTTTGGTGACTTAACAATATTTCATTTTGTCAGTCATAAATTCGATAAAATTGATGCTTGTTATAGTCATGAATGAATGACAAGTTCCTGTGATGAATCAGTGGCGTTTTTGCGGAAGTGCGATGATTCGACTCAATGTGTAAAAAATAAAAAATAATAATAAAAAAAAAATAATTAGACTTAATAAACATACCTACAAAGTGTAATTATATTCAAAAATAAACGAGAGAATAAATTTCCATAGAATTTTTCAACAAAAGACTCGATCTAAAGCGGTTTATGTCAGAGAAATTCCAAAGCCCAGAAATTGTGCCAGTTATGGAAAAGACCAGCAATGCTTAAGAGTAAAAAGCCATTTATGAACTCGTCTTGTATCTTTTGGGCGTAACAATTGCCTCCGACAACAAATGGCATTGCCTCTCGTACAAGTTTGATTTACTTCCTAAGACAGCTTATGAATTTTTAATAAATGAAAATCAAAAACTGTCGACAGTTGTTTTGCATGACAATGAAATTTAAATAAATAAATGAAGTTACCACCTACCGAAGCTATGCGAAAAGATATGGTAAAACCATTTTTGCAGACAGTATGAATTTTGCAGTACGATCAACAGAAAAAACGGCTTTGAGTTTAAAACTTTTAGCAAATTCAATTGCGGAAAATGCTTAGAGCAAAGTTAAAGGCTTTTGCATAATTCAGTTTGTGTCTTAAGTCTTTCGTTTTGGCCTACGAATTCCTTTGAAATATTTTTGCCAAATTTGGGCGAGTTAAATTTCTAAAAAATTTTTTTTGAACCAATGGCCTAAACAAGACAAAATTATTTTGAATATGTTACAAAGAATTTTTTTTTAAATATTAACCCTTTAATACCCTGTTGTTTTTTCATTATTTTTTTTTAACAGTTTATTTGTGGCCGTATTTGTGGGATATTGTGGGATAAGTGCTCTTCTCATTGGGATTTTGGCGAGTTAACCCTCTAATGCCCAATTTTTTTTTTTTTTTTTCAATAAATCGTTCAGATATGACTAATTTTGGGTTGAAAAACTCAAATCTGAAATTATTATTATAAGTTTTTTTTGATAATTTGTTCGAAAAAAGTCCGTCTAGAGACGGAGCCAGGAATTAGAGGGTTAATCGTTTTAAAGTTAAATTTTCTGCTCTAATGACCAATATTCTAAGTGCTAAGACCATATTGCGATCGTGTGTCTAAGAGAGGAATTCAGAAAAGCTCCGAATACACTTTATAGCAAAGGTATGCTTCTTTCATATGCCGGCTACAGTTAAAGGCTTGCGATTCGAGCTTAAAACGCAAAATTTTATATCAAAGAAACGAGAATAGAGATATTAAAGAAGTAGGCCTAGTCTTATAGCCAACTTTGGTGAGCAAAGGCAATGATACTATTCTTGACTGAGGCATTTTTGACGAGGTCCTAATCGTTGGGGAACTCAGTTGATAGTCAAGTCTGCCCAAAATAGGTAAGTATGTAGTCAAATGCCAGAGTTCTCCGTTAGAAATCAAAATTTCCTTTCCTCTAAATGAGAAAAGGTCATCAAAAAAACTATCCGATCCCCATTGACGCCTTTGCAGACAATCTCCTTCATCAGTCATAGAAATAAATGTTGCGCAACAAATTGCATTGGCATTCATGTTTCGGCAACAATCTATGATTCTCTTTTTTTTCCCCCTCATACAACCAAATAAGATTATGTCTTACCGCCTCAATCGACATACATACTATAGATCGTTTATATCATCATGCATTTTGTCAGCCTATAACACCTTTAAATCTCAAAAAGAAAAATTTCATCACTTTCCGACTTTTTAATTAATGAATTTATATTCATTAAATACCGATTACTTTGCACACTGCAAGACGGTAATGATACTGGTTAAATTAATTAACCGAAAAGCGTAACAAAATCTTAAGACGACACTTGATTACGCTGCTCCGTCAGAAAAGTGCCGCACAATCATAGATAATCAAATTAAAAGATTTCATTCTTTGACAGAATTCAATTTACCTAATTTTGTGATAACAATCCAATAAAATAAAATAAAATAAAATAATGAAAACCCCAAAAAACCTGTTGATGTCTTCATTTAACAATTTTTGATAACCGTCGTGTTGCCGCCAGGCATACGTTATGAAGTGTTTGAAGCCGCAGGCGCTTGAGTGCTATCTTTGAAAGTAACAGAGGTAGCATTTTACCACCACCTTCTTTGGCCAAGATAGAAGAAAGAAAATCTTTTCCAGATTTCACGATTTTTTTTTTTTTTTTTTTCTTTTTATTGTTTTCTCTTAAATATGGAAAATATTCCAGCGTAAGGTCATCAGTTATAATTGCTGCGGTAGAGTTCAATGGAGTAGCGGGAGAAAAAGTTGAAAAGAATTTCAAATTATAAGTCATAAGAAAATATAATTGAAAACTAAAGAGAGGTGATTAAGTCAAAGTCTTTTTCAACGGTGATTACAACAATCGACAGTGAAGTCTCTCAGTTCTGAATGACCAAAGACGTGTGGAGGAGCTTTTTAGGGGAAGATGAATTTATTTTATTTGGACAACTCACAAAGCCATCAAGATTAGATTGGCGTTGGGTTCGGGAACTAAGTCTCCACGTCACTGGATCCTACAAGGATTTTCTTAAGCCTTCTAAAATCCCTTTTAAATTTAAAATTGATTCAAATAAGCTTTAAATCTTTATAATAAAATTTTATTGATCTCATTAAGGGCATTTGAAGTCTGAGCCGCAGGTCTGTGGAGATGGAGAAGGTTCCAAATAGATAGTTTTTATTCACTAAGGCTTTTTAATGTTACTTTCGGTAGTTATTTTTGGGAATTTTTTTATATTTTTTCCTGAGCTGAAGTGCAACCTTTCTTTATCTTTAGTTAGGACTGTAAAGAACTGGAAAAAGGAGATGATTTCTTAAAGTCCAGACTTGACCAAGAGTCTTAGAATTTCTCAAGGTGATCAAAATTGTATATTAAAATTATTTCATTCTCATAGGAACTGCCTTAGGACATTTAACTCTTTCTCAATCAGGTCTCCTCTGACTTTTCGGCTGCTTCAGCTCTTCTCTAAGGTAGTTCCTCTTTAAAGACAAAAAACATTCGAGCTAGTCGTGCTTAGTTTTCGGGGGAGTCTCCACCGCACTGTATATTTAATTTTCCCTTTTAAATCGTATATCCACTCATCAGATACATCACTGTACCCATGTGAAAATTGATGTAAACAACCAGCAAAACGTTTAAATGATTTCATTTTTCTCTTTCGGCTGTGTGGTCCTTAACGTTTGGCTTCTTTTTTTTTTTTTTGCTTCTTTTCCTATGGTCCATCGTTGCAGAACATTTGCATTGAGGCGGAATTTCTCGAAGCATGCATGCATACATGTCAAGTAAAAGAGTCGACAGTTAATTTACTTGTAAGGGAAAATGTACCACAGTCGTCGAAACTGAAAACACTTTTACACAACAGTTTTGCAACAGTTTCTTAAAGGACGTCGCGCCAATTCGGAGACGTCTGTTTGGGGTAGGCTCAAAATAAATAGCATTGAAACTCAATACTTTGTTCAAAAACGTTGAAATGTCTGCAAGATATATCGAAATAATTTTATTACTTGACATTCACTATGAAAGCAAAGTCGTTTGATGCTGGCTAGGCTTTTATATAAAAAAAAAAAAAAAAAATTCAAAATAAAAATAAAAAGTTGAAAAATTTTGTTTTACATTTTGCCGCCATTGACGACGACGACGACGACAACGACCGGATGTTGAGGAGTGCAAACAACTTTTCAATTCAATTCAATTCGAATTTCAATTTAAATATTCAATGCGTGCAGTTATCAAAGCAGTTCGGAAAAGCATAAAGTCTTAATTAATTCGGTTCAAATTAAAAGGAAAGAGAAACAAAAAAACAGTTGAAGGAAAAAACACGAATTTGCATTATAAATTTGGAATTCATTCATAGTTAGAAGCAGAGGCTTATCAGTCTATATTGAGGCCTTAAGTGGCATGTTTAGGGGCTCCCTTATTCAAAGCAATTCATATCAGAAAGCAGGCCTGTAGAGAGGGGCTGGAAAAGGGGGATTTTTCCCCGGGCCTGGGCTTTCTGAAGGGGCCCACAATTGGCAGGGGATGTTAGTTATTTTTTTTTTCGCACATTTCTGTGAGGACCCCGGAAAAAAATCCCCCGGGCTCCAAATTTCTCTCTACGGGCCTGTCAATGTCACCACTGCATAGAAACTTGTTGAAAATAAATCAGCAACATAAGAACCAGTGTCTGAAACGATAAATTTAATCGATAGAAGGGGGTGAAAACCCTTTTTTGGATGCCAATATGCCGCAAAAGAAATTAATTTTCTTAGCCGTTATAGTTTTTTCTGGACCGAAGAGAGAAATTTACAGTTCAGGAGTTGTCTTCTTTTGGGACCGATTTGAGTATTTTAAAAGGACGACCAAAGAAAGGAGAATATCTAAGGTGCCATTGAGAAAGTCCAGGGCCATTTCTCCTTCCCAATTTTCCCCCGCCTACAAGCCAATATTCTTCTATAAATTAAAGTCATTTATGGCACAAATTTTCTAGGTCGCGGGCCCTTCTGCTACCTCGAAGCCCTTTCCCATTTACCTTAGAGTCCGCCACTGTTCAGAGCGAGTTATGAATGAAAGTCTACAATCGTTGCCGACAGAATTCATGGTCTAAAGTCGTGCTTTAATATACTCAACGGCTGCAGTCATGCCTAAAGTGCGAAATTTAGCGCACGATCTACGTTTTAGTTACAGCCGACATGACTAGACTCGATGCCTTCAAGCCTTGTTTACTATATGGAGTGCGCTACTTTGTCAACACTCTTGACAATGCTATGATTGCACATGGTAGGGTATAAAAGTGTCAACTGTTCGCTTTGTCGCGACAGCGAACAACAAAGCTCTAAAAAAAGTGGAAAAACAAAAAAAAAGGGAAAGAGAAAAACATGCATCATGAGAAGTCGAAGTCGTTCAAAAGTTTTCACCCAAACTAAGACCGGAAATTAATATCTTGTGGCATCTCAGATAATGCATTAACTTTACTTATCATTTCAAACGATTTATTACTTTTGTGCTTTAAGCAGTCATTCATCTCTCAACTAACTGTCTCTCTCTCTCTCTATCTCGCTCTCTCTCCTCTGTACGTGTTTGTGTGTCTGAAGACATCGAATTATTCCCATAAAAATTGGCCAGAAATTATTTCTAAACAACTATGCATTAGAATACGTAATGAAGCAATTTAGGTACTCACCCATTATTATGCCCGGAGCATTTTCCTACATATGTGTACCTATTCATATATGTGCATATATATTTTCCGCCATGCACGATGTGTGTAATCATCTGCTAACAACAAAAGTTGTGACTCAATTTTCTTCTTCGTTTTTGGCCTCATGTTGAAATGACCATAAAACTTGTCTGCACATTTTGACCTGCAATGCGCCACGAGGTCTTTTGTTGTCCATATGTGAGTTTACTCATTTGACCTCTTGCTTCTAAGTCATGTAATTTTCAAGAAAATAAATTATTTGATTTGATTGAGTTGAAAACGAGTACGCAGGACGCTGCAAGCGGTCTATTCGGGAACGAAGTTTTTATGAAGCAATTTCGATAGTTCAGAGTGGAAACTCGTTGTAGGAAAAAGATTGAAACTTTTCAGATGCTCGCAAGGAATTTTAAATGGGATCTTTGGAGATGAATCGAAATGCGAAATGTTTTTTTTAAATGATGGTACGGAAATTGGACTGGGAAGATTTTTTTCCCATAAGTGGATATATCCCTTTTTAGGGAAAAGCTACAGTGACTATAGAATGTTCGATTGAATCCTAATATTCTGAATATCTGATTCCGTTCGAGAGTTAGTGTATGAATGTCTACAGGTGCTCTAAAATTTCAAATCTTTTTCTCACGGTCTTTGAGCATCACTGGTGGATAAGCGAGGATTTCTAAAGCTATTTCCTTTCAATTTCATAATTTGAATGTTATCTAAAGAAACTTTTTCTGGCGTTTCTAGGTGCTTTCTTCCTATTGTTAGGTCTTTGGAGCGAGTGATATTCTTTCACTAGGTTCTGCTAGGGTGGTTGCCACTTTCGGTTAAAGATGACACACTAAGGACTCACATTGGCCCATTGTGATACTACGAGGGACTAATACTACCCATGACTAAGGCTGGCTTCAAACCCAGAACTTTTCGCATCGTCAGTAGACATCTCAACCAATTACACCACGGAGGATTCTCTCACTAGGTGGTTAGGTTAGGTTAGGTTAGGTTAGGTAGGATTAGGATAGGTAGGATAGGATTAGGATAGGTAGGTAGGATAGGTAGGTAGGTAGGATAGGTAGGATAGGATAGGTGTAGGATAGGATAGGATAGGATTAGGATGGATAGGATTAGGATAGGATAGGATAGGATAGGATAGGATAGGATAGGATAGGATAGGATAGGATAGGATAGGATAGGTAGGATAGGATAGGATAGGATAGGATAGGTTAGGTTAGGTTAGGTTAGTTTAGGTTAGTTTAATGGGGCTATCTTTTATTTACACACTTGGAACTTAGGTCGTTTGTGATACCCTATAGAGGTGAACACCTCACCCTCAAGAGCCATGTAGAGCTACCCAGAAAGCCAACGATTCTCTCACTAAAACAAATTCCGGTTTAAATTTCAATTGGCCTCTAATCTATAAATATTTACTCAATTCAAGTTCGGCTCTTGCAATACCCCATAGAGTCCTATAGAACCTGGAAGAGCAAGGTATACACGTAAAAAGAATGAATTGGGAGATGAGAATATGACACAATAGTCCATAGAGCTGCTCCTATGTATGATGACTTAAATAGACAGAAGATAGACAACAAAACAAAGTCAGAGAACACAAAAAGTATTTGGTACACAAAGAAAAAGACCGAGAGAAATAAACCTTTTCCATCTCAACTAAAACACTGAAAAGAAAAAGTCATTTCAATTGGTATTGTTTGGACATAATCAAATGGTCATTCACAAATGGAGTGAAGAAAATTTGTCTCTTTAATGATGTGCCCTAAAGTGTTTATCTCACCACCTGGGACAGAAAATTTCCATTCACTTTTTTCACCATAAGCTGTTGTAAAACTTTGGAAATTTCTTAGCCATAAACAATCGAGAAAGAAAATTTTGACATTAATCTGCGCACTGCTGGGAAATTTGGTGTGTGTGAGAAATTTTGTTGTTGTTGTTAGATGCTTTACTGCTCGAAGACTTTGTATTGTTCGTCAGGAGCATTCAAATCGGAATGTGACATGAGAAATGCATGGAACTAATATTCTCAAGAATTCATAAAATCAAAATCGACTGAAACCGATACGACTGAAGAGAGAAAACCGGATATTAGATTTCTTTTTTAATCTTTGACAGATCAGATAAGAGATTGAGCTTTAGATCAATTAAGAAAAAAAAGAGATGAAAATTTGGAAATTGTTGCATTACATCGGAAAGACAATTTTACTTAATCTGCCATTCTGAATTTGTTATGTAAAATTTATTTTTCATTAATTTTTACTTCGACAGCTTTGTATTTCTAGAGATTTGAATGTAATTAAATATCATGAATAATATCCAAAATTCTGAGAAGCTCAATCGACCGAACGAGAGGCTTAAGAGAGCCAGTAATCGTGATATGATTGTATCTTTTTCTGAATTCTTTGAAGATTCAGGAGATTATTTGATAATTAAGAAAGAAATATGAGAAGAATGTGATGTCATCGATCCGAGCTTAATTTGCATTTTTTTTTAATCTTAACATCTTTTTTCAGCTTAGAAATTAAGAATTCCAAAAAACGAGAAGTCTCCATCCCGCTAGAGTTAAACATATTTCTTCCATAGTATCTCCCATTAACACATCTAATTCCCTTAATCAATTATTGGGACACACTGTCGAAGATTTCCTTGTAGACAGCCATAGCTCGGCTATTGTTAATGCTGAGAGGCTCTGGGTTCACGCATCTAAGCACTTTAAGGTCGTGAATGATTGGTACTTTTTTAACTAGTATTTGCATTACTATTTCCTATTATTTCTGAGTACATAACGGCCCATGTAAGCCTAATGTATCTACCACTTAGATTGCAGCCAACTAACTAAATCCTTAACCTAACTCTACTACCTACTACACTATCTAGTCTAGCTACTAACCTTCCTAATCTAACTAACGATTTCAAGAAAATCCTAAGACAATAATCTCAAGATTCGGTAAAAAATGCCTCAAGGGTCTACCCTGGCCAGTCCAGCGAAACTAAAGGCCCGTAAGTTTTCCTTGCTAGGGACAGCGCGATAGACATTGGCCTATTGATTTATTGATTGACCTATATTGGCATTAAAGCGAACCTCTCGATAGCCGGGGTTCGGGAGAGTGATTGCAGAAATTTATCAATAGTTTTTGGAATATCCCAAGCTAGAATTCATATGGGCACTTCCAGACAAAGTAACGATCTAGTCGCGTCCGTAATAATGTATCTAGTTGCCATTCTGAGCTGCAAAGAATGATTTTGATAAATGTTCAAGTTTGAATCATTCTTTTCCGATCCGAATGGCATTCAGATAGGTACAGCCTGGAAATACCCATATTTATTGTTATATAATTTCCTTTTAAATTTGAGCATGTGTCCCTGGACGTCCCTGGATGTGCGTGGGCGGTGATATTGAAAGGGAGTTCATTGCCTGCAGTAATATTTACTGACCCAAGTGTAGCCTTCGGTCAGTCCCTCATGCTACCAGTACTAGTCCCTCATAATTCTATTTCTAATGCATTCAACTGACCTTTTTAACATGGGCCTGTGATTGGAGAAGGACCGGTCCGCAAAACGGCTGACCATAGGTCAGTTCTTTTTGGTGTAAATTATCGTAATTTTGTCAGGGTTTTAGGGTAGTCAAATAAGGAAAATAAAATTTCCAATTTCTTTTATATTTTTCAAGTTGATGGGAATGTCATTTATAGGCTACCCTTAAACCAACCCGTTGAATACCGAACGCCGGATTGCCGATTTGATGAAGTAACCTTAGGTAATATAATATAATTTGGACCGGTCAAAGGCCAGCCCTTCTTACGAAATTGACCGGCTCATTACTACAGGGTATTGGCAATGGTTTGTTCGGGTTTGTCTAGATTAGAGCAACAATGTCATCAAATTTTCACAAGAGTTGACAGCTCATTATTTTGACAATGAAAATTTACTCAAAACCAGAAGTTTTTCTACACTGGCTTTGCTTTTTGGAAGAAAAAAAAATAATCTCATTCAGGAGTACAGATGCTTCGCAAAATGATTTTTCCTGATCTGTACAGAACATATCAAATATCTTCGGGCATTCCAAATTAATATTTCGATCCATAAATTTGCTCGACAGAGGTTTCACCACTAATTAAAGCTATGCCCCTCAGACAATTTAATTACGAAGCCTTCTCGAACGATGAAATTCTTATACATATATTGCTTCGGAAAAAATACATTTCAATTAAATTGGGCGTTCCTCCGGACCCACTAATGCCAATAAACAATGGAATTGTCGTAACTAGAGAGTTATTTTAAAATTCAATATTCACGTAATGCTTAATTATGATAATTGCTTATTTTCCTTTCGACCGCATATCCATCCAAGAGTTTATGGGACTGAACAAATTTAATGACTCCAAATCCATTCTCCATGGAAGTTGGCATCGCTTTAAGCCGAACTTCTGGGTTTCTTTCCTTTTGTATTCGAAATGCATTCCAATTTAGGCTTAAACAAATTAGTTTCCAAATGACTCAAAATTAGAGTAAACGGACAATTTTTCTTAAAATCGACGACGAAGCATATTCGGGATTAAATGGATTTGTTTGTTAAGTTTTATTAAATTTTTCAAAGCTCGACTCGCACGTGTACAAATTCGTTTTTTATTTAAATCGCTTTAATTTCGCTGCATCGGGACTTTTGGAATATTCAAGAAAAATATTTTAAAAAAACTTCAAATTTAATTCGATGTCTCCAGCCGAGCTGGCGGCTTAAAGGCTTTTGAACCTCGAAAATATTTTCCATCTCGAAAATCTTGCACTTGTGCCAGCAGATTTTTCACTTTCAAACGCTGAAAGATAAATGATTTCAAAAAATCGAGATAGTCCGTTTAGCGTTTGAGATCGAGCGAGCTTTTTTCTTATTCTTCTGCTTTTTTTTTTTTTTTTTGTAATCAATTAGTGATCGAAATTAGTTAACACACTGACACAGAGTGCGGCACCGTTTATCTGAAGCTATTAAAGGGAAATAATAAATGAAGAGTAAAATATAAAATATAGATTCGGTCCGCTGGCGAAGCGATAAAAAAGATTATTTTCTTTTGATAATTTGGTGTAATCAAAGATTTCGAGCTCTTGTTAACGCTGGCGTTAATTAATTGCCAAATTTGAATGAGTTCTGAGTTCGGGTCACAATCAATTATTGGTAGTATTTGTAACGTATTGCTCTTTTCAGCTAAAAGACCCTATTCGAACTATTTGAAATACCAGGCATGCTAGCTGGCCATAGAAGCAGGTGTATGGACTGTTATGTCGTTGTAGGTAGGTATTGGGATAAACTCATTTTTTTTTACGAACACTCCTTCCTCTGGCGGATTCTACAGGGCGCTATAGGGTATTCTTAGAACCAAGGTTGAATTGAGTAAATATTTATAGATTACAGGTCCGATTGAAATTTAAACCGGAATTGATTTAGTGAGAGAATCGTTGGCTTTCTGGGTAGCTCTATATGGTTCTTGAGGGTGTGGTGTTCACCTCTATAGGGTATCACAACGGACTTAAGGTCCAAGTGTGTCAACACAGCCCCATTAAACTAACCTAAACTAACCTAACCTAATCTAACCGAACCTAACCTAACCAACTAGTGAGAAAATCCTTCGTGATGTAGTTGGTTGAGATATCTACTGAGGCTGCAAAAGGTTCTGGGTTTGAAGCCAGGTTCGGTCATGGATGTTATTAGGCCCTCGTGGTAACACAATGGGCCTTAGTGTGGCAACCTGCACCGAAGGTGGCAGCTTAACCTAACCTGAACTTGTAGGAAAATATCACTAGCTTAAAACACCGTAACAATAAGGTAAAAGTACAAAAAATAGCAAGAAAAAATGAAGTCACATAAAATTTCTGAAATTGAGGAAAAATAGCTCGGGAAAAACCATCGCATAAAACAGTTCTCCTGCTTTTTGCGTTTTTCAGGACAGACCTGAGAAAAAAGTGAGGAATAATTTAATATGTGGTCCCAACAGAGATAAAATTTCCCAAAGCCTAAGATCCGACGTCCCAGTTTTTACCCCAGGCTCATGAGCTTCCTGGATATTCTTATCAGCCTACGGGAGTTGCTAGATCTCCTAAGCTATTATTGATGGCAATAGTGGAATATTTTACTGTATTTCCGTCTCTCTGAGGTAAGCCCAGTCTCATCGACATCCTCCAACTTATATACAGCCCTATTCTAAATGAGTATTCCCCAGGAACTTTTTTCCTAGAAATTCTTCTCCGTGGAAAGAGGAAGTGTTCTAAGCGGCAAAACAAAGGAAAGATCTTATAAATCTTGCTTTAAAATGTTCGGGAGTCTTGCTCCCTTTGTATTCCCTCTTCAAATTCGCAGGTGAAAATTCTCTGGGATTATTTAACACCCTAATTCATAATACCCCCCTATGTCAAATTTCCATACAAAAATTGAATTTAAACAATGTTTTAAATTTAAAATTTAATTATGAATAAGGGGGTTAGAATCGAGCTGATAGATTATTTTATATGCTTAAATTGAATTTCGAACTGAAACCGGACACCTATAATTTAAGGTGACTGACTGTCTAGGACTATCACCGACTTACTTCATAGATTACAAATGAGATTTCCCGAGACAGTATCTTCTGAGCAATAAACTTCATCCGATGAATAAACCTGTCTCAAAAGAGAAACCGATGAACCCGATAAATAGTCTCATGCTTTATTTCTTCCGCTTATTCCTTTTCCTTCTGCGCACGCGTAACTTACGGCCATGCAAATGCATTTGCCTTATCTGATTTTTGTCAATCAAATATGCCTCTTTTAAGTGGAATATGACCACGAATAACAAAAAAATAATAATAAAGGAAAAGAAAACCTCAAAGTCATCTCATCCTTAGCCAAAGACACTTTTAATAATTTCAACTTAATCTCATCGGTTAAATCTCTAACAATATTCGATTGTTGCTCTCATAATCGTGAGAGGTTTTTTGTTTTTTTCTTTTTTTTTTTGGCTTCTTTTGCGTTGTATGTCAGACTCATCAAGTGGACAACTTTTTCGGTAATTCGAAGACAAATGGGTTTTTCAACCATTGAATTCCTCAAACAAAAAAAAAAAAATTAATAAATAAATAAAAAAAATAAATATAAATAAATAAATACAACTGCTCCGATGAGTGTCTTAAATTTTCTATAGACCTTCAAATACGCGGTTTTATCTTTACGAAAAGATCTCTTTGAAGGGTTCCACAAGTATTTTGGTGTATGTATTTAAAAACGTTTTGATCACAAAATTGTTTTGATATATTTGATAGAAATGGGAAAATGTATCGTAATAATGAAGGGCTTAAGTGTTGATGCGTTTTCAGTGCTATTCTGATATTTGTGACAAGCTTTGTTTTTACGCCACATTAAGAGTTACAGTGAAGGGCAGTACTAGGCGGATGAAGAAGAGGAAGCGAGATCAAAGCCTTCGGCTAGAGGTTTCAAAAGAGGCCACAGCTGTGGTTTTCAAAAGACCAATGCTGATAAAAATATATTTTTGTGCTAATCGTGGCTGCCACAAGAACTTAACACAAGAGTCCAGGTTTCCCTGAACAGACCCTATAAGAGGCATAGAAATTTTAAGTTCACGTTGGTCCTTTTAAAACTCAGACAGCGACAGGTTGGCTGTAAGAAAAATTTCGTCGCATCATTAAGACCACAAAGCGTACCCCGTTGTAAACGGGACTAATAATCGCTAAGAAAAAGAAGAAGTTGGTCCTTTTAAAACTCTTTCAACTTGAAGAACATGATGGAAACAATAGCTTAGTTATGTCAGCATTGAGAAAAGGTTCCTTGATAAGAAAAAACATTAGGGACTCTGCAAATCATGGACGATGAAATCGACTGCAAAGCGAATTTTAAGCACGGATATTATACTGTGTTTAAAAAGGGTGGTTTGCCTTAAATTTACCACAGAAAAGCATACAAAATCTTCAAAGGTATACATGATTTAGCAGGCTTTTTGCTCATGGTGCCTTCGAAGTTGGAAATTTGTGACAGATCACGTCATCACTACCGAAATTCACATCAGAGAATGTCTGGAGGGGTGATTGCTGCATTTTAAACGCAGCACCAAGGTTCTGTTCCTACTATTTTGGCCGAACCTAGCAACATCTCACTAAGCCCATAGAACGATGGCCAAGTCAACAATATTACTGTGGTACGAAAAAAAGCAAATCCTCCGAATTTCCCCGAACTTCGTCCAATCGAAAGAATAAAATAATTCTTAAGAATACCAAAATTAAAATTTTCTTTAAGTCTATTTTTCAGCGGAACTTAAAGTTCGATTTATTTTAAAATTTTTCTTTAATAACAAACTGAAAGAATTATTTAAAAAAAAATAATTAAATTGATGGTTAAAATTTGATCCATTGAGGGAAAAATAAACGGTCAAAGTGAAAAATTCTGAAAAAGCTTTCATTTTTTTTTACTTTGGAGGCCATTTTGGTATGAAAAGTGTCCAATTAACAGCCAAATTTTTTATTTTATTCAAAATGCTGGATCGGTTTCCTTTAATTTGGTACCCCATATGTCTAATAAATTTTTGGAAATAAGATGAGAAAATTAAATATCTAAATGAACATCTATCCGACTGCAATGAAGTCGAACTTATTAGATGGTAATGCTTGCTGGATGTCAGTCCACTGTCGGCACGAGAAAGTTTTTTGGTCTGCTCACGTTGAAGTTGTTCCTTACAACTCATGACTAGGTAAGGCCACAATACCCGATTCTAGCCATTAATGGTCACAACAAATTGCATTCAAATTAAACTTCGCAATAGAAACTATCAATTTGACATCACTCAATCACATGTGTCACAAGTTTGAGAGCAGTTCCCTTTGAAGGAATTGTTAAGTTTCTTTTTCTGGACAATAAAATCTGCATTTAATAAGTAAAGGGGTCTCATTAAATTTCTTCCCAATCCTATCGCAAATAATCATCACAAAGAAATCATCACAACCTTATAATTGCACACCTACATAACAAGATTGCTCGCTTTCAATTTAAGACATCCTTAGAGAAAATCGAGCACCGTAAAAATCGCAATTCAATTTGCAGTTAATCTTTATTTGTCAAGAGTATTGCCAGCATGAAGTTTTCTTGTTAAGCGACAAGAGTAGCAGTAAATAGCGCTACCGCTTATAAGAATTGAGAGAGCGTAAATTTTTTTTATCAATGAAACCACCCACGGTAGGCAAACGAAGCTTGGTTGGTGGAAATTGTTGAATGATGATGCTAAAAGATTGTAGGCGTTGTAATTACAGCTGCATGCAGCTGAGGGGAAACAAAGAATGAAAACAAATAAGCTATCGAAACGCCTGAGCTTTATCAATAGAAAAAGCTCCGAACTTCATCACTGACATATGCTATGTGTATAGAGATAGAGCGAGAGAGAAAGAGAAAAAAGCATACATATATCGCAGGAGAATTGATTTTGAGAAATCATTAATTCGATTGTGTTTAATTGATAGGTTTTTTTTTATTTTTTTTGTTATAAATGTTATGCTTTTGTGTTTTGTCAATTAAACAATCGGTAATTGCTCTTATGTCTGCAATAAAATGACATGGGCGAAGGTAATATACATAGAGGATGATTAAAATATTACGGGAAAAATCATTATCACAGGACAAGAGTGCATTGATAGCTCCAATTAAAGCAGTCAATTAATGGTAAACTCCTTCGGTCCTTTTGTGAAGGGTCAGTTAATTTGTCTAATAAGAGAATGGAATTTTTCTTTATCCTTTGGGGAGGGAGTTTAATGTGAAATCCGTAGTGGGTAGGTGCTCAAGCAGAAATTTGAGCAAATTCTGAAAGGTCATTCAATTGGGAAGAGTGTGTTCTTTTTCTTAAGAATTCTTAATTTGTGTTAATATCATGGAGAATTAAATCCGAGAAGAGTTTTTCTTTTTTCAATGATATGCCCTGTTCAGAATTAAGGAAAATTTAGTAAAGAAACACTTTTTATATGTGAGGGCAGTTCAAAATGTTCTCGGCTTTCAAAATGTAGACTCCAAAATAAAGTGCACTTCTGGCGGCCGCGATTTCTCTTTACCAAGTTGTATGAAATGAAATAAAAAACGGGGTTATAATCAGTATATGGGCTAAATCTCTAAAAAAAATTGTTGAGATTTTTTGACAAAATGGCGGCCATTAAAAAATAACCCATCAATTTCGGGTAAATTTTTTTGTAGTTCAGCGTAAAAAAAAGTAAAAAATTTGTTAAAATTATGATTGAGGGTCGGACCATAATGAACCCCTAGTTTTGCTGGACGGGCCTGGGTAGACCATTGAGGCATTTCCAACAGTCTCCGAATATCTGTTTTATTTTTAGGGAAGATATAGGACCTACGCCAATCGTTGTAGGTTAGGTTAGGTTAGGTTAGGTTTGGTTTGGTTAGGTTAGGCTCAGGTTAGGTAAGGTTAGGTAACCCAAGCGACACAGATAACAAATTTGGAGAGTATTCTTAGACATAAAACTCTTTGAATGCTCTTTAAAAGGTCTTTGAAAAACTTAATATCTTTGAAAACTCTCTGAAAAGTAATAAGTAAAAACTTTAAAAAATATCTTGTCTCAAAAAACTCTTTCAAACGTACTTTAGAATACTTAAAAAATCGGATGTCTTAGAAAGCTCTCAATAAACTCTTTGAACAGCGTCCGAAGACCAATTTCCGATAACGTTTTTTTAACTCTTCGGAAACTCTCATATTGGCATTTCAAAGAGGTAACACATTCATATTTGGAAAGCTCTTCAAAAGACATTTTAAAGAGCTTTGTGAGAGTAGGCCTCTATGTTCCTGTTTATAAAGATCTTTCAGAGATTTTCAGTGACGTCACGTCTTTGGAAACTCTTACAAAGAACTTATTGAGAGGAAATAGTGAGTCATTACATTTTATTGTTTGTTTTTGACATTTTTTTTCATTTACGCAGGGTTGACATTAACAAGTGAGAACAGAAATAACAAAAACAAAATAAAAATGCAACTCTTAAAGAAAAATAAATTTTTTTTTGGCTTTGAAACATACAATTTTTTTTTAAAGCTTATTGCCAATTTTAAAAAAATAAAACAAATTGTATGCGAATTTTTTATTTTCTAGAACACACCTCAGAAATTAATAATAAAATTAATTTCCTTAGATTATTTTTTGAAAATTAAAGGTAATTTCCACAAAAAAAACTATCAACAGGGTGTTATTTAGACTTGAAACAACTAAAAATCCATGTTTGCAACTCTAAATATTATTGCTCAACTATTGCAGACGTTTAATTTTCAGTAAGGTCTTCAAAAGACATTTGGAAATCCGCCATCTTTAATTGGAACGAATTTATTTTTATTCATAAACCAACCAGAGCAAAAACTTGTTGTGAAATTGTTATATGAAAAAGTTGAGTTTAATAATTAAGGAAAAGAGAAAAAAGAGAAAATGCCTTACAATGAAAAAGCTCATTCTATAATACTAGAGAATAAAAGAAAAGAAAACAAAAGGAAATATTTTAAAAATTAATCGATTTTTTATAAATTTTTTTTTTTCTTAAAATATTTTTTTTCAATAAACAATGTAATTTATTTAATAAAAGGCGGGAAGAATTTAGGGGTAAATATTGGAAAAATCATTTGCCGATGAATGATCTCCATTAACATATTAATGGTAAATATCGGCTTTAGGTCATTTAATTTTCTAATAAATGAATTTTTTTTACTTTGGGAGGATTTAAGTGAATCCTTGGGTGGTTAAAAATTTCAAATTTTGAAGTATTAATGGAAGTTTTGCTGTTTTCTTAAGAAAATTAGAAAAAGATGATAATTTAAAAATCGTATGAACATATTTGCGTCCCTTCTTACGCAAGTGACTGAATGAATGACATAATATTAGTACTTTCATAAGAAGCGTCTAAAGATGTGTTTAAAGACTCTTCAAAGAGATTCTGCAAAGGGATTCCTTCAGAGAGAAAACATATATATTATAATCAGTATATGGGCTAAATCTCGAAAAAAAATGTTGAGATTTTTGACAAAATGGCGCCATAAAAAAAGCCCATCAATTTCGGTACATTTTTGTAGTTAGCGTAAAAAAGTAAAAAATTTGTTAAAATTATGATTGAGGGTCGGACCAAATGAGCCCCTTTTGCTGGACGGGCCTGTAGACCATTAGGCATTTCCAACTGTCTCCGAATATCTGTTTTATTTTTAGGGAAGAATGTCCTACGGATCGCTTGGTTAGGTTAGGTTAGGTTAGGTTAGGTTAGGTAGGTTAGGTTAGGTTAGGTAAGGTTAAGGTAGGTTAGGTAAGGTTAAGGTATAGGTTAGGTTAGGTTAAGGTTAAGGTAAGGTTAAGGTAAGGTAAGGTAAGGTTAAGGTAAGGTTAAGGTAAGGTAAGGTAAGGTAAGGTAAGGTAAGGTAAGGTAAGGTAAGGTAAGGTAAGGTTAGGTAGGTAGGTTAGGTAAGGTAAGGTAAGGTAAGGTAAGGTAGGTTAGGTTAGGTTAGGTAGTAGGTTAGGTTAAGGTTAGGTAAGGTTAGGTTAGGTTAGGTTAGGTTAGGTTTAGGTTAGGTAAGGTTAGGTAGGTGTAGGTTAGGTAAGGTTAGGTAAGGTTAGGTAAGGTTAGTAAGGTTAGGTAAGGTTAGGTAAGGTTAGGTAAGGTTAGGTAAGGTTAGGTAAGGTTATAGGTAAGGTTAGGTAAGGTAGTTAGGTAAGGTTAGGTAAGGTAGTAAGGTTAGGTAGGTTAGGTAAGGTTAGGTTAGGTAAGGTTAGGTAAGGTTAGTTTAAGGTTAGGTAAGGTAAGGTAAGGTAAGGTAAGGTAAGGTAAAGTAAGGTTAGGTTAGGTTAGGTTAGGTTAGGTTAGGTATTAGGTTAGGTTAGGTTAGGTTAGGTTAGGTTAGGTTAGGTTAGGTTAGTATGGACGCCTCCATTAAGGTGACAAACTTAGGCCTCACATGGGTTCGTGTTGTGATAGCACAAAATATGGGAAAACAAAGAAGAACAGAAACAGAAAAAAGACAACAAACATCCACTACCTTAGCTGAGAGTTGAAACCAGAGCCTCTCGTATCTCAAGGTGGCATTCAACCAACTCAACTGCCACGGAGCCAGACTTTTTTTGAGTTATCTGTATATAATTAAATGAATAGTGCCAGTTCCTGTGCGACTTAAATCCAGGCCTGTAGAGAGGGGGGTTGGAAAAGGGGGATTTTCCCCCGGGCCCGGGTTTTCTGAAGGGGCCCAAAATAGGGACTTTATGGTCGCAAATTTTTGTGAGGGGACCCCGGAAAAAACTCTTCGTGGGGCCCAAATTTCTCTCTACGGGCCTGCTTAAATCGCATTAGTTCGAGGACGTCTGGAAAAAAGAATATTTATTTTCATCAGCCTCTTCAGTTATTTGGGTATTATCGAATATTATTGTTCAGACTATTCAAAAGCTTGGCCAAAAAAATATTAAAAATTTATTTATAGAACAACAAAATGTCTTAATCTACAAGCCCTTGATCACTAGAAACAACAATTAAAAAAAAGAGAAAACAAAATCCATATGCACACGCAAAAAAGATTTTTAATGAAAACCCACGGCCTACACACCCCGTCGCATTTTGTTGAGCAGCATGCATTTAACTTATGGCACGAGTTCAACAAAGAAAAACACTGGTACCCAATAAAGTTTAAGCAGCAGCAACAAATAACAACAACGAAAGCAGCAGCAGCAACAACAAACGAAACAACAACCATGGCTCAAAAAAACAAAGGTACTCGTTAAGACGGGGGCTGAGAAACGCATACAACAATCAAAACGCCTCTGGAAATTCGTATTCATTATAATCGTACATTTATATGTCAGTTATATATAATATGTATATATATATATAAATCTATGTATGTGTGTATGAAAATTCCCCAGTATATAGTGCATCGAGTGACTGACAAAGTGCTAAACAGCTGGCGAAAATCGTTCCGCTTCTCGGTCTCCTCTCTCTCTTGGCTTAGATAAGCTCCCATCGATGGATGGAGGTAAATGGAAAAATCTGTAACGCACAAATATGAATGGCTGATTGTGAATGGCGGCGTACGGTGGAGCATTACATAGATGAAGCAACCGAAACTAGCAGTTTTTTAAAGCATATACATATGTATATATATTTTTTGCCTACACGAAAGCAACACTTTGCCCGACTGGCTAAGAACAGTGAAAATAACGTTGGCGACGACATCGATGATACGATAGAAAATAATATAAGAAAGAAAAAAAAACAAATAAAATGGTATACGAAAAATCTCAAGCAAGTCAGAAAAATAAGGCGATGTTCAGCCCACGATGAACGGACCAAGCTCCAAATGAGACTTTTGTGAATGAACGCGAACGAACATGTACATCGAGGAGCCACAATACATTTGCCGTCTCTACATTGAGTATCGCATTAAGCTTTGCAACGGAGAGAGTGATCATCCAGAGTAGCACGCAGTTTTTTCTTCTGTATTAATTTTTTATTTTTTTCGTGTGCAATGTAATAAGCCGGCTTTGCCACATATGGACAGACAGGCTCAGAAACGGCTCAAACAAAGACAATCATCATCCTACCGAGTTGAAAGCCGAGCGAAAATATAACGCTGAGCGGGCGTTTTTTTCAACTTTTTTAATTCAGTCGAATTTTTGTTATGCCGTAACAACGTATGACGTGCAAAACGCGTTGCGCATGCGCTCAAGAATATTGCGAGTTCAATTCGAACGCGATACACACACATATCCCGGGGAGGAGCCACACACTCTTTATTATTTTACTTTTGGATATGACTACGAACAAACCGAAAACCTTCAATTGAAATTCTTAAATTAATGTGACAGAAAAACAAAAAAAAAAAAAAAAATAAGAGAAAAATAAACTGTGAAAAATAAAAGGACTCAAAGGATAAATATATTTACCTAAATATATCGTGCAAACTTCGATTTCCATATCGAAAGTGCCAGCGTTAACGATGGCATCTTAAGAAGAATAGGCAAGCAGGCGTCCATTACAATAACTTTAAAAGATAATCAAAAAAATATATATAGAAAAAAAAGAAGAAGCGGAAGAAGAGTGCTTCGTGTGCGTGTGCGAAGAAGAAATCAAAAGTTTTCGCGTGTTTCCTATCAAAATTCATAAGATCTAAACGCATCCTTGCTACGCAAATTCAAACTTCAAGGAAAGAGTTTTTTTTTCCTCCTTTCTTTTCTTTTATACTGATTGCCGCCGGCGTTTTGGCAAGAAAAGCTTCCAATTACGTGTATAGGTGCAATTTGTGCATGTGTTCGTGTGTCTACGTGTGCTGTGGTACTTTTTCCAGTGGCTTCAATTTTATTTCGATTGCTATCGCGCAAATGTTGCAAGCGCAGCTTGGCGCGCAGTAAACTGCATTATCGGCGTCGCGCATCTTCACTTGTTCAACACACTGCAGACAGACTTTGACACAGTGTTAAGCACAGCACGGTCCTAATGCGGCGCTCAAGCTCAATGGTAAATTAACAAAAAAAAAAAAAAATATTTAAAAAAATTAAAAAGATTTTTTAAATTTCAAAAAAACTTTTAAAAAATTTTATAAAATAAAGCGTGCTGTTGTCGCTTGTGCGTAATTGTTGCAAGTAGCTAGCATCTTTGGATTCGCGCATTTTCGCGATTTAACAGTCCGGGTGATAAAAAAAAATAAGTGAGAAGGCAAAAGGAAAACATTTATCGCATGTTAATCTTTCACTTCGGGCGGATAATCTGGAAGTGCTTCTATGGAATTAATTATGTTGCGATTATTCTTTTTGGTAATTTTTTCAGTTGCATCTTTGGCAGAGCACTGCGAAACGAGATGTTAGATCGAGAGCGAGAAATGAAGTTATTGAAGAAGAGAAAGGAGAGATTTATTGCGATGTAAAGAGGAAGATTGCCAAGTGAGGCAGTTAGGATGAAACGATAGTATAAAGGAAAAGTAAATGTGAACAAGAAGAGACGAGCTTGAAAGAGAGAAGACGCGAAGTAAATTTAAGATTCGAAATTGAAGGATAAGTGGCAAAGTTGCGAGTTTTTAGCGAGGAAAGAGAGGTGTGAAAGATTAATATGTAGAAGCCAGGAAATTATGAGGCCTGCAGAAAGAGAGAAAGAGAGGAGAGAAAAAAGAGAGAGAAAAAGAGAGAGGAAGAAAGAGAGAGAGGAAAGAGAGAGAGAAGAGAGAGAGAGAGCAAAAGAGAGAGAGAAAGGAGAGCAAGAGAGAAGAGCGAAAGAGAGAGAGCAGGAAGAGAGAGAGACGAAATAGGAGAGATAAGAGCGAAAAGAGAGAGGAAAGAGAGACGAGAGAAGAGAGAGAGAGAGAGGAGAAGAAAGAGAGAGAGAGAGAAAAGAGAGAGAGAGGAAAGAGAGAGAGAAGAAGAGAGAGAGAGAAAGAGAGAGAGAGAAAGAGAGAGAGAGAAGCGAAGAGAGAGAGAGAGCGAAAGAGAGAGAGAGAGAGAGGAAAGAGAGAAGAGAAAAGAGAAGAGAGAAGAGAGAGAGAGAGAGAGAAGAGAGAGAGCGAAAGAGAAAGAGAGAAAAGAGAGAGAGAAAGAGAGGAGACGAAAGAGAGAGGGAAGAAAGAGAGAGAGAGGGAGAGAGAGAGAGAGAGAAAGAGAGAGAGGGAGAGAGAGGAGAAGAAGAGAGAGAAGAGAGAGAGGAAAGAGAGAGAGAGAGAAGAGAGAGAGAGAAGAGGGAGAGAGAGAGAGAGAGAGAGAGAAGGGGAGAGAGAGAGAGAGAGAGAGAGAGAGGAGAGAGAGAAGAGAGAGGAGGAGAGAAGAAGAAAGAGAGAGAGAGAGGAGAGGAAGAAAGAGGGAGAGAGTTTTAGAAGTGGAAAAGGAGTGGTGCATCCCAAGCACGGAGTCTGTGAAGCCCAATCCGTCATAGCTCAAAAATTTCTGTCGAAGCGGCTTCTTTCTGGTCGTAATTCTCCGTTATCCTCAAGGATTAGTGGATTTTAAGATCGAATTTAAGGGAATTTTATCCCTGTTTTGAGACAGTCGTAGGAAATATTCTCTAAGAAAGTCTTGGAAAAGTTGGGTTCCAATAAGAACACCAATCTGCGGTATGATATTTTAGGTTACCTCCCATAAACAGTTGAATCCTTTTAAGGCTTCTAAATTTAAGTAAGCTCTTTATATGAATGTATTTGTGAATGTGTGTATGAATAAGTATCCTTGAAAATGTTAATTCCAGAAAAATCTATAATTTCCCTACAGGAAGCCTGTGCGCCATATGGCCACATGTCTATATTGACGTCAATATAGGGAAGAAAACTAGTTCCAACGTCAACAGTATTTATAGGCGGTGTCATTAGAGAAATCGTACTGTCAAGAGGAATAGTTTATCCCCTTGGAAGGGAAAATGTATGTAACCATAACCACAGTAAGGTAATTTTTTCTTAAAAAGAATCAATGTATACCCTATAGACAAAGTATTCAAAATCCTTGAAAAATGCCAGGCATGCAAGGAAAAAACTTAAAGAAATAATTAGTAAACAGGAAATAGAAATAAGAGACATGTAATTATATTACTTGGGTAAATAAAAGTTAAAAAAAAAAAACAAAGGTATAGTTCATTTATTGACCATGTCAAGAATGTGTCTCCTTATATAGCGAAAGAGTACTCCTTTTGTCTACATAATAGTACCGACGTCAATAGTTTTTCGGTCTACTGTTGACATTCAATGACAACTCAATGTTAAATGTCAATAACGCAAAGCATTGCGACGGGTATAACTGGTCAGTAGTACTGTTGACGCAGTCAGTAGAGAAAGAGTATAGATTCACTATTGACATTTCCTGCAGGGTTGTTGAAATTTATTTCACATTACGTCAAGTGAAAGCAGGCATGGCTAATTTATCCAACTTAAAAACCTACGTTTTCTATAAATTGTGACATTTTATTGAAAGTTCGAAATCTAAATGCGTAACAAAAAGCTAAAAGGTCAAAGGCTCATAGACTTAACACAATAAAAACTAACATCAAATGGAGGAAGGTAAGGTAAAACGAAATGATCCTATTATGGGATTTTCCGGATTTCCCGGAAATCAACAATAAAATTGAAATTGCAAACCGCTGTCGTTCTTGCATCAGAATCCTAAATGTGTGTTTTTGTGTTTTGTGAGTGTTTTTCACTCAACTTATCTCTCGACCATTTTTTTTTTTTTTTTTTTTTTTGGAGCGTCATCGTGCTATCGATAAAAAGAATATAAGAATGAAACTTTAAATATTTCCCGCCGAAAATCTACGTCAGTCTATGCGCGTCAATAGTTTGAAATATTGACGTCACAGACGAACGATTGCAGTGCTTGATAAAAGTTGAGTACCTACACCATTCAATAGGCTCTGAGTTACTGGGGGTTACTTTCACTCAACTGAGAGCTTTTCATTCACAAAATCTAACACCAAAGGCTTTGAGTGTCAATTTTCATTCATCTTTTCATTATCAAACGATTCGCGATGTACACATCGTACGCATGGTGTGCCTTGGCTCTGTTCTTCGTGTCTCGGCTCCTGGCTTTTCTGGCTTTGGTTTGGCTCCTATCAATGAGTAGCAACAAATTTTTTCTCAACTGTTATTTTCTGCTTTGATTTTTTTCATTAATTTTTTTTTTTTTTGTTTTCTGGTATGAGTTCAGGTTGAGGACGCTCTTATTATCGTCTCTTTTGCGTCGTTGTTTTGTATTTTTTTTATTTTTTTGAACTAAGAAAATTTTCGTATGCGTTCTAAGCCCCATACACCCGCGCATTTACCTTTCGTCATAGTTACGCTCCCACACAATTCGCCGACACAAAAGACATTTTAAAAGGGGCAAAGCACCGCGCTTTCGTAACTGAAAGCGAAAACGAAAGCCAATGCGAACAAGGAATATCCTGATTCAGGATGAAGTCGAAGTTCGTATGAATTTTACATCGTTTGTGGGTGTCGTGGCATTTGACGTTTCAAGCAATTGCCGTAAATGTTACACGGGTATCGGTTATAGCGTCCTTAGTGCACACATTATACAAACATGATCATATACTTGTGCTCTACCTTAGGCAGAACTTACCCAATAAACACAACGACTATATCGTTTTCTCTTAAAACTATTACGCGACGAGGCTTCGAGACGAATTCGATATCGTTAGAGAGTCACTTATCGTTAGCGAATCGAGATTTTCTCCGTTCTCGAATTGTTTTCGAATAGAAATTTTCTCTGTTTTCAATGAAAATATCAAATAAGATCAAGATTTCTGACAGAACTGAAGCGAGCCCCTAACCAAAAAAAAAAAAAAACTTATTTCGATTGCTTATTTTTCGCTTTTTATTCCTCCTGTTGTGGGATTTGAATTTTGATTTTTGTCATTTATCAGTTGAAGTTGATTATTTTCCTCGAACTCGTTTTGAGATCTTCGCGAGTCCAAAATCGCGATATCGAGAAAGTCATATTCTCGAACTTGTCTCGATATCGTTACGATATCATCCTCGTTTTTGGGTTTATTGGGTTTAGCCAGGTATGCAGGCTGACAAACACAGGGGTAACAATAATAAAAGAAGAAAAACAAAAAGGAAAATAACAACATTATTCTGAGAAAAGCTACGGCAACATACATACATACATAAACAGCGGATGCTTGTTATTATTTTAAAATGTTTTTTTTTTAAAGGAAATAAAATGACCCCTGACCTATGAATATGAAATCTAATTCTGGAGATAACATAGAGGGACATAGTTTGAAAAGTTTCTAGAAGGAATATTTTTTTGAATGTGTTTTTCAATTTAAGGATACGATTTTCGGAGAATTTAATTGAGAGTCCAGAACATGTCTTAACAATGAATATTGGGGAACAAATGATTCGAAAAAGTCAAGAAAGTAGTCTCGAAAAGAGGTTCCTAAAACGAGTCTCAAAAGAGTCCGAAAGATTTATCAAAATACGAGGAAAAGATGATCCGAAATATGTGGATTATATGAGCTAAAGAGTACGACTCCGAAATAAAAGGAAAATGGGACTAGAAAATGATTCCGAAAGAGTCCGAATATGTGGATTATATGAGGCTAAAGAGTACGACTCCGAAATAAATAGGAAAATTGCGGACTAGAAATATGATTCCGAAATGAGTCCGAATATGTGGAATATTTGAGGCTTAAAAGTACGACTCCGAAATAAAAAATAAAAAAAATTGCGGGCTAGAAATTTGATTCCGAAACGATTCCGAAATACGTATGTGGAATATTTGATTTTTAAAAGTAGGACTCCGAAATATTACATAAAAATACAGAATAGGAAATTGTGATTAAACGATTCCGAAATAGTATGTGGAATATTTGAGGCTTAAAAGTAGGACTCCGAAATAGAATAGAAAATTTACGGACTAGAAATTGATTCCGAAACGATTCCGAAATATGTGGAATATTTGAGGCTAAAAAGTAGACTCCGAAATAGATAAAGAATTTACGGCTAGAAATTGATTCCGAAACGGTCCGAAATATATATGTGGAATATTTGAGTTTTAAAAGTACGACTCCGAAATAAATAGAAAATTTACGGACTAGAAATTGGATTCCGAAACGGGTCTTAAATAAGTATTTGGAATATATGAGGCTTACACATACGACTCCGAAATTAATAAATAGAAATTTACGGACTTGAAATGTGATTCTGAAACGAGTCCGAAATATGTGAAATATATGAGGCTAAAAATTACGACTCCGAAATAATAGGAAAACATAAGGCCTTAAATTATGATTCCGAAATTGTATGTTCAAATTTGCCGAATAGAAACATTAGTCCGAAATAGCTCCGAAAAACGTGGGAAATGAAAAAACGTGGAATCTAAAATATAATAAGTACCTACTCCGAAATATATTTATATGTACATATGGCTCCAATAGCTCTCAGAATGTTCGCAAAGTGAATTTTTTGGCGATAAACAATTTTATCACATCCAAAAGCTGAACATAATTTTATATAAGTACTTATAAAAAAAAACGATATTTTAAAATTATATTTTGAAAAAAGAATTTCTTTGAAAAATAATATCGATTATAACAATTTTTGACTAGGAAATACTTCAACAATATTTCGTTAAGTCTAAATTATTAGATCGTCTGATACCCGTCAGCTTCAGGATATGTCTAAACTACAATCGTGTTGAAGTAAATTTAGCTTGGTTTAAAACCCTTATCCTTTGGAGGTTGGTATTAAGTGTAGATGTTTCTTGGACATCCCTTGCAAAATGTTTGATAACTGAGACAGGGCAAAACTTTTGCGGCAGTTATTTCATTTGTTAACGGAATCATTAGCGGCAACAAGTTGTTACCTTCGAAGAGAAAACTGCCAATCAAGAAAACATAGACATAAAGAGAGATAGAGATAGAGAGATGCATATTGAATAATCTTTTATTTTGATTGTTTGTTATTATTGTTATTTGCCCAATAAAATCCGAAGACTAATAACTTCGTCACTATCCTTAAAAGCCATCCAATAGTGAAGCGCATTCCTCGCACTATCGGAGATTCTTGTTTGCCTGAACAACAACAAATTCATTATCCTGTCATATTTACCGGCATCGAGATAAAATTTTGCAATCATTTCGGATGTACAAAATCTATTCAAGAGCTTAACTCGCACTTCATTAGCTCGCTCGGTCGCTCGCTCTCGCTCTCTCTTTCGCTATCTCTGTACGCTACGGTGGCCCACACAATTTACGGATTCAATTCATCCCCAGACCCCAAGCAGCCCTACGTGCTAGGTATGCCGCCTTTAATTGTGTGGGTGGGAGCGGAAAACTTTCAACGACGCACAGCCAACGCAACGCGCCCGTCGGCTCCCACTTGGGCTTTTGTCTTACAAAAGTAAAATTCACCGGACGCTCGCTCTCACTCTCAATCTCTCTCTCTCGCTCTCTTACTTTCTCACTCGCTCCTCTCTCTCTCTCTCTCTCTCTCTCTCTCTCTCTCTCTCTCTATGGCTCGGTCGCTCGAATTCATACACACGTAATAATTTTTGGCTCATTTCGTTTGCTCTTGTAATCCAGTACGGTTTTGTTTTGGCTTTTATCACGAAGAAAGAATTTTCCGCTGCGCGCCGGTATTCGTGAACACTTTCGTCCCGACCGAACATGAATTTCTTTCATGCAGAAAAACAAGAAAATTTCGTTTTCAAATTTCCATTTTCAATCGCCGGCCGCCAGTTGCGCTTTTGGCGGCTTCTTTGTCAGCCACAAAATTCCCTCAATTCGATTTCGTTGTGAAAATTATTTCATTTCATTTACGATTAGCGCCATCGTGTCGCAATCGCGTTCGCGTGTGTATTTCGGCAAAAACAAATTAAATTTTCATTTTTATTAATTATAAAAAATATTTATATATATGTACATATATCTACATATAAAATATATTAAATAATATAAAAAATTATATAAAAAAGAAATTCTGTGCTTTCGAAATAATATCCGCCTATTTGACAATCCTCAAGAACTTATTTTGTACGTCGCGACCTAAGGTTCGACATTGAGTGTAAAAATCTTTTGAAAAATATATGAAAACATAAAAACGTGAAAAGTTTCCTTCATTTTCATTTTCCGTCGTTCCAAAAATACGGAAAATTCGCCGTCGGTACGGGCCTTACAAAAAAAAAAAAAAAAAAAAAATTAAATAAAAATTTATGTCAATTTCGGAAAACTTTATCACAATAGAACAGCAAAACAAACATACGAATTTACATCTATATAGATAGAAATATACATATTTATTGAATAGTTTCTTTGGAAATGAAAAGTGTTTTTCTCTCATAAATATTTCAACGTTAAGACTTGTAATCTCCAAATGTAAAGAAAATCTTCGTGTCCTTGTTGTGCTCTAAAGTGTCTTTGTTGTGAATTGATAGACAAATATACATGGAAATATATATATGTATATAATAAAAATGTATATAAATATATATATGTTTATAAATGAATTTAAATTTAATTAGATAAATGTTTTAAGATATATTAACCATGAATGTGATTCTTTATAAGCTTTCACCTTCCGGAGGAACAATTCAAAGCAACCATATAAAGTGGCCATAGGTAAATTCAATTTCTTAGTTTTTGTGTTCATATTGTTCGGGCTTAGGGTCCAAACATTTCTGAAGTGAAATGATAATTTTTTAAGCAATCGAAAAAAATCGAAAAAAATTTTTTCTAATTGCCGATGTCGATCGATTCCGAACCCAGCTACGAGTTCATCATCAGGTATCTTTACCACTTCGACCTTGTCGGCTCGATGCGTAGATCGACTTAAATCGCTTGACTTTGTGAAGTCAATTGATTTTTGTCTGTATACATTATTGTATACACGGATCGTGCCCACCCTAAGCCCGACAATATGAACACAAAAAATGGAATTATATATGAAGGGTCGAACAAAAATATTACCAACTTAATCAATTTCTTTTTGAATGAAATAGTTATAATGAAGAGATGAAAGAATTATGACAAAGAATTGGAAATTTTTTACTTCCCCAATCAAACGCCTATTCTTAAGGGAATTCACAGAGAATGACGAAGTGCCAGAACCATCAGGGATGAATATTGAGTGGCTATAACACCCTCTTGTGGCAAATGGAACCTGACTTCATGAGCGACTCGAGACCCCTGTCACAATTTCATAGCAAAAGTCACTGAGTCATTTTTCTGTTGGTTGCCCATGTCACCACCATTTTTTTTTTTTTCAATGACAATTACAAGCTTTAACAGAATACATGTTTTCGAAAAATATATTTTGCCATAAAAACGCCGCCTCAGTTATAATGTTCCAAGGAAAAATCCTTAATCAAATTGACTTGCCTTTATTATTTTGCTATCCCTGTTTCTTTTACCCTTTTCCGAAAAACTTCGAACGTTCTTGCATATCGATAATCTCGCATCTGTAACATAATTTGTTGGAGATTCGATTGTTATTTATATCTGTTTCTATGAGATCTGTCCAGCTCTGCAAAGAGGGCGAGTTCGAAGAGTCTAATTTCCTACCAGTTATATCCTGAAGATTGTTTGCTTTTTTTTCTTTTTTCCCCCATACTTTTTACTTTAAATTATCTCTTATCAAGGAACTCGAGACGAGGGACAATATTCAAACGGGCAGATCCTATTTCCGAATTTCCCTCTACAAGCGTAGTCCCTATCAACTATGAATAGCAAGTACCCAGTCTTTTGCCAGTTTCATTTTTAATAACGCCCACGTTTTATTATTATATTCAACGATACAAAAAGAACACAATCTAAAAGATTTTTGTTCAGCCCATGTTTCCGTGAGTAGGTGTCTAACCCATAGAGTTTACGCCTAGCTCCAGCAGGTGTGCACACATACATATAGACATCAATTAAATTGTACAAGAATACAAAAAATTTTGATTTTATCCGAAATGCTTATAGGTTGGAAAACAATGCATTTAAAGTCCCTGAACAATCTAAGTGCCCTCGATTAGAAGCTAGAATCATTCCTAAACATTATCTCCCTGCGGAACACTGAAATAAAGTCAATGAGGCAAAAGTTTGACAAAGTAAATTACTACTAGAGGACACTTCCAAGAAATTGCTTATTTTTTCCTACACTGGATAATCTATTGGTGACAATTAAGTTAGGGTCTGCGGGTCCACAGGAAAAATTGTTAACAATCGTCCGTCGTGCATGTTCCTCATCACGAAAAAAAGAGAAAAATTCAAATGGTACAGAACGTCCTAAATTGGACAATCGTCTTTTGATCGTCCTATAGTCACAGTTGTGATATTATTATATCATAAGAATAACAATAACAAAAAGTTGACATTCATGGCTGATCGAGAAAGCTGATTAAAATAACGTGTCTTAATCATAGCCCACCAATCAGTCTATAAAATGACAGTGTTACCAAAAAGGAGAAAAAGTTGTTCTCAACTGAAAGCAGTAGCGGCGTTTGGGAAGGACACAGTTGGCTTGCCGCCCAGGGCGCCGGATATAAAGGGAGTTCTTAAACTGACTAGGGTATGTGTTTGAATTGAGTTTGGGTGCCCGAAGAAAAGTCGTCCAGGGTAGTGCTAGAACCGGGATTGACTGATAGCTACCCTCAAATAAGTAACAAGCTCCATTTTTCATGACATGACATAAGATGTCGGGAAAGAAACTTCAATTATCTAGAAGTTTTGCTAATATGAAGTTAGTTTCGAGCCTAGGTTTTTAATATTCACAATACATCAACACCACAAACCTCACAGCTGTCACAATTGTGCCAAATATGGAGGTCAAACCATTAAGAACATTCAACATAATATCTTTAATATTAAACGACACAAAAAATTGATGAAATTTTCCTTTACTTTACTTTAATTTCAGAAGAAAAATCTCTGAGAATTTTATGTTGATAAAGAGAAAAGACCAAACTGGAAAGTTCAACAAACCATCGTCAACTCTGTAAGACTGATTGTAAACAGTAGTGCAAAAACAAGAAACTTCAGGAACAAATTTTACGAAGTCAAATTATATACACAAAAAATAAGAAATAAAAACAAAAAAAAAAAAATCATAAATAGATAAGATAAAAAAAATAGATAAATTTTCTATAGTCAACGGTAACGGTTAAAAAAAAAAAAACAAGCAAAAAGCAAGCAAAAAACTTCCATCATTCGGCGTCCCAGCGTTCAAATGGAGTGCGACTATTTGTTTAGCGGCGCGTTTTTTGTTTTCGATTTTCTTTTATTTCCATTTTCGAGAGTTTTCAATTCGATTTTCCGTTTTCGTTCCAAGTCGTTAAATAACGCGCGTGAAAATGTTGTTAGCAATGCGTCGTGAAAGTGATCATCGCACCACGGCAACGGAAACGACACCATCAGCAGCAGCAGCAGCAGCACTAGCATTAACCCCGCCGGCTCCAGGCAATCCATTGACAGCGCATCCGACGCTAGCAATCAATTCGAATGCAACATCGAATCAACTATCGCATAGCTTAAATCTCACAACGAATTTAGCAAATTTGACAGGACAATTGGATGCGTTTAGTGCGCCGACAACGCCACTTTTAAATTTAGGACGCAGCCCGCTGCAATTCCCAGCGCCGCATTCGACAGCCTCGGCGGCGGCAGCAGCAGCAGCAGCAACACTGGCCATACAGCATACGCAGCCATTCGGATTCTATTCGCCAAGTCCGAACGCTTCCAGCTATTTACACCATCATCATTACACACATCCGGTTGCTACGACAACAACTGTCAATACAGCAACGTCGACGATTAGCAACGGAATCGAATCATCATCAGCACCGGAAGCTTCGACATCTCGTTCAATAAGCTCGACAGAAACAACAACTGCACCAGCTTCGGGCGAACTTGATGAGTACGTTGATATCCTACAAGTCCAGCAACTTTTATTAGACTCATCATCGGCGGCTTCAGGCAACCAATCGACCGGAATAGCTCCGACGAGCTCTACACTTTCCCTAACGCAGACGAATGCACAGCCGTCGTCGCAACAATCGAATTTAGCGAAACCAAGACCACGGCTTAATCTGCAAAAGGCCTCAGAGTACGCGGGGCAAGTACAAGGTAAATTGGTCTTAGAATTCATTAACCCCGAAATAGGTAAAACTTGTGCAATGGTACAATTAGGCCACTCAAAAAAAAAACACCTATTCATATGAGGACTAATCTCCTAAAAAGGGATAAACCAATCGGTTAAGAAAACTTTAAATATTTTGTGAATTCCTGATAGAAGAAGACCTTTGTTGGTTACCCGGTAATAAGGAGTTTCGTTCTGTAGGCCCATGTAAGATTAATCATATGATAGACCCACCTTGTTTAAAATTTTTCTCAGTACCTGCAATCAAATTTTCCTTAGATCAGCAGTATTGGGGAACAACAGAAATAATATACTTTTAGAACTCCTCCCTCATGTGGGCCAAAATAAACGGTCATTAACAGACCTAAAAGAATGTACCATTGAAAATCTCACGTATTTATTAAAGTCTCGATTTTCCCCTGTCCCAAATTTAATAAAATTACATCTGATTTCTGGTGCCTTCGAAAATTCTAAAAGCACAGATACGAACCCACTACTATCTAGTACTTTTACCTGTCTCCTCTAGTAAGCCTTCTTCTAATGCTCTAAGATTTGAATACCACCTCCTTCCATTAAGGTTTTTAATAAGCTTTTATCAAGGCCATAATTGATAGACGAACTACATAATTTCATTGAGTTTTCTTTAAATATATTAATCAGGAAAATTTTCCCAACCCTGATGACCTTTCGTCACCCAGACACATAAAGAAGCTGTCTATAATTATAAAATCCTTGAGTGCTTTCATTGAACAAATTGAATGATGATTAATTTTGCCAGACGCCAAAATAGCATTAAAATTAATACGTTTAGGTGGAGTTTCTGTTTTTAGTTCGAAAGTACCTCCGCATCTTTTTGAGACGTCAGAAGTGGTTTCGTCTTTCAACATGTCTGTGATGTGCTGTTGGAGCATTGATTTTCATGCGATTCTTCGGACAGTAACATCTTCATCAGAAACACCACCTTTCACATTTGCCATATAAAATGGATGGAATTTTACTTTGACGTTAAGAATACACCACTGTTAGGCTCAGTGCGATTAATAGATTAAAAAGAATGCAACCCTGTAGATAGTGGGAAAGTAGCTGGAAATTTTCATAAAATGCAGAGACTTTTCGAACTATCTTATGCTATGTTCTCACTATAGGGGTTAAGTTCTTAACCCGATACTTTAACTCAAAGCGTTCATATCAGCTTTGAGCTAGTTAGGGTTTAGTACAGTCATATGACCCAGCCGGAAAGTGGACTACTTCTGCACTACTTCCGAAGTGATGAAAATTCATACTGCGGCTACTCGCATTACTAATCCTAACTGTTAATGAATATTGTTGGGAGATGGCCGCTGTTTACATTACATGCATGCGATAATGTCCGGCTTGGGAGTTTGAAATATAAAAAAAGCGCAAGGTATATCTGATATACTATATCATCGAGAAATTGCAAATAAAAATGGAATTTGCTTTATTAGAAATGTTTAAAGAAGCTGAAAAAGCCAAAGGAATATTGGAAGCAATAATATTAGAAGACCATTGCAATAACCGCAGGAATTAAAATAGATTAATGGAGCTAATGATGAAAGCGGCATCACAAAATGTTCCACGACCTGTGATCAAAATTAACATATCCAAACACATCCTTCACCTCTCATTTGCTGCACGGGAAAGCTTCCCTGTCAGTGCCGTATTAAATATAAACCCGGTTTTTGTATTCGGTGTTAGCAAATGTAACTGAAATTTTCAAATGCAACTCTGCGCTAACCTCAGAATTAAATGTTAACCCGGGTTTATTTTCGGGTTAGATGATTTTTTTTATATGCGTTTTGACATTTGAAACCCTGGGTTTCGCCGATAACCCTAACCCGGCTAGTGAGAACATAGCATTAAGGGCTCAACGCTGTTAAACTTTAACAGCCCTTAAAGTAAAGGCTCAGTAAATCTTGATTGAAAGTAACCTAACTTTACTTATTCAATCAGATGACTTGATGTGTTTAGTAAATTTTGTATGGTAGTAGTTACTGATAACTTAATTTGACTTAAGATAATAATCTGTAGAAAACAGATTTTAATAAGTAAAGTTAAGTTACGTTGAGTAACTGAGTCTTAAATTGATAAAAAGTAAGAGCTATTCTTTTGAAGGAAGAAAATCAGAGTTGAAACTTCGATGACAGGTCGAAAGATATTTAGAATATGTATGATTTAAATGCAACCCTGTGAGTCCGATTACTTGTAATTAGCGTTGCGTTCCAGTACGAAACAAGTCAAAGTACTTACTTGTTTTATCTACGATTGTTTGTGAAATGTAAAAGAACTCTACTTGCTGCTTTAGAAGCGTAAACTATCATTAGACAGATTCTCGTTCGGTGGTCGTCATTCCCGGTCTGCTGTTGCTCTCGAAATTCCGGTCGAAAGACTTCAAAAATTTAACGGATGGTCAATTTTGTACATTAAGACACCGCCATGAGCCACAATTTTGTTTTAAAAGGAACTTCGAACATTCAAACATTATATATTTGTGTACTAAACTAGAAAGGAATTCCGGAAAAAACCCCTCCAGAAAAATAACCAAAAAAGGCTTCGTAACTTGTGAATAAAAGGTAAAGCTTAAATTGCACTGTTCCTAAGGAAATGAAAGGTTAAGGAAAAAATTTATTAGGCCCCTCCACCCCAAAAGGAATTTTCATAATTGAAAAAAGGGTAGAACTTCAAATTGCAACAATTTTCCCCAAATAAAGGGAGGAAAATTTTTTTTAGGCCCCCATCAGCCAAAATAAGTTTTTAATTGGTAAAAGGGTGAATGAATTTGAATGGCCAAAAAAAGGTGTAGCAAAAATTTTTTGGGAAACCTTTTTAACTTGAAAAAATTTAAAAAAAAAAAGGAAAATTTAAAAAAGGGGCCAAATTTTTTTAACCAAGTAAAGAAGTGAACTTTAAAGCAATAGGTTAAAGAAGAAAGGTTAAAGAAATAATTTATGTTGCCTCCCACTGCCGAAAAGAAAAAAATGGCGTTGTGGACCTGTATCAAAGTCGGTACGTTTAGCTTGTTACTTGTTTCTACATGTGTTTGGTAAAGGAACTTTACTTGCTGCTTTAGAGCGTAGAACGCTTTATCTCAGAAACTTCTCAGTTGCGAGTAGGGATGTCAATTCCGGATCATGGAATCTCGAAAATCCCGGGATCAGAAAAACTTCAAAAATATGGCATGTCAATTTTTCGGAGTCATTTTAAGACGGCCATTGGTTCGCATTAGTCTAGTTCAGACTATATTTTAAAAGGATCTTTATATGGATTGTGTCCCAACTAGTTTTGAAATTCCGCGATTTGAAAGCACTTAATTGATGAAGAATTTAAAAAATTGAATTAAAAGAATAGTTCCATATTAGTATTTAAAGGTTTTTGAGGCTTTTTTTTCTTCAGTAAGATGCAGGGGTTAATCAGTAAATTTTAAGCTTTCGGAAAGGTGAAGTCTTAAAGGAATGTTATTATTTTTAATAAGACAACATTGTGATTACGAGAAGAAAATTACTATGCCAAAAAAGAATTTAAAACTGTCTGTGGTTGATCAAAAAGTTTCCGGAATTATTGAGCTTCGAAAAAAACTTCTTTGAACATCTCAGCAAGTCAAAAAACATTCAATCGAGTGTAGTTCAGAAAAAAATTTTTGCCTTTCAAAAAACCTTCAATTGACCAAGCAAAAAGTAGCAAGAAAAATTGGATTAACATTCCACTTCCTATGAGTCTGACTGAACCTTCCCTTCCTTTTTCTTTAAACATTCCAGCTGATTCGCCGTCATCACGTCGCATGCTTCTGGATTATCCAAGTCCATATTTATACGGAAATCATTATCATTCATCACCAAGCGAGGATCTTGTTGCCCTTTGGTTTGGCAGCAATGGATCAGGTAAATAAACAAAATCTTTAACCCTAAAAGCTCTCCAATGAATCCATCGAGCCATAGACCAAATAAAATAAAATAAAAATATAATAAAAGCTAGAGTCCCATGGGGTCCATGCTAGGTCGTCTGGACCATCCAGAAAAAAAAAAGAATCCTGATTGGATTTTATTTGTCAAAAATGCTATGCCCTATGTCCACATAGTGTAAAATTGCATATGACGCGCATAAAATGCAACAATTAATTAATAATTATGGCCAACTTAAGTGTGAACATTTATCATTGAAATATACCTACATACATACGTATAGGCGAGAGCCAGAAAAAACTGAAAGGTAAATTAATAATTTTTCGGTATCAACGGCAACACGGCAGCATCCATATTGGACTCAATTTCCTCATCTCGAATACATATGTTCCCGCGTACATACGGGTACATACCGACATGTGGACATGTGGCATACCTTGCTTCTGAAGTAGTGAAATACGGCATACAGATTTTTGTCTGTATTCCTTTTTATTTGTCTTTGAGTTTTGCTTTTGCCTCCATAAAGGTGTCACCTGGGAGATTGCAAAAGTGTTTTTTTTTTTTTTTGGAATAATTTTTTTCGTACGTGGCCAATACAGACATTTGTCGCCTGTTTTGTGGCGTCAACAAAAGTAGCGCATAGACAAACATACATACATATGTATGTAAGAGAATGTGAATATGTTTTATTTGCTCACTCGAAAATCACTCGTTGAAAAATCCATGAATACTTCAGTTTTTTTATTGGTTTGTGTGTCCGCTTTTTTTTGGAGAAATATTACATATCCATGCTCGACCATAAATCGTTCAGAAATTCAATTTTCGCCCAATCTAAAAGCTGTAAAAAGAGACATTTTCCAAAGCAATAAAATGAAAGAGAAAAAACCAAAAAACAAAAAAAAACAAAATCCAAAAATCAAAATTAAAAATATCATTTCGCTTCGTCCATGCGGAGTCGAAAATTATTATTAATAAAATTTATTTAATTTTTAAATATTTTTTTTTTTTTAATTTTCTTAAAGCAGAGATATTTCGAGTGTGTCGCGTAAGTGGCTTTTAATTGAAAATTGCGTAAAATTTGATTTGAATTACCTCACGTCTCTTTATCCTTGATTCGGATGCTTATCAGTGGAAAATGCATCAAAAATATAAAAAAAAAACATATTACATATAAATTTATATATGAAAATGATTTTTCTTTTTCCTTTCCGTAGAAGCAATCGTGTCCGTTCGTTGTTGTTTGATTTATGGTAATAACGCGGACACACACTAGATATCCACTCTCGGTCTCGGACTAAATGAAATTACACTATCAGGGTGGTCACCCGAAATGCCAATCAGTAAAATTTGTTTCGCGCGCTTTTCCGCGTGCGATCAGTTTTTCTTCTGACTACGAAGAGATATCATAAACAAAAAAAAAAAAATGTGCATTAGGAAATCTTTGACAGGTTAAAAATGTTGATTATAGTCACACCTCTTTGATGTGATTTGTCTTTTAAAGGAAGGGGGCCCTCTTTTGGGTGATTGCATTCGGAATGTGAAGAAAGACAGCGTACAAATTTTGTCGTTTGAAGTGTGGACTTCTTAAGTGTGAGCTTTAATTGGATTGTAAAAAATGTAGGAATATTATTTTTTTTTTCACAATTTTCAATTAAGTGGATGGCGCAATAGCATCAATGGGACACTGATCAAGGGGAGATGGAGATCGAGAGGATGTATCACTAGAAAAAATTGTTTTTTTTTTTTTGGTTTAGGAAAAAATTGGTATGAAATAGTTTCCTTGGCGATAAGAGCTGGGTTCCAATGGCCTTTGAAGGGGGAAGGTGAATAAGAGTTTCAATTAAAAATTTCAAGATAAACGTACACAGAGAAAAATACAACCAGAAAACTGGTTAAATCAAAAGGAAAAACATACAAAACGGAATATTCTTAATTTTAACAATTTTCCTTGTTGGAAAAAATAAAGATTTTCCTTTTAAATCAACCATAATTCAGGTTGAATTGAAATGATTATTTTCAAAAATTGATTTAAATTTAAATTGTTGAACTAACCACGGACATAATTGAAATGGCATACTAATTTTTAAAATAAAAAAAATTTTCTAAATGACCCATAAAAGAAGAAGTGTCAAAACAAATTTAATTAACGTTCAAAGCAAATGCCTACAGAGCCCTCTGCTGAACATAACCCCAAAAAATAGCCATCGGATGGACTTCATCCGATTTTGTCACTCCGTTGTCGTGACTGCTTTCGCAATGCTTAAAAAGTTCTAAGATGTATACATATCTTACATGTCCTATTTTATAAACCAAATGAGAATTGTACGGAACGAAAAGAAATGTAATTAAACATTTTCCCTTCAAATCAAACAAAAAAGTTGTTGACTCAACCATTTTTCTTTGGAAATTTTTGTTGTGCTCGAAATTCAAAAGGACTGTGAATAACAATGCGCCCTTTTAAAAAAATCATGGTTAATTTCGCTCAGTGTAATGTTCATAAGGACATGGAATATCGAATCAGAAGACTCCAATTGGATTGTCTGAGGCATTGTGTACAGCGCGTTAGCCATTCTTTGGTCCTAAAAGAAATATGTCTGAATTTAAAGAGGTCTGGTCATTAAAATATGGCTTTTAACGAAATGTAGAGGCGATAAAAATAAGAGGGGAAGGAAGGGATTAAAAATTGTATTTGCATTAGAATTTAATAAATATAATAAAAAAAAAGGGAACCTCCATTCATTCCGTGGGCCTTTAACGACAAAATACATTAACATATTTATGTACTTACATACCTAGAGAGAGATCAGTTTCGGTGATATCAGGAAGAGAAGAAGAAGCTTTGATATTTTTTTGTCAATAAGAAAACCACTGTTGCCAAATCAGTGATTTTTATCACTAAGACAAGATTTACACAGTAAGACTTTCGGATAGAAAAACATTTAATTTGTCAAGAGACGCACGGGGAAGATAGGAAAAATGCTTCCATGTCACAACCCCTTGAGTCCCTTATTAAAAAAGTATTTTTTTAAGTACTGGTGGAGTTGGAACTAATAAAACACTAGATTTTTAACTATACGCGTTTCTACAGGGTTTACTGCCGATATATCGATATATTTTTCAAATATTATTTCGATATTCGATATAGTTTTGAAATATCGAAATATCAAATTTCGAGATTTTTTTTTATATTCTGGACATCCCTAATATATCTTCAATATAGCCTGATCATCCCCGAAGTAATGCGAAAATAGTTCCGGGTAGGAATAGATCCATTGAGGGAGAAGGGGTATGGTGGTTTGGCCGGTAGCAGTCCGGCACACCGGTTTGGCGACGTCCTTACTGATGGTCCATAATGGATTCCACACAGCCCACCAGCAAAAAAATAAAAAAAATTATAGCCTCAAATAAAGAAATCAGACTTAAATCTTACAGCAGCAATTTCAATGAAATCTAAAAGTTCTAAGTTCTAACGGGTTTGTAGCATCTTCTTAGCTTCGAAGATTCTGGACAGGGCCAGACCCAGCTGACTTGCCGCTTTGAGCAAAAACAGTATTTTCCGCACCTTTGATGGCACTAATGGAATATTGTTTTCGTATATCTGTGTGCAATTTCCGTCTTTCACAGTGCTGCTCTGAGCATTTCACAGGCTTGTCAACATCTATAGCGAGTCCTGATTCTAGAGAAGCTGATCCAATTATAGGTTATCGATTTAATATTATAATGAGTGCATTGAGCAGACTCAACTGTTATGCAACTTTTGATTAAAATTCGATTAAACATTGCGCTTCCAAATAAGCTTTCGCAGCATGTTGAGAGTACCTATGTTATGTTGAGCGGACTACATTTTGGGAAATAGGGCCCGCGCAGTCAACATGCTGTGAAATTGAAATGAGCAGCGCACCCTTTAGCCGAATTTTACTCAACAGTTGCACAACAGTACAGTCTGCTGTATACAACTAATCACAATTGAAAGATGATAGTTAACAAGGCTGAGGAGATTTTCCTTCTGGCCTCTATCTAAACTTCCAATATTATTGCAAGCCCTATTTGATGGCACTAATAAGATCCTGATTTCGCATATTTTTTTGGAACTACCTGGGAGCTTACCCAGCGTGCCTCATCCTAAATCGGAACCTGTAATACTATTAACCTCAATAAACAGGCGAAACCTTACGATTGACATGTCAAAATACACCTTATTTTATAGAACTTCTGCTCCAGACCCCAGGCTTGCGATTATTTTCTACATAGTTCACAGATAGTAACCATGAATAACTTTTATCTAAGAGTTTTGGGTAGTTTCCGACAGTTTTGTGGTTCCTCTCTAACATTCAAGTGACCTTATAGCTACCTTATTGTCATCTAAAGATTACCTTTAGAGTATGCTGGTACTCTTATCGATCCTTAGCTGCCTATTGACCCCCACTGTTGAAGCTTTTACCATGCAGAGACCGCTACGGTGGTCGGAAAATCCACCTTTATAACGGGCAAGAATCTCCATGATCATTGACTTCAACACATAAGGGACTCCACTGTAGTTTAAGGGAATGAAATTTTCCTTAACACTTCGCCAAATAGCTTATCGCCATTCACCATTCACCAATACATCTTCACTGTCGAAGTCACTCAAATCACTTTCCTCGTAATCTATGTTGCCCTAATGATCTTTGACTGATTACAAATAAATAAATAAAAATCCCAAAAAGAGAATTGCCTTCTTTTCACATCAAATTACAAACCAATTTAGTGGCCACATCCACTATTCACTCCTTTAGTTTCCTTCCTTTTTTGCCGATTTGTCACCATCGGTTATAGCGATTCAACTGCACGCAAAGTTTAATCGTGATCGCACTTTGATTGTTGCTGCTGTTGTGGCTGTCGCTATCGCTGAGTCCAGCCTAGCAGTCCTAGCAGTCAATTCACCAATCACCTTAATTAAACATTACTGGAACTGTGCAAAAAAAACAAAAAAAAAAAAAAAAATAAAGTGTCGCTTCAAGTCGCAGAGGTGTGCAATCAAGCAGCTACCATTGCAATTGACTACGGTGGTCCATGTCAACGATTTCCGCTCCTGTAGGTCCGCAAAAGGTTATTGCCGCCGCACGTTTGAGCAGCGAAAACTTAGAGGTTATTTTTTCCGCTGTTATTTTTTTTCCTTTTTTTTCGTTTTGGTTTTCTTTTCAGAACTTTTGTTGATGAAGTCAAAATAGTCTAGAGCTAGAGCGCTGTGTAATTGCTTTAAGGTGGAACTTGTTATTGTTGCTGTTGTTGTTGTTGTTGTTGTTGTGTTATGCGGAATGTAGATAAACTTTTATTGTTAATCATTATCCACCACCCGTGGAGTTGGTTTTGGTATAAGGCGGGGTGCATTTTATCAGTAGTAAAATATGATCGCATATAAGATCGAAAAAGATCAATAGGAGAGAATACTCGTAGGAGAGCTCTTCGATTTTGATGACTATCAAGGCGTTTGCCTCAAATCATTTCTTATAATAGTTAGTCTACAAACGAAGAACAGTGGAGTCTCTTACTAAATTAAGAGGAACTCAAAGACCGTTGAGATTATTTGTTAGGAGCGATATGAGAGAGAGAGAGAGAGAGAGAGAGAGAGAGAAGAGAGAGAGAGAGAGAGCGAGAGAGAGGGAGAGAAAGAGAGAGAGAGAGAGAAAGCGAAAAGGGCGACAGATAGGGAGAGAGAGGGAGATAGAGGGAGAGACACGGAGAGACAGGGAGATAAAGCGAGAGAAAGCGAGAGAAAGGGAGAGAAATCGAGATAAAGTTAGAGAAAGGGAGAGAAAGCGAAAGAAAGCGAGAAAGCGAGAAAGCGAGAAAGCGAGAAAGCGAGAAAGCGAGAAAGCGAGAAAGCGAGAAAGCGAGAAAGCGAGAAAGCGAGAAAGCGAGAAAGCGAGAAAGAGAAAGAGAGAGAAAGAGAGAGAAAAAGAGAGAAAGAGAGAGAAAGAGAGAGAAAGATAGAGAAAGAGAGAAAAGAGAGAGAGAGAAAGAGAGAGAAAGAGAGAGGAGAGAGAAAATGAGAGAAAGAGAGAGAAAGAGAGAGGGAGAGGGAGAGAGAGGGAGAGAGAGGGAAAGAGAGAGAGAGGGAGAGAGAGGGAAAGAGAGAGAGAGAGGGAGAGAGAGGTAGAGGGAGAGAGAGGTAGAGGGAGAGAGAGGGAGAGGGAGAGAAAGGGTGATGGAGGGAGAGAGAGGGAGAGAAAGAGAGAGGAAGAGAGAGGGAGAGAGAGGGAAAGAGAGAGAGATGGAGAGAGAGGGAGAGAGAGGGAGAGAAATTGACATAAAAAATGAGTATGATAAATCCAGAGGGAGAAAGAACATATGGAAAAGCGTTAAACTTTCACATATTCCTTACAGAATATGTCTTAAAGAAAAGGCTCTCTGGACATTAATTGAAAGATTATATTTGGTGGGCATATAGTAGAATAATCTCCTTTTGAGAGTCTACTCCATATTTTGCATGAATGATATTTTCCACCTATAAAAGAATATGCTATCCGACCAACAAAAACTCAGTAAAAGAAAAAAAATAGTTTTAAAGAAAATCCAGAAAAGCTCCATGCCCTTCCAACGCGCGGAGTGGATCCTTATCGACTTCCCTTTATGATGATATCATTGACGACTTGGCCGCTGGCAGTCGTACCAAAAGTCAAATAAACACGACTTCAACGTTGGCGAGAATTGTTGTGTTCGCTGTCAAATGACAAAAGTTTGAAAATATGAATGTAAAGTTCTCCTTTTTTTCTTTTTTTTATTTTCTCTCTCTCTCTCATTCGACACGAGCAACAATTGTCAACAATGCAACGCAACAACTTCGACAACCCCCAAAACAAATAAACAAAATCAATGCAGGACAGCGTAGAAAAAAATGCAGAAAGAAAAAACAAAAAAACAATTTGCAAGTAAATAAAATGGAAATCAAAGCTCGACAAGACAAAGTGCCAAGGTGCTGTGATAATCGTAGTTTATTGCCGACTGATATAAGCCACACACAAATAAAGCAAAGAAAAAAAAAAAAAAATCGTTCAACGGCAACATGTTGCATAGTGGCGTTTCTTATGTTGCTTAACCCGGGCAGAATGAGCCAGCGAGCGAGCGAACGAACGATCGATCGATCGATCGATTGAAAGCCCGATCGTAAGTGCCAATACAAGCGCCACTACGACGTGGTCGTCGTCATCGCTTTTATTTTTTGGCTTGAAAACAACAATAATCGGTACACTTTGACAGCTACATACATCGGGAATGACATTGTCTGGGCGGCCGTCCACAGAATGTTGCTGTATTGTAAAATAAAATGTCTTAAGCTTTATTGCTGCGCAAAACAGAAAATCCTGCCTCAAAAGAAAGCAAAGAAAACAAGTACCCGAAAATGTTCATGTATCTACTTAGGTGTGTGTGTACGTACGTATGTATGTATCCAGCCAATATCCGTAAATATTTATGTGTTTATGTTTATTTAACTTTTAATGCTTTTTGACCTTTTGGGCTTCTCCGCAAACGCCCCCGCATATTACGCATAATTTTATGGAACATTTATATTCAAATTTTCAATGTCAAAGTTTAAATTAAAGGTCAACAAACCAAAGCGATAATAAAAAGGTTGGAATTTATTTGAAGTACAACGTTTTTTTTTTTCTCATATCACAAGCGCTTAAATTGTCATCATTTAAATTTCCTTTTTCCCATGCAAAGTGAATCATTAATTAAGCAATTAATACGGAAGAGACTCAACTTAAGTGGTTCCATGAAGACGCTAAATTTTTCTGCATGCTTTAGTTCCGCCAGTAATGGGGAACATTTCTGATGCGAAAGACAATTTTGAACTCATCATGTTCACTACATCAGTTTTTTTCTCTTTATCACAGCAGACAGTGATAACCCCAATGAGAGGGACGCTTTCCTAAAGAGATACCTACCTACTTTGTCTTTGGGTAATTTCTCTTGATTTTTAATAGAAGTAGACCTCAAAGTCCTGAACTCATGAGGAATTTCACTATATTTTTGCAAAAAAAAAAAAAAAAAATAATTAAGAGAATCCGTCAATGTTTCTTTAAAGAAGACAATCTTTAAAAAATATCCGAAAAAACTTCTAAATATTGCATAAAGCGAATCACCGGCGTTTCATCGCATCCATCAATCCGGTTGACAATTTTGGTTGTAAAATTTTTTGTGTGATTTGGTTGTCAATCCCAATCTGGTTTTACTGTTGTTCCAAACGCTTTTTCGAAGCATTTGACGGCAGCTTAAGACTCAAACTTGGTGGCATCTTGCGCTGCAGGTACCAGCCTTAACATACATTGTTTTTTTTTTATACCCCTTTGAACCAGTATATCCCTTCCATAGTCGAATTCTTCCCTAAGAGTCCACCTATAAAGCTTAAATAAATTACGAAAGTATTTTTCGAAGTTTCAGATCGAAATCAAATAGTAGACCATATTCCACACCTGGCCCATACACCGAGAGAAATAAGAACTGTTAAATCAACCACTTAGAACAGTTAAAGTAAGAGTGGTCAAATTAACTGTATTCCCCGTTAAATGCACTGGAAAAGGAAGTCAAATCAACAGTTGAAAAATAGTCACTTTTTATGTTCAAATTCGCTTTCGTTCACTTAGACGTATAAGTTCGCATTCTGATCAACCGTCTCCGGAGTTTTCAATAGCTCAGTTGTTTAAGCTGTGAGTTGACCGCCGTGAGATTCGGGGTTCTATCCCTGCTGGCGGCGGGAATTTTTCTGGATTTTTTTTTTAATTACTTTTTTTTTTTTGTTCAGAGTGTAGTTGTTTTTTAAGGCAAAAATTTTCTCCTAAATTTTTAAGATTTTAATTTATTTAATTTTTTTTAATGGTTCATTTTCAAGCAAAAAATTTTGCAACCATAAGCTCAAGTGAGCGTTTTGACCAACAAATTAAATTCGTTCGTTTAGCGTAATGGTTAAGACGTTCGCCCAGCGAAGTGGTGGTCTGCGGTTCAAGGCTCGGCCGAGGCGAGAAAATTTAAAGAGATGAAAGAGAAAAAGATTTAAAAAGAAACAAATAAATAAAGAAAAAATATAATAATTTAATAAAAAAAAAAAAATTTTAATAAAAGAAGGTAAAAAAAAAGTCAAAGCAAAAAATAAATTTTTTTTTCCCAGTCGCTGGTGACAGTTGATTTAATCGCGAGACAGTTATATCAACCATCAGGTAGTTATATCCCTATTGACTGTGTTTGTACTGTTGAATCGACCGCTACTACACATAAGCTAAGAATTAACGGTGAACTCGGTTATTTTAATCTGCTTTTTCAGTTAATATAACTACCTTTGAAAATGAACCATTAAAAAAAATTAAATAAATTAAAATCTTAAAAATTTAGGAGAAAATTTTTGCCTTAAAAAACAACTACACTCTGAACAAAAAAAAAACTGTAATTAAAAAAAAAAATCCAGAAAAATTCCCGCCGCCAGCAGGGATAGAACACCGAATCTCACGACGGTCAACTCACAGCTTAAACAACTGAGCTATTGAAAACTCCGGAGGCGGTTGATCAGAATGCGAACTTATACGTCTAAGTGAACGAAAGCGAATTTGAACATAAAAAGTGACTATTTTTCAACTGTTGATTTGACTTCCTTTTTCAGTGCATTTAACGGGGAATACAGTTAATTTGACCACTCTTACTTTAACTGTTCTAAGTGGTTGATTTAACAGTTCTTATTTCTCTCGGTGAAGGCTTTTCCATACAATCTTGACATAGTACAACGTGGCCCGGGAAATCCCAGATTCGAGTTGTGTGGTTCTGGCTGGTCCTGATTACTTTAACAATAGGTTGATAGGGTATTGGATCGAACTGGAAGCTCATTGTGGATTAGGATGCTCGAAGGCTTTTCCATATAACCTTGACATAGTACAACGTGGACCGGGAAATCCCAGATTCGAGTTGTGTGGTTCTGGCTGGTCCTGATTACTTTAACAATAGGTTGATAGGGTATTGGATCGAACTGGAAGCTCATTGTGGATTAGGATGCTCGAAGCCTTTTCCATATAACCTTGACATAGTTCAACGTGGCCCGGGAAATCCCAGATTCGAATTGTGTGATTCTGGCTGGTCCTGGGTACTTTAACAATAGGTTGATCGGGCATTGGATCGAACTGGAAGCTTATTGTGGATAAGGGTGCACGAAGGCTTGACCATATATGTAACATTAATATAGTATAACGTGGACCGGGAAACCCCAGAACCGAGTTGTGTGGTTCTGGCTGGTCCTGGGTACTTCACAAATAGGTGAACGAAGGTTTAAACCCCCAGAACCGAGTTGTTTTGTTCTGCCTGATCCTGGCCACGTCCCAGATTGTATGAATGGCGTCGTGACTGTTGGTATTTTATGAGGGATGGATAGCCCGTTTACGGTCGATAGTCGTTTTACTAGGTACGCACACGGGTGCCATGAACTGAACACGTTTACACCCTCTACTGGAATCTATAGTATAGATTCTATACCAACAACCAAAACTAAGAATATATGAAGCTTGATTTTGGTCCTCTCAAACTGTTCTTACATTATTCGTGTCGTTAGCCTCTGTTGCTTCAAAAGAGAACAACAACGATTGTGTTTAAAAATAGCACAGAAAATTCTTAATTTATTTTTGAATAAAATTAAAAATGTTGCTCTAGCAACATTATAAAAGAAACTTTCGAGAAAAAAAACAACGATTCTGGAATTTCGAAAACGGAAAATTCTCACAATAACGTCATCGAACTAAATTGGTGGTAAAATTTTTGTCACAGTCTCTTAAGAGACTGGCAAATACACGTGCACGTGGAAAGGAGAAAAGAAGGGGAAAAGCCTGATATTTCCATATTCATAAGCAACAATCTTTTTTTTTTTTTTGTTTTTTCTTCGAGTACAAAAAAAAAAAAAAAAAAAAAAAAACGTCGAAAAAATTCTCTTAAAATAGCCAAATCATAAAGTCGAAATTATATAAAGACCTGACAGCCACTGGCTGCCTGACGTTGTTGCAATAAATTTTATCCACACGCTATGACAGCGGCGTCGTCAAATGCAATTTGCTAAAGAAATTTTATAAAAATATTTTCATTAATTACAAATAACATGGGTTTTTTTCTTTCTTCTTCTTGTTTTATTTTGTTTTGCTCTCCTGCTTCACAGTGTACAGCACAGTGCTACATTTTGTCTACGTACAGTTTAAAATGCAAAAACTACGAATTTCGGCTGCCAATTTCCGAAATTACAAATTTTCCCCCTAAATGAAGATGAAAGTCATTAAAGAAAATAACAATTCAAGACGCTAAAATTAAAAGCATATGTAAAGTGACGTTACCCAGTGAACAATTTTCGACGACATTGTTGGAAATAGCTGGTTATGGGAATATATAGTATGGTCATTGTGGGTACTTTTTACTTGAAACAAAAAATACCCTTGAAGGAGTTTGACTACGAGGAAAGGAACTTTTGATCCCCCCACTCCTCTTCCGACGTGATTTCTTATATTTTTTAAATAATTCTCTCGTTCATTAATAGACTTCAGAAAAATAAAAAGACGACAAATGAATGAGCTCAAAGCAAAATGCAATAGAATGTAGGGGCACGACTTTTTTTAGAACAAAATTTGATCAGCTGTTTTGGTTGTTTGCAGATTTTTTTTACCCACACGTACAGATACCAGCATTACCAGATGTATTTTCTTTCAAAATATTTCCGAACAATTTAGAATTCTTAAAAAAATGTTTTAAAATACTTAGATAAAAGATTATCGTAAGAGAAAAATGTAGAATATCCCAGAAAAAAAACCGTATCTCTTTACCAAATGTGATCATTACTGCTTTTTCGGGATGTTTGGCATCCCTGCTGCCAACTGACGTTCATAGCCTCGCGCAAATACAACTCTGATAATTGGGGAATTAAGAGCTCTACGCTGTTAAAGTAAATGCGAAGGAAGGAAGTAAAGAGCTTCATTTCATTTGAAGAAACGAAGTCAGAGTTGAATTTTCGATAAAAGTTCGACAAAACTATAATAGGGGTATTCATTAAGGCGTCGGAAAATAGGAAAGTCGGAAAATCGGAAAATTTTAACTGCGTCAAAAGTTGTGCAAGATACAAAAAAAGTAAAAAAAAAATTTTAAGAGGTCGCAATTTTCCGACTTTCCAACGTTTTTAACATACCTTTGTGAATACCCCTAATGAAAAATATATAATTTTTATCATGATATTTAAAGGGTGAATTTGAGTCAAATAATGACCATGCTGCATTAATATCGTGATTTAAATTGACTTCTTATTCCTATTATAAATGCAACCCTGTATATCTGCTTACTTGTAATTAGCGTATGCCTTCAATTAGCGAAAGTAAGTCAAAGTATTTCGTTGTATTTCCTCCTTGCGGACACTCCTCTTAAGCGGACACCCCTCTCAAACGGAAACTTTTTGGGAATTCTCCAGTGTTCTTGCTTCTCAAAAAATTCCCTCTTAAGCGGACACCTCTGTTAAGTGGACATATTTTTCGGTTCCAAAGGTGTCCCCTTAATGGAGAATGCACTGTACAAGTTTGGTATAGTAAATTTACTTGTTATTTTAGAGCGCAGAGGCCTTTATATACAAACAAGCTTACATCGTATCCGCGTGACGTAAGAAACATTTTGTCTCATAATGACGTCACTTCAATGCTATGTATGCAGTCACGATTTCATACAGAAGCGTTCAAGCAATGCGCGAAAATATCCCCTTTTAGCGTTTGGATACGCTTACTTCAACGTATGGTTCTTTATCCTTTATGGGCTCTACGCAGATATGCTGGAATTAAATTTCCTATACCTAACACATGAAAAAAATCGAAGAAGTGCTTTGAGTTACTTCTGATACTTCAACGAATACGCAGATTAAAAGCAATCGAACATGCAGGGTTGCATTTAAATCATACATTTTCTCTATTTCTATCGAACTGTCATCGAAATTTCAACTCTGATTTCCTTTCTTTACAAGACAGAGATCTATACTTCCTGCGTAGAGCCCCCATTAACCAGGGTGGATGAGTGACATCTGGGAGGCGGAGCGAGAGGAGTCGATTGGACAAATGCAAGCCTGTAACGAAATTTTACCAGGTTTCTACTCCTTCCATCACTAACACTTTAACGATATTCCCCATTGAATGTGCGTCACTTTATCGGCCGCGAGTGTTGTTTACTGGGTTACATTTCCCATAGAAATGTCCATATATTGATATGTAAAGAAGACCAAAAACAAAAAGGCAAGAAAAATCACCCAAAATTAGTTTTATTTTGTGTGCATCGAAAATGTAAAAATAACAAAAACTACACTCGCGACGCCTCAAAGTGAGTTGGCGTTTTAATTATGGATTATGATGTGTTGTCGCCTCGATGCAAGCAGAGGTCGCTAAGACGTTGCTGTAGCGCAATTTGTATGTCTGCCGCGCCTGCCTTAACGCCTGAATGGGTACTAAAGTGTGCCAAATTTAGTTGAATCTGATTTTTTCGATTCGATTTTTCTTTTCTCAATTTATTCGGTGGTTTTTTTTGTTTTCTTCTTTTGCTTTTCTTTTGCATCAAACACACTCGAAGGCACACTTTTACGTGACTTTGTTGGTCGCGGTGCCGGCAGCGGCGGGGGAGGTAGCGGTGGCGGTGGCGCTGGCGTCGGCAGCGATAGCGGCATGCAACAGGTGATGCACTTGTAATTCATGTGGCGTCGCGCACGTTGAATCGATTATTTTAAATTTTTTTTAATTTTATTTTTTTTTCTTTGTTTTGTTTTTGTAATTTTTGTTACTGCTATTTTCGTTGGCAACAAAAATTGCTTTCAACACGTTTGTTGCTCTTCGATACGGATACGGATCGGCCGATCGGTCGCTCAATTGTTCAGTCGCTCAGTCAGTCAGTTGGTCACTCTTCGGCATACATTGTTGCTTGGTGTCTGGCGCGTTTATTTTTTGTTGTTTCTTATTTCATAATTATTCTTCTTTCGTTCTTGCTTTTTTGTTGGGGATTTTCTTTCACAAACCAAAAACAAAAAAATTATTATTTATATACACGTATAAATAATGCCGAAAGTGCTAAATTAATGGAAGCGAATCTGTATCGTATGTGGCGGAAAACATATACGGCCATCGGGCGGCCACCCAGAGCGTGTCATTTGCACAGCGGCAGAAAAATTATTTTAATGGGAATTCGTTGCGGTTAAAGTAACACAGACAAAAAATTTTTCTTTTTCATAATTTTATATTTCTTCGTCAATGGGAAAAACGTGCGAAGTCAGTCAGCATAAAGAAATTGTATTTTTTTTTTTTTAGATTTAAAATATTTTTCTCATATTATCGAGCTAAATTAATTGAGAACAGGACCGTAGGCAGAAAATAGCTTCCGGAGGGGCTTAAGGTATTAGAAAATTTTTTTATCATTTTTAATTACAGTGTACTCTCTCCTTGCGGACATTCCTCCCACACGGACACTTTATGGGAATTCTCCAGTGTTCCTGCTTCTCAAAAATTTACCTCTTAAGCGAACACTTCTGTTAAGCGGACATATTTTTCGGTTCCACAGGTGTCCGCATAAGAGAGAAAACACTGTACTTTCGTAACAGAGGGGGTTGAGCTCCCAAAACCACCGCCTCCGGGCGTCACTGTTTGAGAACCAGAGAAATGTTTTCATCGAACTATGATTTAATGTTTTTTTGAGCTTTTTTCAAAAGAGGTGGAAAGAGAAAATATAGGATCAGTTCTTATGGTTCTTCAAGGTGAATGTCCTCTTAGAACACTAGGCTATATTAATTGAGAAATTGGGGTGACATCAAAGAATTTATTTCAGCAACATAAATGATCCTTTTGGGGCCGTCCATGTATTACGTCAGCATGTTTTTAACCGCTTTAGAGCCCCCGTCACCCTTGTTATCAATCGTCATCTTCGTCCCCCTCTTTTTGACATCATCTTTGAGCCGTTTCACATTATTTCACAGTTTTAAAGTATTTTTTTTATAAGATAGAGCTGAGTACGTGATCATTGCGAACTGACCCCTCCCCTCCCCTTCACTCGCTACCTCTCTCTCTCTTCTCTTTCTCTGTCTCTGTCTCTGTCTCTGTCTCTGTCTCTTTCTCTCTCTTTCTCTCTTTTTCTCCCTCTCTCTCTCTCTTCTCCCTCTCTCTCTCTTTCTCCCTCTCTCTCTCTCTTTCTCTCTCTCTCTCTTTCTCTTTCTCTCTTTCTCTTTCTCTTTCTCTTCTTTCTCTCTTTCTCTTTCTCTCTTTCTCTCTCTCTCTCTTCTCTCTCTCTCTCTCTCTCTCTCTCTCTCTCTCTCTCTCTCTCTCTCCCTCTGCTGCTAATATACAGGACCTGTATACTTTTCCTAATACATGTCCAAGGATGTGCTGTGGTGTGAAAACTGCATTCATTGTGTATTGAATTGGTATATGGAAATAACAAAGCGGCTTCGCTCCTTTCGTTCCATACACAACCTATATACCGGGTATATGGAATAGTACCCAGCTCGCGAAATTATTTAAAAACAGTTTTTTTTTTCTTATGTTGTCCTATCTACTTCATACACTTCCTGTCCATATATCACAACTCCGGCCTGAGTAATAACAGCATGGGTGCTATAAATTTATCGTATAGACCAGAGTGTCTACTATGTATATGCGATTCGTATACCTTCTACAATAAGTAACAGAAGTCTATTATAAACGGGTTTGATTATATTTTTCAAAAAGAGTTGTTCAATTTTTTGAATTCTTAAATCCTTTAACCCACAAACGGGAAACTTGTCATCACAGTGAAGTTAACGATTAATAGAAATTTTATAAACAGTAGCTATAAGTAGAAAAATTGAACTGTTAATAAACTGCTTAACTGCAGGACTTTCAGAGCTCAAATGAGAAATCCATTTTCAAGAAAAAAACCATAATATACGAGATCATCTATTTTGAAAGACCAAAGGAATCAAAGGTCACCCTATTGTTGATACTTGCTTCGAAAAGACCGAGCCCTTTAATTCTATGAGCGACAGCCATGGAGCCCATTAGAGATATCGCGACTTTCTCTTTATAGGGCCCCCCTTTGCTTACATTTTGAAATCATTCAAATTAATATATTCATCCGATTTATCGGAAACTGTAATAAATGACTAAATAAAATGCTGATTCGATCGTAATTATCAAAACGAAAATGTAAACAACTTAAACGAAGATTTTCGATTTTATTTAATTTTTTTTTCTATTTTTTTTTTTTAATTTAATTTTTCGTGTGGGCCGTTCAAGTTAACTTCGCTCTTTTTCAATACAACAATCAAAAGCGTGCCACTAATTTTGTCATAATTTTTGTCTTTTTTGATAAACAACAACAACACAACAAATACGACAACAACAAAATAAAAGAATTGAATTAAAAAAAAGGCTCAAAACCGCAGCCAAAATTGGGCAAAAAGAGATCTTTAAGAAAAATCACATTTGAGCCAAGTGTCAAAAACTGTTGCGGGTCACACTGGCGCCTACGTGGGCAGTCCAGTAAGTTTGTGTGTTTATGTTCATGTTCGTGTGTGTGTGTGCGTATGGCTCTAGGCATTGGCACTGATACTTTGATTGCCGATTGAAAGAGAAAAATACACCTTGCAGCGCTATTTTATTTAATTGAGTAAAGTTTTTATTTTTTATTTATTTTTTTTTTTTTTAAGTCTTTCGTTGTTTCATTGCATCACAAGTTTAAAAATAAAAACTCGTTCATACTTGGCGCTTTTAATATTCTTAAAAATATATAATTTTTTTATTTATTTTTTTTATATTTTTGTTTTATTTTGATTTTTATTGTTTGTGTCAAAATGCGGGAGACAAGCTGCAAGTGAGCTGAGTAACAAGCCGATTTGATTTGTTTATGACGATTTCGGTTAGTCTCTTGTGATGTTTCTTTTTCTATTTCCTTAGATCGAAAGCTTAATCAACGACCTACACTTTTTTGCGGTTTAAGCCAACAACAACAAAACAACAAACAACAGCAGAAAGTATCTAAGCTTTAACCGCGAAGTGTACCTGTTTACAAGAAGAAAATTAATATTTAAAAAAAAAAAAAACATTGCCTAGACAACAGCTACTGACCGCCGCGTCAAAGTCGGAGTGACCATCCCACGCATCGAGATAAGCAGAAAATCATACAAAATCTAAAAATCATATAAAAATCGAAAAAGATTTAATTTGAGTTTAACCGCAACTGTCGACCGCCGTCGTCGTCATCGTAAGCTTCAGTTCCACTTCCACTTCCAATGAAATCTTGGTGTTTTTCGAAGAAAAATTTATTGATAGAAAAAATACGGTTTCCGAGACCGAACGTAATGTGGTAGTTACGGTCTATGATCAGATTTATGCTAATGTCGGTTATTTTCAAAATTTGCATAAAACATCGAATCGGACTGGTTGGGGTCGATTGGTCCGTGTACCATATCACCATACTTAACGATATACAAACAATTTTTTGTTGTTGCGCATGCGTAGTGCCAAAGTCGATGTTTTTTTTTTCTTTTTTTGCTTCTCATTTTTGATTTGTTTATCTGTACACCAGCATCTCGCAAAGAGTAAACTTGTATTCGATTTGTCGATTTCATTCATAAATTTCAGTTCAATTCATTTGTGGTTTTTGTTAATGCTGTTGTTGTTGTTGCTTTTCAATAGTAGCTGACTTAAGCAAAGATCTTTCATTCATAAAGACAAAAAACAAAAAAAAAAAAAACAAAGATTTTAAGTTTTTGACGTAAAGGTAAACTGCCTGTTGATATTGTAAACTTTAATTCAGCGATCAGCACTCGAACACCTACAGCCGGACGCGATTGCGTGGTTGGGTTGCATTCATTCATAATTATCGGAAAACAGATGATCTTTGCGTTGCCGCGAAGCGTGCCCGACCTGTGAAGTTTAACCAAACTCGCATTATGTTGGCGTATATATTGTTTTTTTTTTGTTGTTGTTGCTATTATCTGTGTCATTTATATGTTAAGCGCTTAATTGTTGTTTTTAGTACCAACTAAGATCATTGCTTACTATGTTTTGCCATTGATCTCTTAAGGTGAGTCTAAGGCATAACGTAATACAGAGGAAACACCATAACAGCTGTTACGAAATATGCATTAACATACCTACTATAATTTTTTTTTTTTGTTTCAAGTAGACGATAGTAAAAATGCATCGAAAAAGGGAACTGGGTGGTCACGAGGTACAAAAAGGAAGAATCCCACCCCCTTAGGTTTCTGGCAATTTCAGAACCAGCTTACAGAAGAACATTATTACTTATTTTTTTAAATATTGATATACTGGTATATTGGAGTATTGGAGTATTGGTATATTGGATATTGGGATATTGGGATATTGGTATATTGATATATTGATGTATTGATATATTGATATATTGACATATTGATTTATTGATATATTGATATATTCATATATTAATATATTAATATATTGATATATTGATATATTGATATATTGATATATTGATATATTGATATATTGATATATTGATATATTGATATATTGATATATTGATATATTGATATATTGATATATTGATATTATTGTATATTGTATATTGATATATTAATATATTGATATATTGATATATTTAGTATATGATATATTGATATATTGATATATTGATATATTGAATATATTGATATTGATATATTGAATATCAGATAGTGTTATATGATAATATAAATATATGAATGTTAAAAATGTGAGCAGAGTACTCACCCTCGTTACGTAAATTTGAAAATTTTGAGCGATTGAATTCCATACTTTTGCAATAATTTGGCCATATCTCCCGAAAGAAACCAACTTTTTTACCCCAGGCAGGCGACAATCTATTAAACAGTCCAGTTGTATGCTGAAATAAAATAAGTACATTTGTAGCATTTTTTAAAGAGACTTAATTTTATTTTGAGTAATAGGCAACACTCAATATAATTGGCTTGAGTATGACTATAGTTATAGTGTTAAGCTTAGGCCTAAAAGTTTTAAGCAGTTCTGGTTTGAGTAGAGCTCAAAAAGCTCGCTTTTTTACTGCTGCTATATATAAAATAATATGTTCTACTTTTTGGCGATTTCTTCAGGACTCGACTTTAAGCTCTATATGATTTTTTCGCTCAAATCCAAATTCATCAAAGAACTTCACTCTGTTCCTTTAAATAAGCATGCTTTAAATACGTTGCAACAACACATTTTTCAATTTCATCATCACAGTTTGAACGGCAAAGACTATTTCCTTGAAACAGGTATTCCTAATTGTTGTACTATTCGCGTATATAAGTAATTAACGAATCCCTAAATAGGACCTCGAACTGTACGGCTTTTCCATAGCATGCAACATTTATCTAATAAGAGACTCTTATGTGACCCAAACTATAGCTTAGGGTCCAATGTTTTGACGAGCATTAAGCTTCTTATGGCCTTGAACTAATGATGAAAGTTTAAGGGAATGAATATGAGTTGAGTTCATAGACCGTCGGACAAATCTCTAGAAGGTAGACTCAACAGGATAGGGAAAAATAGAAAACCTGAAAGAAAAATTTTAAGTATCAGCAAACTCCATCGATGGACAAAATTCGTAAGCAGCTTGACTGACATTTGAAAACGATGAAATGTCAAGTAGGATTTTTTTTTTCTTTTCTTTTCTTAAGCTTGCACGAAGTCCATGAGCTTTCGAAAGTGCTTTGCAGGGTATTTTAAAATGACCGTGGGATGCTATTTGACTGGGGGAAAAGTTAAGGTAAGAGGAAAATTATAAAAAATCATACATTTGGAGTCGCCGCCTCCCTTTTCATTGCCCCAATCATCGGGATCACTCCAAATCAAAGTGATTTGTCTTGAAAGTCGTTTTATTCGATTGTTTTTTTATCTCTTCGTTTCTGTTACGTTGCTCATTCGCTAACTCCTTTGATTTTATTTTAATTCAATATGCCTGTGTGACTGTCTGTCTGTCTGTTTGTGTATCTCGTTTCGATTGTTTATCTCTCGGTTTCGAGAAGGCGAAGCAAAACCCACTCGTTGCTTACCATTTTTAGAACTACTGTATAAGCCGATAATAGACGAGCTGCAGTAAGGCCAAGTCGAATCATTTTTGTTCAATTAAGTAAGGCATTCAGTCAGTCATTTTGTCAGTTTGTCAAAAAAGCCGGCAGTTGGCTGAAATCCCCGTTCATTTCATTTGTCTATTGCCATTTTGTATTTTGTGCCGATATTCCTTTCAGTGACTATGTGTATCCGTGTGCATTTGTGTGCGTGCGTGTTTTATATTTTATATTTTAATAATGGCGAAACTGACTGACGAACGAGTGTATTTTTTATTTTTTTTTTTTTTCTTCATTTTATTTTCACATGATAAAACTTTGAATTGGCAAATGACCGTCGAAATGTATTTTCTGTCACTTTTACGCAACATTTGATTGGTTGTCAATTGCAAATGGCTTCTTTTAATGGTCGATTATTCTGTTACATACGTGTACCTATGAAAATGCTAACAACAAATTGAAGAAAAAACAACAAATTATAAAAAAAAACAACAACAACAACATCGACAACCTGCAATAATCAGGTTACATCGATCAAGACTATATCGAGTGCTGTTGGCATTCCCGTTTATGGTAAAATTGAAAGTAGCTCGGCAAAACTCGTTGTTTCGATGCAAGTCTCAATAAAGAAAAAAAAAAAAAATAATAATAATAAATGTAGCAATTTAAATAAGTATTAATTAAAAAATAAATGCAGTCCACAAGCAGTTTCATCATGCATACTTTCAAGGCCATTTTGCTTTTCCACAGCGAACGAAATTATTTTATTTTTAATCAGGGACATGAACCGGGTGGAAAATTTGCCCGATTTTGGTTCATCGGTTCGGAATTTCTTAAAATTAAAAAATTGTTCCCACTTCGAACGCAATTTTTTACAATTTAGGGTTAAAATTTGCACAATAAAAAGTTTGTGGTGGGTTAACTTACTCATATTAGAGATGGTTATGATATTAATTTCATAAGAATATTACTTCGGTTTTTTTATTTTTGGCCTATGGGAGCGACCACTGTGCATTGTTGCAGGCAAAAATGGACGTGTAAAGGCCGCTTACAAGATTGGTTGCCATTTTTCCCTAAACTATGAAGGTGTAGAACATTTTTCTATTCAAAATTTCCAAAACCGAACCCCTGAACCTTTAAAAAAAAGGGTTCCGTTTTCGGTTCAAACAAATGTGAAAAACTTCAGTTCGTTTCATCAGCAGATAAGAGAGCGGTTTTCCTGTTCAATTCGGGTTCGGTTCAAAAACGATTCGGTTCAAAACCGGTTCGGTTCAAACCCGGTTAGGTTCAAAACCGGTTCGGTTCAAAACCGTGTCGGTTCAAGATCCGTTCGGTTCAAAACCATTGCGGTTCAAAACCATTCGATTCAAAACCGGTTCGGTTCAAAACCGATTCGGTTACAAAACCGTTCGGTTCAAAACCGGTTCGGTTGAAATTAGGTTCGGTTAAAACCGGTTGGGTTCAAAACCGGTTCGGTTCAAAACCGGTTACGTTCAAAACCGGTTATGTTCAAAACCGGTTATGTTCAAAACGGTTATGTTCAAAACCGGTTATGTTCAAAACCGTTTATGTTCAAACCGGTTATGTTCAAAACCGGTTATGTTCAAAACCGGTTATGTTCAAAACCGTTTTGGTTCAAACCGGTTATGTTCAAAACCGGTTCACGTCCCTGTTTTTATTCCAATGCATTTCAGTTCTTCCAACAATTTTAAACGAGGTCTTTTAACCCCCTTATTGAAGTCGAACTTGATTTATCAAGTTTTTTTCCATCGTTTATCCATCTCCATACACGGATCATTGATTTATATGGGGATGCCATAGAATGAACTGCAAAATCGTCTAGAATTTAAATTGGTCCAAGATGATGACGATCTAGTTTTTACCCAGTTTTCTTTTCCTCATTTGAAGATTAGAATATATCGTTTAGTTTTGACATACAAATGATTGAGTAAAAATGCTGTGAAAACAGTTTTTAGGGTATATCAGTCTAATCTCTCTTAAGCGGACACCTGCTGGACCGAAAAATATGTCCGTTTAACAGAGGTGTCCGCTTAAAAGGAAACTATTTGAAAAGCAGGAACACTAGAGCATTCCAAAAAAGTGTCCGCATAAGAGGAGTGTCCGGTTAATCGGAGTGTCCGCAAGGAGAGAGTACACTGTACATAAATTTACAATCTCGTATTTTTTTGATGATTTCGATTTCTGTTTCATGCTGGATAGATTTGAACTTCTTGACCTTAAGAATGTTGTCTCAAATGTGATGCTATTTTTGATGAAGACTCCAAAACACAGAACTTCTTCGGACTCTAACGCATGAGGATGAAAGGGGTGATTAACCTTGAGTGTGACATTTAGTTCAAAGTAAATTGGGAAATTTCATTCAAAATAATTAGTTTTATTTCATCGGGCACTCTTTCCAAACTGTGTTGGACATCCAAGCAGCTATTCAGCGCCTTCTATCCTGTAGCTACAGCCCAAGAATAGATTTTTTCGATATCATTCTCCATTTACTATTATTAGAAACATCCAGCTCATATAGGATCATTGTTGCTAAATCTTCTCTGGGGGAATTTAAACAATTTCTTCTCCCTGGTACATAACGCAGCGAAGGCTTTTTAGATTTCCTCCAAATTGATACCATCGACCATTTGAATCGGCCAACCTTCTACAATCAAGGCGTTTGAAATCCATTTTCCACAAAATCAAAACTGAATTGTTTTTTTCAAAGAATAAGATCCGTAAAATTGGTCCCCAAACTAGAAATGAAGCATCACTCTCGATCACACTATTCACGGTATTTTTTTTTTTTGAGATATTTGCACCTTGTTTCTTCTTGACACACTTTCACTTGCACTCTTTTATTTTTGACACTCTTTTTTTCTGGTGCTTCTGCTGCTGCTTCTGCTGTGATATTCTGTCGGTGATCATTAACTGAATTTTCCACAAAGCGAATTAAGTTATTCACTTAGAAGAAAATTTTGTGAAAATACCACAAAATAGATGTGCGCTCCAAAGATCGACGGGAAAGACAGACAAGACAGACAGACAGACGTACAGAGAGACGTACAGACGGACGAGCGTTCGAGAAGATGAATGGATTAACGATCAGTCGGAGGAGCATAGAGAAATGAATAGGCACGTCTCGCATAGTCGTATATATTACTTTTTCAGTGCCCGAGGAAGTCACCTAATACGCGGAACCTTGTCAAAAGATTTATTCTTCGCGTTGCGTACACTTTTTGGGGGACATATATTAGGGCATTCGGTGAAAACTGTGCCAAGTTTTCCTCACATTGATTTGTTTTTCCGTTCCTAAATATTCGTTTTCGAAAGTTTTTCCTCTCGATATATTCTTTTCCTCTTCATTTTTTTTTCTTAATTTTTTTTTTCTTCAGTTTTTTTTTTAACGCATCTTTTACTTTGACTTGGAAAAATCTTAGTCCATGCGATATGTTCGATTTAAGACGCTTAAATGAGAAGAAATGACACGTTGCTTTTCGTGTTGGGCTGTGGAACAGTGATAATTTACGGTCGCCGGCATGTTCACCCGTGTCGCGAAGGCAAAACAAAATTGCTTAATCGTGAAAATATTGGAATTGTGTGCAATAATTTACTCGAAATAAATATAATAAATTTTGGAATTTTGACTTCATATTAAAATGCTTATACAGTGTTCACTCTTTATGGAGGAACTTGAATGGTCGAATGTATTGAATGATTTTAACGGAATTTATTAAACATTTTGGCGATCCTGCCATATTTTTCAAGCCCATTTCACATCAGACGCTCGGTTTTGCTAAACAAAAATCGTAGATATTCATTTTTTTGTGTAGAAATTTGCCAAGCAGAAGTCCACCGCTCAACTGAGACCATACTCAACTCATTTTCTGGGGGTAATTGAACGAAGAAATCGGAGTTTCCGGTTTATTGATATGGGGAAAATTACACCTAAAACGGCCCGGCATGTCGCACCCGTTACCGTCGGATTTTTGTCTTAGTTCAGAAATATAACGCTTTTAATGGCAACAAAAGGATGTGATCCTCAAGAGGAAGAATTTTGAAAACTTATAATCAAAGTTAAGTACTAAAAATACATGACTTCTGCTCAGAATGGTCATAAAAGGAGGTTAGTGGGTTCTAAATGCAGGGTCGGTTTGTGTGGAATTTATCATGAATTATTTTTTTAATTGGAGTGGACCACTAAATGATGCATTTAAAGAACCATAACAGCTTTAAGGACATCTCAAAAGAGGCCAATAAGTTACAGACACCATTGATCTTGGTCCAAGTTAAAAATTTGTTCACAACTGTTTAGGAAATTTCGATTTTTTTTTTCCATAATGACAACAATTTTCCCCCTTCGAATGACTAAATGAAGGACTTTTCTGTATTCTTACAGCATAAATCTTGCTGGTCCCTAGGCTATGAATCTGTTTCCAGTCCCAACACAAAAGTTTCGAAAAAGTGACAATGAAAAAGTCCTTCAAAATATTCTCTACCCGAAAAATCTGACTGTCCATCAAATTGGAAAAGGCCAAGACATTATACATCGTCTTCCAGTTAGACCCATTAAGATGTCCTTTTCTTGTTGTGTGTCCTTTTTAACTATAAATGAAAAAATATTACTAAAAATAAATCATAAATGAAAAACCAATTGAAACCTTTTGAGAGAATTGACTGTAGAAGAATTTTCCTTGAATATCTCAAAGCTATTTTGCACTCAGCTCCGATGAGTTTCCTATGTCTTGGGGTATTTTAATGAGTATTTAAAAAAAAAAAAAATGGTACTAAAAATTCCTTTTATATGAATAGCTACAACTTTCTTTCTTCATTCTCTGATCTCATGATCTTTTGAGTGCTCGTATATAGTCTCAAATCGTTGCGATGTCTGTCCAATGCCAAGAGCAATTAACGGAAACAAAAGAAATCAATCTGTTCAATGCTTAATTTCAATTTGCTTCAAAGGCATTAGATACATGTCTGACATTTTTGGGCATTTGTCTTTTATTTATTTTATTAAAAGGTTATTTCCTCTCGGTTATTTCAATTAGAGGTCTTTACCTGCCTACACGTTGTGCTTCACGCTGTTTGAGCACGCTCAATGAGCATGAAATGTCCGAAAAATTTATCATGGGAACTTTCTTTCGCAAGCTATTGAGATGTACATACATATATTCAGAAAGTGTGTTCAGTGAAATCCCGTTAAAGTGGACATTTTAAAGTTGAGAAATCTCCACCATGTTCACTTCTTGACAAAAAATCAACCTCATATGAGAGTTCGACCGTGGTGACTAACGTTCAGAATAGTCTTGGTATTACTACCTGGTCTTTAAACAGATACCTACTTTTTTCCTAAAAACTTATCGAACTCAAATCCAAGGGATTTTTTCTCTTCAGTAAAGTTACAGAGTACTTTATCCGCATTTTTTTCAATGGCTAATGCAATGAAAATTTAATTTGATTCTAGCCCATTTAACATCAGACGTTCAGTTTTGCTAACTAAAATCGTAGATATTCATTCTTGTAGGTCCTATTTAAATAGCTTAAAAGCTTTCTGAAGAAGCCCACAATTAGCATGGGACCTTTTTTTTGTCGCAAATTTTGTGTGAGGGGACCACGGCAAAAAAATCCCCCGGGCCCCAAATTTCTCTCTACGGTCCTGCATGAGGCGCCGATATCTATGGAGTAATCCATTACTCGCCAGGGACCGATCCCAGATCAATGTTTGTCTGATTTTATTTTTTACTGGGATGTTATCATATGTTCGTAACAGGGTTGCTATATTGATTTTTTTTTTAATTAGAGATTTTAAAGAGTCTGGCAACGCTGATTCATGTGCACTGAAAGCTTTAGTGGGGAGACACACCTAACTAGAGACTAGTTGGACTAATTCTTTCGACCATTTAAAGGATATGCAGTGCTCGGACTTCAATATTTTTAAACGTGGTAGAATTATAGAAAAAAGTGGTAGATTTTTGTTAAACGTGGTAGATTAATTTTTTTTTTTTAAGTAATGTAGTATTTCATATCTTCAGATGTTGAAAATTTAGAATCTTAAATCCATCTTTTTTTATTATTTAAGAATGTGCATTTTTTTTTTGCACGCCGTTAAGCGTCAGTGCTGCCATTTTTTCACAGCATACTTAACAAAAGGAGAACTACCAACGTGGTTTTCAATAGATAGCATTTATATATAATATTGAACTATGGTTTTTAAATGTTTTTCTCAATTATCTTAAATAAAAATAAAATATAAAAAAAATAAATTAAATAAAATACAAAATAAAAACAAGTAAGGGTGTATAGTCAGGCGAGCCTGACAAAAGAATACCCGACACAGACACATAACTTTTAATATCAACAGGTGTTTAAGGGCATAAGGAGCCCCATATACCGACTTTTGTTAAATTTATAAATGAAAACCGCCCTTTTGCCACGCCCAATTTTCAAATTTTTTTCGAATTCTAATCGGACCCTTATATATACGCTCAAATTCTAAGTTTCATTGAAATATTTCAATAAAGTCCGCTTTTGAGGCATTTTTGGGATTTTTGTGACAAACCCTAGTACTAGAGGTACCCTTAAAAATGGTCTGATCGAAAAAATTTTTTGGGGAGGATATTTGTGGCTACAAACGAGGCATAAGCGCCAAATTTCGTTCAAGTCCCATTTGAATTTTGGGTGTAGGAGAGAATTTCCAAAAAACGCCCTTCTGCCACGCCCACTTTTCCAATTTTTTGATATCGTATTACTTGCCTTTAAACATGTTCAAATATCAAATTTCATCAAAATATCTTGAAGGACTTCGATTTTAGAGCAGTTTTTGTGATTTTCGTAACAGACCCTAGTACTGGAGGTACCCCTAAAAATGGTTCGATCGGCTCCATTCTCGAACTTGGTCTTACTCATGTCCCCGTTAGCACGCATACCAAATTTCTTCAAGATAGCTCAACTCCTTCGATAAGATAACTGTATACAAACAGACAGACGGACAGACAGACAGACGGACAGACGGACGGACAGACGGACGGACGGACATGTCTAAATCGAATCTCTTGGTGACGCTGATCATTTCTATATACATTTTGTATAGTCTATCTCGACTGGTTCTGTGTGTTACACACAACCCAACAAACGCAATATACCCTCGACACAGAGTGTGTCGGGTATAAAAATAAGTGGTAGATTTTATACCTAGCAGCGAAGAAGTGGTAGAAACTAAACAAAAAACGGAGGATCTACCACTATAGTGGTAGAAGCCCGATCACTGAGGATATTTCGTGTCGAAGAGGTGCCAAAGAATAATTATATCACTCCATTAGTGACCAATGAAAGTATTAACCTTGCAATGGAGTCTCTTTGAAACCTCTTTCTTTCTTCGGAAAAAGTCTGATTCACTTCCAAAAAATAGAGCCCGCGATTCGTCTGCCAAATAAACGTCAATCAATTCTGATAATTCAATAAAGAAAAACAAAAATTTAAAAAAATAATTTCCACATGAGAGGAACTCATGAATCTGCAAATTTCCACGCCATCAATGAAAAACTAATAATAGCCAAGTTAACTGAAATAGAAAAATCGTTCGATACGACAAAAGACCCAAGACACAAGCCAGAAAACCCATGCATAAGTGCATGAGACCATCCTATGAATTCACTCGTTTCATTTTTTGTTTGTTTTTTTTTTTTGCTGCATATTGTCTCCGTCACATATGAATGAACTCGCATTAGACATAGACACAACCTCTTGACTTGGTTGGTTGGGTGCCACTCAATTTCATTGGAAACCAGAAAACAACTAAAGCTACTTGGCACGAACGCCTACACATCGGATTGAAACTCTAAAATGCATCGGAGTCAAACTTTTCAAGCTTTGTTTTTTTTTTTCATTTATTTATTTATTTTTTTGCGCCTTATTTAATTCAATTTGGCTTCGGCTGGCAGCGGTTGGCTTTGGCCTAAAAGTTTGACTAAATGTCGTCATTTCCTCGGAAGTCTCTTTTCAACGCATTGAATTCACAATCGGTCCATTGGCACATGGCACATATGAATAGTATAGATTTCTACTGAGGGTAAATGCAAAAAAAAAAAAAAAAAAACTAGAAACGCTTAATTATTTAATTTAAATTTATAGGAAATTCAAATGTGTTCACTTTCTTTGTCTTTCCTTTAAGCGAAGTGTGGACCACAAGAAGGAGAATCTTTTTTTTTTTGTTTTTTGACTGTTTTTGTTTTGTTCACCGTTACTTAAAAGCTTAAGACTTCGTTAGCCTTCGCACGGAATCGCAATTCATTCATAAGATTTTGGTCGTAAGTAAAATAAAGACGAAAAAAAAAACAAACCAAAATAATAACAACACCAACAACAACGCAGTCGACGACGACAATAACAAATTCGAGAAACCAAATTTATGAATGAATCGACCCACGCGCCACGAGCTTCAGTCGAAGCTAAAATCGCAGCCGCAATGCTGAAACATACAAGCACACCGAGCGACTTACATACGAACAATATATGCGAAGCATTGTGTTCGCGACTGCATTTGAGCTCGACTGTTGAACTAAGAGTAAATACATATGTATGTGATATGTTTGTATGGTGTTGCCGTTTGTTGCGATGTTAATGAAAATGGCAACGATGGAGGTGGTATTGTACGTAACTAGCAACAACATTAACACCAACAACAACAACAACAGCGCCAAAGTCAGGCAAGTTGACTCAAGTAATGCAACTTCAATGCCAACAATACGTTCGCACACACACACACACACATGCACAGAAAGTTGCTGGCCAATAACCAAGAGGGAGAGGTGGCGAAGGGAAACGGGCAAACACAATCGCGTCAAGTCAAGAAGAAACCGTCATGGAGCTCCGCCAAAAATTGACGGGCGCTCCCATTCATTAATTTTACTCACATGTTAACCCATACTTAATGGCCTCGAGGTAATTTTTTTAAAAATATTTTTTATGAGCAACAAATTAAAACTTAAAATACACTGCCAGAGGTAACGAGGAGATGAGAGGCTGAGAGGTTGTATGGCTTTTAGGTTCCCGCTTAATTGAATTGCATTTAATTAGAATTTTAATTTTCGTTTACATGGAAAAACAATCCAGAGAAGAAATATCCAATGCGAATTTTTGACTTTGGTGTTCAATAAGGAATAGACCATGCATTTCATTGAACGCCTTGCAAAAGGAAAATTTTTAATTTTTTCGAAATTTTTTTTTGAAAATTAAAAATTGATTACCGTTTTGAAATCTAACCTTTTCATTAAGAAATGAAATTTTAAGGACTTTTATTTAAGATTGTTAAAGCCTTTCCACGGCGCAATTCATTCAAAGATTATTTTTCTAATAAAATTCTTTAAAAAAACCAAATAATACTCTACAAGAACCGAACCATTGTCAAATAAAAATTTAGATTAACCGATTTAAATGCAAGATGAGCTTCATAGACGCACTCATGCTGAACATCAACACCGAGCACTTCATAAACATATAGCCATCGGTTGCGACTGCATCTCGACTTTAACTAAGAGTAAAACTCCGTTTATGTTTGTGGACGTGCTTTGCGCAATGCTTAAAAAAGGAAGTGGAGTTAACGTAATGAATAAACAAAAAAAATAATCCCAGTAGTTGCTTAGTATGTCACTTAAATCTCTTAAACAACAAAATGTAGAAGTTGGCGGCCAATACCAAAGGGAGAGTGCGAAAAGACAATCGTAATCGGAAACCGTATAGCTTTGCGGGCGTTTCAATAATTCAACCAATTTAACCCATACGTTTGCACTCGAAGCAATTTTCTTTAATAGAAATTTTTTTATGACCAACTGAAAACTTAAATACGACTGTGAATAACAAATGCTTTAGGCCTGCTTTTGAATTGGCATTAAAATCATGTTTACTTTTCGTTTACATGGGAAAAAACGAATTGCCAGCTAGAATGGAGAACTTATCCTAAATTGGCTGAATTTTTTGGTACTTTTGGTGGTTCAATTAAGCGGGAATTACTGGACCCATTGGTCATTTCGATTTTGAGACGCCACATTGGCAGAAAGTGAACAAATAGCTTCGCTAAACTTTTTTCGAATTTTTTGAAATTTGAAAAGTATGGCAACACTGCTAACACTCAGGGTTGTTAGGAGATCTTATCTACCTTCTATTCTAAGAACATGCAATTTTTGTATAGGTACTTTTATTTGAAAGTATTTCTAAAGGGCCCGTTTGTCCTCCCCATTCTTCAAGCTTCTATTTATTCTTCATTTCTTTTGAACACCCATTTTGTCATCTTCGGATACTTATAATGAACTCCGAACTCATCTTGTCATAAGGATTTGTTCCCTAGATTTTTAGGTACAGCTAGATTTTCGATAGCTACTACCATAAAAATAGAACAGGTCTGAACTTACCAGGTCATTCATTAAACTGAGTCAAGTTCCCTCAAGTCAAGGTTAGCTGAGACATTAGCTTTAAATAAAGGAAGGTTAAGAAGTCCGTTCATTTTATAGGGACGAATATGACGCCAAGCTGAGAAAAAGGAAGGAAAAACAGTAAGGAATGAATACAAAAAATAATTTTAATTCCCAGAGTTGCATTAGTTTGTGAACCGACGGTTAAATTCTCATTAAACTAACAAGAAATCCTTAGAAGGCTTAGGGGCGGTCCATTAATTATCTAGCATAATAGGGGAGAGGGTTGGAAAAATCAATTCTCTCTTACATCGGAGTCTGAGTTATGCTTAAATGCTTTTGGGGTTAGTCAAAAATGGTCAAAATTTCCCTTACGTTGCACTGGACAGCCTCTTACAAGTACATAGAGACGATTTTTAAGACCCAATGAAGTTCTCCTTCTAGGTCCATTCGACTGTTGATAAAAAAGTATCTAGTGCTTGCTTTTGACAACCATTGGGGCCCTATTGAAAATCCCAGTTTACTTTCAGAGGATCCTGTTTTGGGATCAACAAGCTTTTATCATAAGCTTGGCCATTTCGTTGCTTTAAAAAAATAAAGAATGTCTTCAGATTTCTTGAGGGGATTTTCAAACCCAATAGCTTTTTCTTTATAGCCTCTTTCAAGTATTCTAAAAGGAGGGACTACGCTACTATGAATTCCGGGGCTCCTTGAGGACGACCTATCCCAGTATGAATAACTCTAAACTCACTTCTATGCGTCGTTTTGGAGAAGAAGTGCTTCCCAATTAAAGACCAAGCTCCTTGGAAAAAGTACTACCTTCAGTATAGCCTCTCTTTGCGGACACTCCTTTTAAGTTGACAACCCTTTTAAAAGGATTCTTTTTGGGAACGCTCTAGCATTCCTTCTTCCCAAATAGTTTGCTCTTGAGCAGACACCTCTGTTAAGCGGACACTTGTTGGGAATTCTCTAGTACTCTTGTTTCTCAAAAATTTTTCTCCTAAGCGGTCATATTTTTCGGTCCTGTAGAGGTCCACTTAAAAGCTTTTCATTACATTCCTTATAAAAAAAAAAAAAAGGAAGATAAGAGAGTCCTCAAACCATTCGAAAGAATATTTCGGGCCAAAAGGATTTTTCTTTAGAGCTCCACTGAGGACCTTTCCTAAAAAAAAGTCTTACGCTTGCTTTAAGGAAGTCCTATCCCTGGCTATAGTACCCTATCCCCACTCCCTTGAAGTATTCTCATTGACGCCTTTTACATAAAGCCACTAGAAATTCTTTCTGAAACTTTTCTGCAACATTTCCTTAAAAAAAAAAAAGTTGAATGAATGTTTGGCAAACTCCCAAAGGGGGCTTTATGCAAAATATTCAGCAATCTAAACTCTTCTGCGTTGGCGTTAGAAGAATTAGTTAAAAGCAAAAACAACAACAACAACAACAACAAAGAAATGGCATGCGTCAGAGACAAAATCGAACAAGAAGAGTTCAGTGTGCAACATACTGCAAGCAACAATGGGCAACAATTGCAACAAAAAGCATCTTTGCTACTTATACGTACTTAGGATGATATCGCGGAGTATCTTGTAGAGGGTTTTATTTTTTGTTTTCGTGGTATTTTTTTTTTTTTTTGTTGTTTTGTTTTTCTGATTTTTCTGTTTGAAAATGACAAAAGTTGCGTAGGCCGCGAGCGCTCGGCTCCGTAGCCATTGTCGACACGAGTTAAGTTGATTCATGTTGAATCGGAGCACCCTGAAAAAACTTGCTGCTTGTACAATAAAATCTAACAATTTATTGCATTTTGTGATTTAATTTGCTGAGATTGTCGTTGTGTGTCTGTTATTTTTTATATATTTTTTTATTTTTTATTATTTTCTTATTTTTTTTTTATTTTTTGCACGCTGCCATGATGTATCCTTTGCTGCATTTTCATTCATAGAAACGAAGGTATATAGGTATGTAGATTCTCGTTTGCACGTGTTTCACTTTTCATAGGTACTTATCTGATTATGTTCATTTTTTTTTGGGGGGGATGTTATTCTTCTCCTTACAGGGTCGTATAAAGGGGGATGCTTCGACTCCCGCTGAGATTCTGAGAATCACAAAAGGAACAAGGGAAAATTATAATTCTTTTGGTCTTTAAATCTCTCGCTCGATGGGCGAGTACAGGCGATATTTTGGGGATATAGGTCCCCAATAAAGATTCAAAGAATCACAAAAGGAACAAGGAACATTTCTTTCATTGCAGTAGCGTTAGTCGTTTGGTTTTGAGGGTCCTAACCCCTATCGATCTAAGGTACACGGGAATTTAGCCATGACGTACGCTCCTGTCTCATTGTCTGCCAATTTGGATTGCAGCGAAGCGTGTGGCGTAAGACGACCTTACCAATCACAGTCAAATACAAATTAAATACATCACAGAATAATTTTTGTTTTTGGTCCTCTCGTGCAGACAGATTTCTAATTAATTTCATACACTTGACTATACACCCATTGAGCTGGGAAAACAATAATCATTAAGTTGAGAAAACAACAATTAACACATACCAGCGATCATTCAAAAAAAAAAAAAATAAAATGTTATTTCTCAATCACTATTAAAAGGATTTTGTTCGTTTCTTTTTTTGCTGTGTAAAGTTTAAGTGGCGTGTTCTCAAGAGTTTTGTGATTTCACTTAAAAGCAAAAAATGTCGACGTTAAAATTTGGATTCGTGTTTTTTTTTTGCTCCTCTTTATGTGAAATGTGAAATGATGTGACATGCAACGTGTTTGAGTCGAAACAACAAATGCAACACATTTAATTCGTTGGTGACACTCAATTAGAGAATTTGGGTTAAATGTCTATTTTAGTTCGGATGTGTTAAATATTTGGAAAGAATATTTACGAAGAGCGGCTGGAATAAAATGTTTTATACATGTTTTTTATGTTGTTATAAACTAGAAAAATATTTTGAAATTTCCGAATGATGGCACGTTAATGTAGAAGGAATTTATTAATTGCAACAATGGTATAAAAAAATTTTTAAAGGGAGATAAACAGGGCGAACAGTGGAAGCTACAGAGCTGGCGATCCCTGTGGTGTTCATATAGATTTGTACAAGTGAGAAGGGAGAGGAGAGGGAGAGGAGGAGGAGATGAGAGAGAGTGTAGAGAGAGAGAGATAGAGAGAGGAGAGAGAGAGAGATAGAAAGAGAGAGGAGAGAGAGATAGAAGGAGAAGATAGAGAGAGAGAGAGAGAGAGTGTAAGATAGAGAGAAGAGAGAGAGAGAGAGATAGAAGAGAAGAGAGAGAGAGAGAGAGAGAGAGAGAGAGAGAGAGAAGAGGAGAGAGAGTGAGAGAGAGTGAGAGGAGAGAGAGAGAGAGAGAGAGAGAGAGAGGAGAGAGAGTGAGAGAGAGGAGAGAGAGTGAGAGAGAGTGAGAGAGAGAGAGAGAGAGAGAGAGAGAAGGAAATGAGGAAGGGGGAAGAAAGAAGGGAGAGGAAGGAGGTAAGAAGAAAAGGAAGAAGATAGGAATAGGAAGAGAGATAGGATGGTGCAGAAGAAGGATGGTAAGAGGGGAGTAAGAGAGATGAGCTAGAAGAAGGAGGCAGAAGAAGGAGGCAGAAGAAGGAGGAGAAGAGAGAGGTAGTGCATGGAGGTAGGAAGAGGTATGTAGGAGAGGTAGATAGGAGAGGGAGGTAGGTGAGGGAGGAAGGAGATGGAGGTAGGAAGGAAAGGAGGTAGGAGGGGGAGGGAGGTACGAGAGGTGGGAAGTACAGAGGAGTACAGGAGTGTGAGGTAGGGTGTGAGGTAGGAGTGTTAGGGAGGTTGGAGAGAGAGGTAGAGTGTTAGGTAGAAGAGGGAAGTTTGAGGAGGTAGGGGGTAGGAGGAGTGGAGGTAGGAGAGTAGAGGAGGTGGAGAGAGAGGGAGTAGGTAGAGAGGGAGGTAGAGAGGGAGGTAGGAGAGGGAGGTAGGAGAGGGTAGGTTTGAGTAGGAAGAGAGAGAGTTGGTGGAAGGAGAGAGGGGAGAGAGAGGGAGGTTAGGAGTTTAGAGAAGGAATTAGAAAGAATAGTTTCCTTGGGTCGAAACTTTATTTGAAAAAACTCAGATTAATATATAAATGGATTTTAATTCATCCTAGAGTACAAAACTTAGTTCAAACTGCTTGAGGCCCTTTTTGGGCTAATCTCTTGAGACCTCAAGTGTTTTGTAAGTATTTTAATTTAATCTTTGGTTTGAAAGAGAAATCAATATTTACGATACTTTGGCTGAAAGATCTAGGACGTGAATCTTGTGTTACTTACGGAAAATCTTTGAATGACCTGCCCCATGTCTAATGGATACACTGCCATTTTACAATAAGAAGCCAAAGTTATTTGTACGAGTTTCAGAATAGACATTAAAATCATAAAATTGGTTGAATCATGTTCCTTCCTGCAGTTCCTCCTGCATCCTTCCTTTGTCAGTAAATTTTCACAATCCTCATAACAAAAATAGCTCTACTTCTCCATTATAAAGCATTATGAAGACAGACAGATATCAAGAAACCCAGACATGGCTATATGGAATCTCCTTCCGACGCGTCGACATTCTAAGTTGGGTTTATTGACCATACGAACCCCACTTATGATTAATATCTAATCGACTTAAACAATGTATATTGCTATTAAATCCTTGTGAACCTATTACTCCCTTTGAGTCATTCAAATCTTCGAGTCAAGATTGGCTACAAAACATTTAAAAAGACTCTCCCAATTAATTAAAAGCTCTTTGGAGAAGTTAAAACATCACAACTCAATTCCAATAAAGAAAACCAAAGCTTTTATGAATGAAATAGCAGGCGATAAACACGATTGCAGATGCGAGAAATCACAATGAAAAGTTTCGTATCGAAATCAACCGAAAAAAAAAATAGAAACGCCCACATCCATTAGAGTCAACGTATGCTAATCACCACACCAATAAAATTATATCCACCAATGTCCCAAAAAAAATTGTTTCTTTACGAATATTGCTTCATTTCAAAGCTCGTCGATAACCATCCGAAGGCTTTTGTTTGGGCAAGTCGTTTGAGAAAACTTGCATCGCCAGGTCGTTGATAAATGATATTGTTCCGATAGGAAATGTGTCTTTCTTGTACTACACACGTGCTATGGAAGCTTGCGCCAACAAGCCAGGCAAAGCAAGCCGAATCGAGCTGCCGAGTAAGCCGGAAATGAGCAACATTTATAAAGATCGCGCCTTTGTAATCGGAAAACCGAAACGAGCTGAGAAGACGAATAAATGATCTGTCAAAGAGCTGAGCCATGTAAAAGGTGGCTTGGCCTTATCGTGGAGATTTTTTTTTCTATTTTTATGGTCACCCAATTTTAGCCGTAAAAGGTCGGAAACTGTTTAAACCCTATTTAGGCTAGTCACATGATGCTGCTGCCTGATGAACACGCTCCATATTCGTTTTAGGAGATCGTATTTCAAGATTACATTGATCGTTAGTGTGTCAACAGCAATTGTGGCGTGTGCTCACAGTTAGTTTCCGATTGTATTCCAATCGAATGATGACGACTGGTAACTGTTATCGAAAATTCTCACCTGATCAAATGTCATAATTTTAGATTATTACTTAATTTTTTAATCCGACTTGTATTGAGAAAACATCTTCGAGGCTAGTGATTCAATTAAAATGCTTACTTGATCGAAAATAAGAGATCCAAACGAAAGAATGACATCGAAGATAACGACTCAAATGTTTGGGTTAGTAATGGCAGGGTGATAAATCGATTAAAAGTATTTTCAGATGTTTGACAGCAATCAAAATATAGAACTGTCTGAGGGTTAAATTTCGTGGCGACTTATGCTAAATAGGGTACAAATATTAACCCAATTGTTGCCACTTATTGTTCTCTTCTGTTTTGAGTTCCGTAAGACTTCCCTGCTGGAAATTCTATCTCGGCCCTAGCTAGTTTTTATCTTGGTCTTAGCTAGTAAAGTCTAGCTAGCGCCTTCCTAGTTTGTTAATGCTTTGGCTAGCTTGCGCCCGGCTAGTAATTTCTGGCTAATGCCTAAATCATATGTCAATCACTTTCTTTTACATAAAGATTTAATTTCAGGTCCCTTTGACGGGGTATTGGTTAAAGTTACCTGGTTACCTAGTTCTCACCTCATTGGTTTCGACATATGTATATAACTATATATGTCACTCAGGAGCCGTTTCTATTTTGGCTCTTTTCAGCACGGTCTTGGGTACCCACCACGGTCTTGGGTACCCACCAAAATGAGCATTTTTCACTTAGGTACTCACCAAAAGTATTTCTCTCTCGCTCATCTTTTTGCCTGCCGAGTAACATCTCTTTCTAACTGGCGCGAAATGTCCCGCCCAAAATCTATGAGAGTGACATATATAGTAATATATTTGTTTCGATATCGCCTCTGCGCAAAGCTGACACTCAATACACAAAGTACACCCTTTATATTTCGACGAATATAAACTAAGTGAGAATTATAAAAAAAAGTTTAATCTCAAATTTTTTCTCTGGGTTATATCTAGGCCCTCGCTAGCGCCGGGCTAAGTTTATCAAGTCGAGAAAATCTAGCTAGACGCGCCAGGCTTGAGTTTTCTATCTGGGCTTTACCTAGAGAAAATTAGCTAGGCCCTGTCTAGATTATTCTAGTCATCGCCTGTATAGCAGTGGTGCTAGTAAGGCGCTAACTAGGCCCTAGTTAGCAACTGCATTTCTCTAGGCAATTTCCAGCCGGGTTCCTAACAAAATTTTCTATCTTCATTATTCGTCTTCATTATTCGAAGTAGATAGAACTTCCCATTAACGAAAGCCTGGTTCTTTTAATGGTTTGATTGGTTGATTATAACCATCGGTGGATCGATTGATTGGTCTAAGGGTGCAGTAAATATTGCAAATTTAGCGCTTCCAACTTAGCTTTCACAGCATGTTGACTGAGCGGACTACGTTTTTGGAAATAAAAGCCACCCATTTAACATCCTATCGAAGCTCAGTTGATAGCGCACCGCTCAGCGGAGTTTTAGTCAACAATTTCGCAACAGTTGAGTCTGCTGAATGCACCCATTAAGTAATATAAAGCTGGGATCCCATTATCTCAGCAAATTGCCCAATCTGCAACAATTTCTAACGGGCTAGAATGGCACAGATTTCAACAGTTTCCACAATTTCACTAATAAGGGCTTACATTATAGTCAGATCTTATCAAAAATATATCGGGAAACAATTAAAGTGGGACAAAAGTTATTCAAGCCCATCACACTTGTCCGCTTCAGAGTCCAAAAATTTTAAAGCCAGATGCGTTGACACTTTAGGGGCATTGCCCAGATAGTGAACTCCCAGCTTAAGGTCAAAGTTTAATCTTCCGAAAATTCATTTCAGTTTTTTGTGAAAAAATAGTCTGAGAACACATTTAAGTATTCCCTAGATGGAATAATCTCTTATAATAAGGGTTTTCCGCTTAAAAGAATCGAAAATTTCCCCGAAACTGTGGTCTAGAAAATAATTGCAAAAAAATTATAGCTTGAGACATTTTGATTAAGCGTCATGATCATTTTTGGATTTCCAGATAAACACTGTGCGAGGATATCGAATTCTAAGATTATTTTAACAGGAAAAACCTTTGAAGGCACAAGCCAAGAAGATCGCCTACATAACGGGACGGCAGCAATATGGCGTACGTCCAGTTCACTGTTACCAGTTTAGGGGAATCTCCCTAAATGAAAAGATATTGATCATCTCTAGTGAAGTCTTAGAGCAGAAAAGTGCTCAGGTAAAATTGTATGGGAGCAAATTTTTGTTTTTAGAAGATTTCAAAATTGAATTTTAGGGAATTTTGGGCTTGTTTTGAGAAATTCATGGGAATATTCCCCAAAAAATCGGCCAACAGTGATCGAAATTTTTGCCATTTTCTTTCTTCAAATAATAAAATGATTTCAGCTGAAACATTCCTCGCTTATAGGAAGGATTTTTCTTGCCTTTTTTATGCTGCTTATGTCCGGAAAGAACATTGTTTTTTTTTTTTCAATATCCCACAAAATTTATGTGTGAATCCACCGAGCTCAGCGAATTGAAATCGTTGACAATTGAATACGAGTTAAAGTGCATAATAATGCCAGAAGAAGTCCACACAATTGCTCTTTACATCAATTACAATATTTCGCTCAACGCGTTGTGGGGGTGTGACAAAACATAAAGAATAAAATTTATGGATCTTCATAATAAATTTGATATGAGAAAAAAAAAAAACAACAGATTCTTTTTCACGCACATAAACCTCTAAACATAATCGAATGAATTAACGTCACCGAATGCGTTGGAAACCGAACTGATTATCTTATTAAATGAGAAGCGAAAATTTCAATTCAATTCAATAAACGATTTGCGAAAAAGTCAAGTGCACTGCCACTGATTTCGCCCGCCCACTTTCGAATCAACCGATTACCCCATACGACCAAGTGCCCCAGTGAAAAAAATAACAAAAACAAAACAAAAAATTCCAATTTGAAAAGGTTCTTCTTACCGATTAAACGGCGGCGTCACATCTCCCCCGCACAGACCAAACACACAGACGTTCGACCAATTTAGCTAGACCACTCGATCGTTTTTCGACCGCGCACCTACATTTATGTACACACATGTATGCATGTATGCATGTAGATCGAAAAAAGAACAATTGCGTAGAGTGTGGATGGGAATCGCTCTAGACAGCTTGGCATCCACCGGCGTCACTACGAAGTTCCAGATCAATAGACTATCTCTCACCCACTGACTGTCTGACTGACTGCCTGCCTGCCTGACTGTTGGCCCGACTGAGCTATGATATTGTACAATAACGATGACCCACCCACCTTAGTGTGTAAATCGCGTTGGAAGTCGGCGCGAACATCTTTTCGCTTTCTGTAAAATTTCTCAAGTTCATGGTCAGTCCATTTCGCTAGATACTGCCGCCGCGGCCGCTCCAAAACATCGGATTGAATGGTCATTTCATTTCCGTTTCCGTGGGTGCGTTTCATGTAGGGGTAACCAGCAGATAACCATATTCTTGTGGCCACGCGTGATGAAAATGACATGTGGCGCGTGGCGTTCTTTCTGCCTCAATTAGTTTTCTTCTCTCTCTCAATTTTCAAATGCATCATCATTGCAGGTTTATTCAAACAAACTCTGTCCCTCTCTCACTCACTCACTCACTCTCTATAAACCTCTTCCTCTTTTTATCGAATGTAAATGAATTTTTTTTTTTTTTGGATCTGTTGGGGTTTTTTCTTTTAAAAAGTTATTGCCTGGGCGTCCGGTATTGGCATCATTTAATGGCGGCGGCATCGTCACTGTGTTTTGCAACGACCGATCGGTTCAGTTCGGTTTGGTATGCGGAATGTGTGGAGGTTGCACACACGATAAGTTGTCCTCATTTGTCGCGTGTCGGGGTTACTTTTTTGTAGCAGATTTTTTCTTTCTCTCTTTTTTTTGTTTTTTTTTGTTGCGACTCTTCGATAATATTATGGCGTAAATTAAAAGACTTTAAACGTTGGCGTTTGTTCTGAGATTTAAAAAAAAATTTAATTGAAAATGAAAAAAAATTAATAAAAAATAAAAAAATATTTAAAAAATTATTTATATTAAGACAACAAAAAAATATCGGCTGAGTTCTTGGTCTGAGTGTAAGTGGGTTGCTAGGCAGACAAAATATCACTCTTGGGGCGCCTTTGCATCTGTCATTCTTATTAATTATATTGACTGGGCGCATTCAACCTTGTCTAGCTTTCAGTGTTTATAACAAAAAAAAAAAAAAAATTAAAAATAAAAAAAACAACAGAATTCGATTGATATGTATTCTGTAGAAGTTCGTTAAGAAGCTGAAAAGAAGAAGCTTTCAAATTCGAATTTTGTTTGGCATTTGTTTGAGTCACTGGTGTCAGATTCAGGGGCTTTTTTGATTTTCTTCCGAAGTAAAAAGCAACTGAAATGCTTAGAAATGATTTTATTGTTGGACCTTTGTCATTCAAGACGGAACGCAAACTCTCTAAAATTCCAGAGTCCTACAAAGAAGCCATATTAGTGGGAGAATACTGAATAAAGTGGCGTAAACAGTAAGACATTCAGACGAGGATGCGAATGTCTTCAAATGCAATACTCGTTAGATCAATTTTTCCCACAATCTGTTCTATATCAATAGAGCAAATTATTTGAGGTAAGCCTTTTAAAACCCCCTTCAAAAAGGGTTCAAAAATGCTATGAAATTCTAAGCTGTGACATTATGTACCCGAGGTTTTTTATTTTACTTCTCGGTGCTTACTATTTCTTTGCAGATAAGACTTTTCCCTATGATATGAAATGAGTAGGAAGAAGTTCAAGAATGGACGATAATGCAACTAGCAAGATCGGTCGAAAATTCGTTAGTTCTAATCTATTTTAGGGCAGAATATTTCGTTGACCTGACCTACCATAAATAGGGAAAAATTACGTCGATTCCTCGAAAGTGGGGAACAGAATAGAAGTCGATTGGTGGTACTAATAGGACATAATCTGGCATGTGCTAAAGTAAGAGAACTGACGGAATAGGGCTCTGTGAAATTTAGAATCAATAGCAGTTTCGACCCAAAACCAAAACCAACAAAATCTGTGAATTCTATACCATAATTAGGGCATTTAGAAGGAAATTTGACACAAAATAGGTCAGAAATTCGTAGAAACTAATCAAAATTGAGTTAAAAATTGATAAAACTTTACCAAAATAGTTCGAATGGACTTAATGCTGGCTTGTTGGGAATGTAAAATCTTTAGGGGTCTGTTATGAGAATCAGAAAAACTGCTCCAAATTCCGAATTTCTCGAGATATATTAACGATATTTGACAATTGAGATTAATATTTTTGTTTTTAATATTCCAAAAATCGGAAATGAAGGCCTCCTATTAGGATCTTTTATGGTCTTGAAAATCTCTAGGGTGCTTTTTCCTAATGGGTGTGGTCTTGGCGCATGTTTTAAGAAAATACTCAAACGTATTTAAGTACAAAGCAGGGACGTAAACCGGGTGGAAAGTTTTCCCGGTTCGGTTCGGCGGTTCGAACCGTGTTTGGACTTTTGGATTGGTTTGTCAAACCGGTTTTTCTACTTCTTTGAACCAGGGTTTCGGTTCGGTTTATAGGTTGGGGAATTTCTCAACCTCGGAAAATTTGTTAACACGTGTTCCCATTTTTTTCGCAAGTTTTTACAATTTAGGGTTAAAATTTTCATAATAAAAAGTTAATGGTAGTTACCTTACTCATCCATCTCTAATGGCATCGATACTAATTTCATAAGAATATCGACTTAGATTTTTCTATTTTTGGCCTATGTGTATGAAGGCAGGCAAAAATGACCGTGTTAAGGCCGCTTACGAGATTGGTTGCCATTGTTCTTTAAACTATGAAGATGTAGAAAATTTTTCTATTCAAAATTTGCAAAAACGAACCCCTGAACCTTTATAAAATGGGGCTGGGTTTTCGTTTCGGTTCAAAAATTTATGAAAAACTTCGGTTCGGTTCATCAGCAAATTGAAGCGGTTTTCCGGTTCCAAACCGGTTAGGTTCCAAACCGGTTCGGTTCAAAACCGTTTCGGTTCAAAACCGTTTCGGTTCAAACCCGATTCGGTTCAAAACCGGTTCGGTTAAAAATCGGTTCGGTTCAAAAACGATTAGGTTCGAATCCGATTCGGTTGAAAACCGATTCGGTTCAAACCAGATTCTGTTCAAACTCAGTTCGGTTCAAAACCGGTTCGGTTCAAGCCCGGTTCGGTTCAAAAATGATTAGGTTCAAATCCAATTCGGTGCAGAACCGATTCGGTTCAAACCAGATTCTGTTCAAACTCAGTTCGGTTAAAAACCGGTTCGGTTCAAAACCGATTCGGTTCAAGCCCGGTTCACGTCCCTGGTACAAAGCAAACACTTTGTATCATCAAGCCCGTTTGACTATACCACCCTTAAGTGATTTTCTTTCTTGTTTTCCGGTTCGATGAATTCTTAAATTCGCTACCGTCTCGTTTAAGTTCTCCGGCAATAAATTTCGAAAAAATTATTCAAAGGATAATTGGAATTCCCTTAAAGCTCATAACGAAGAATGGAAAGAAAACATACGTCGGTTTCTATTATATTTCTTCCATTTATGTATTCATTTCCTATTCTCGATTTCCCAAGAAAAACGTAATCCCCATCGTTGCTAGAGAGTTGCAATTCAATGCAAGGACAATTTCTTTTTTTTTAGATTCTATTGAAATAATGAATGAATTTCAAGGAAGTTCCATTGTCGCCTCGCATTGTGCATTGTGTATTCACGTCTATCGAAACATATGGAACACTTTTATCTCCCTGTCACCGTTCCTGTGTACCAGCATGAAAGCAATGAAAAAAGGAATAAAATGTGTAGAGGCAACAAACTTTCTTCAACCCTGAACTTTTGCGCCGCAACATACGCAAGTCAAGGCAGGCAAGCAGGCAGGCAGGCAGGCAGGCAAGCAAGCTAAGGCATAGTCAAGGAAAGTCAAAGTCAAGTTTATAAAAATAACTTGAGGGTATACTTTCTCTCGCGTGAACTTTCCACATATAGCCACGTGTGCACACACACATACGCACATGGACACATTCACATAGATTCATTAAGAGCACACATTATGACGCTTCAAATTTCATAATGGGGAAATCTGCGAGAAAAATCGATTGAGCTATGGGGCGCTTGCTTAGTGGGTTGTGTGTGGTCCTGCAACTCCAACCGAAAAAAAAATAAATTAAAAAAAATAAGAAAAAGCGGGGAAATTCCAGGCTATGCGTATATACCCGACAAAATTGCTTGCGTAGATTTTCATTCATAAATTCGAAGAAGCTATTTTATGAATGAAAACCGAGACAGACGCGCAGCATAATGGAAGACCGGAAAAGCAAACAAAAAAAAAGCGAATAAAAAACAAGCGAACAAACAAAAAGGAGACAGGGAGGGGAAAACACATTCTCAGGATGACGAAAGCAGTTAAATTGTTCGATAATCTCGAAAGCTTATGCAAGAGCTTTACAACAGGTGAATACGGACGTAATATTATTATTGAAATATGTGCCGGGTGTGGAGCGAAAATTGAACGCTGTGGAAATGCTTTCGTTTTCGATTTTGATTTCGGGAATGGGGGGCCCTAATGTGCGCACATTTCCCTTTTTCGATTGAATTGTGGAGTTCAATATTTTTTTTTTTAAATTTTTTTTTATTGCCAACGGCTGAAGTATTGCGGTCGATTTGACGATGACGTCGGTTTCGGTTAAAAAGATAAATAAATTTGAAAAAAATAGTGTGTTCTTACGTGGAATAGTGATAAACGTAGGAAGAAAGCAATGGAGCGAAAGAACTAGTATTTTTTTTTTGTGTGATTGTGAAAAAATTTTCTGCTTTTGACGGATTTTGCGTCATTTTTCATTGCTATTTTTATATGGCAAAGAACTCTTCACATTTTCGGGCTTTGCGCAGTCCTTCCCAATTTTGGTAAAAACGTTAAAAAATTTCTTTCAGCTGCCAGCGTGACAAAGATGTCGCTCTGATGAAGGTAAAGTTCGGGTTTTTTATAATTTTAATTTTTTTTTATTTTTATTTTTTTTTTTTATTTACTTTTTTATTTGTTTTAAAGAAGTGTTCGAAAACGAATTCGTGCAGATAAAATGAATGGGCAAAATCTTTGGCCTTATATAGACAGGCCATTAATGAGAGAGATTTGTGGTTAACATTTCCTTATTTGGCTATGCAAAGAAATTGATTTTGTGGTGCTTCGGGTAAGCGACCTGTTTTTGGACAGCTTGGTTTTTTTTCTTCTTTTCTTTTCTTGAAGAAATTGGACAATACATTTGATGGTTTAATTGTGGTATTAAAGAGATATTTTAATGACCAGCCAAAATGAGGCTTCATTCTTCATTTTGAATTCCATGGTGGAATAATTTCGGGCTTTTTCAATCCTGTTTATGCAGAGGGAAAATCCTTATTCCCTAAAGAACTGTCCAAAAAAATCGATAAAAATTCTTATATGGAGGTTAATTTAAAACTTGAATGAGTTTTTATATTTAATTTTATTAAATAATCCAGCCGTAATACTTGCATTTTATGAATCCCAAAACAAAATATTGCTCTCTCCCTCTCGTAAAATGCTTATGTGCACGGCTGCCACTCAAAAATATTTTTCGGGACCAAAATTCATGAGAAAAAAGACCAAAATAACAAAAAAAGGACCAGCGGTTTCTTTTTTTCATTGGAATACAAATATTGCTTCCGATAGAGGAAATTTAGAGAGTTATGAACCAAAAAAATCCGAAAAATTCATGGCGTCCGATTTGGACGAAAATTTATATAGAATAAGGTAAAATGCTAAGAATTTTTGCGCCAAAATTTTTTCAAGAAACCGATTACAACTAGTCTAGTTAGGGTCTAGTTCCAAACTGGTCCCAAAAAGACCAGTTTTTTTTTTAAATATTTTAGTGCTAAAATTCGTAGAATTTTTAACTTTTTCTATACTTATATAAATTTTCATCCAAATCGGACGCCATGAATTTTTCGGATTTTTTTGGTTTTTTGTCCATAACTCTCTAAACTTCCTCTAGCCCCCCCACATTTGTTTTTTTTAATGTCTTATAATTGTTCAATATACCACTGTGGAAAATATAAGCACAGCAAAGCACTCTTTCTCTGGACACGCCACTGATGAAGCGTGCTGTATTTCCACTTCTTTTAGATAGAGATGTGAAAAAAATAATCCATTGACAAAAAGTTTATTGCCATCTAGTACTTAGTTGATGACAATCGATATAATTATGTACAATCAACAGTGATGTCAACGAATTTAATGTTTCGCTTTATGTATACCTACAAAGCTTATTCTCTAGCATGATGAACCACTGCAAGCCATGTAGGACATGCTATATACTGCAAAATTTTTAGTTGTACATATGGAGGAACATATATGAAAAAGGACCAAATCTCAAATAAAAGGACAAGCGGACCAAATGGTAAAAAAGGGACCGTTTTTGGTCCAAATGGACCAAAGTGGCAACCGTGCTTATGTGTTCTCTTAGTAACCTTTCAAAAACCCAAAAAGAAAATGATGAGTAATTTTTTATTTCAAAAAGTCCTACCGTTAACACCTTTTCTGAGTCCACGAACAGAATGTCTACCGAGAAAGAGTTATAATAGTTAATATAATAGTGGTATTGAAGCAGCTGTGGAAATTGAAGTGTGCAAATGAACGAAATGTTTGTATGAACGACCCTGCGAAGAACGAGTGCAAAACTTGTGCGAGAAAATGGCGCAAATTTTGCCGATCAAAATCGATATGCAATATTTGCCCGGCCGCGGAATGTTTTTCCATACAAACAAACTTGCACAAACGCAAAGTTTGCGACGGTGCAGAAATTGCACACCCTCTTGAATCCCACTTATAACCATAATAAATGGTAAAGGGCTGAACATAAGCCTATATTCTCTACGCCTTTCTTGCATCATCATCAATCTATATATAATGGGCATTGCGAATTTGAAGCTTCTACGCGTTTCTTGTGGGCGTATGACTGGGCGTGGCTATGGACACAACACCACCACCATTTTTTTGTGGAATATATATCTCCTTGTCCTTCACCCGAGTGCCCAGTGCTCACTTCTTATATTTTTGGGCATGCTAAGAAGCGTATCATGCCCATATTGGGATCATTCGCTGAGTCCAACATCCCCGTGTGGCGACCACAGAAAGATGGACGTACAGACAAACCGACTCCGCTTTTATCCTTATAAAGAAGATGTATTGTATACAAGTATATACCTTTATATGTATGTTATTGCGGAACCTCTACCCTGCAGTAAATGCGGGGCAAATTGACCACTGTCACCACTGTCATTCAATAGACATGGTCAACGAGGAGGTCTACAGTTCCACTTTCTAGAGCATTCATGCTATGAATTTGCTGCCCGAAAATCAGAAGGCTCCGTAGCGTAATGGTTAGCATGTCTGATTAGCAACCCGAAGGTTCCTGTTCGAATCCCAGGGCAGGCGAGCAAAAGTGGGAGAATTGTACAATTCGGAGGATTATTCTCATGGATTCTTATGGGTGAGAAGAGAGAAAAACAAGTTGTCATTCTGAATTCTCGTGAATGCTTTCATAGTTCGTGAAAAATTCCCATGAACTATATTTTCAATAACTTAATTTTTTTAATATTTTCTCACAAAAATATTTTTTTAAGCCTGTTAAGTACCTTTAATACTAAACATTTACAAAAAATCAAATAAAAAATCCCGGCAGCCCGTCGAGTGAGATTCGAACTCTGGTCTTCAGGTCGAAAGGCCAGACTCTTCACACCGAGCCATCTGAGCTCTGTGAGCGGCGCTTTCTATTTAGGTAATATAGCTAATGAGCTGCGTCTAGAGCATCACTAGTTCAATCGTCAACTGGTGTCCGCTCGAACATATGCTCATACAAAGTGTCAATAGGAGAATAGAATGGCACGGATGCAGTTGGTCACTAGTACCAGTGACGGAGGAACTAGTGACAGATTGAATCAGTCACTAGTGCAATTACTGCAGGTTAGGTTTCCCACGAAACCAATACTAAAGTTCGGTGGAATAATTACAAAAATATTCCTTCAGCAGCCTTTATTGTCTAAATAGGTTTTCTAATAGTCCTTGAAAAAAATATCATCCTTACAAATACCTTCAGTAAAAGATCTCATAACCGGACACTGACGGTCGCGCCCTTGTTGTCCGCTTATGAGAGCTGTCCGCAATCTGAGCTTTCACTGTAGATAGATAGGCACATAGAAAGATTATTTATAAGGATATCTTCATAGACCAAAAGCTTAAAGAATGCAGAGGGCTTTCTGGAGTGTAAGCACTTATAATAAGAAACCCTTGCATTTATAAGCACTTAAATTTTCGGGGGACGAACAATATTGTCAACTTTGTGAACGTTTTCAAATTATAGCTAAAGAGAAACAGTCTTTTTCTTTTCAACGAATATACCGGAGTGAACTACGTTTGTGAACACGTGTGTAAAGTGCCGTTTCCAATTACGCGTCAGCTGCGTTGCGTCATTTGACGCCAAAATTCAACACACGCAAGCATATTGGAGCAGTACAAATCGATTGCGTGCATGCGGACGCAGCGTCAAATTTCCGAAAAGTTGAATATTTCACGCAGCGTGAAATTGTGACAGCTGCGTATAACAGTTGAAAAAGGAATATAAAACTATTGAGTACCTACTTGCGAGTACTTCATACTTGTGCGAATACTTTTCATTGAAATATGAACAATTTGTTCTTATATCTCTTCTTATAAGTGCATATTTGAGTAATATATATCATTATTCTATCGTTCGAAATCAAAATTTGGCTTATATTTTTTCAAATGTCTCAAATTAAACCGTAAATAAAAAATGTAGTGAGTCGAGTACTCTACACAATTGTGTTTCACTAAGAAATCTCAAGGCAACCCATATGTTCACGCACACGCACTGTTGGAAATTTCATTTTTCACGCATTTGACGCAGCGTCATGCGTCTTGCGTCTGACGCATAATTGAAAATGGTACTTAACATCTTCAACCACTTGAGAAAGAAAAGGACACAGGATATTTTTTTTAACAGATTGAGCTAACATATCTTGCCAAAATCGGAAGAGATCTTACTTTTGGAAGAAGACTAGAATCGAGAGTGAGCTTGAACGTATCCTTAAGTATTTACATATTTTCTCAAAATCATTAACCCTTTGATGCCCGATGCTGCCTATAGGCCAGAAGATTTAAATTCGGTCATGAGAGGGTTAAAGCTGTCCACTTATTTCGCCATCTCGATACTCTACTGAAAATTTCTTTTTAAAAACGATATTTTTCTCACCAATGGCAATCATTTCATCCTCTTCGTTTATCCTCCATTAGCACGAGAGGCCTCAAAAGACCAAAAACAAACAAAAAAAAAATCCGTCGTGGATCTTAAGCAACTTCAGGCGCCAAAAGGACTTACGACTAATAAAAAGCCTCTACATTTAGATAAACAAAAATACTCGAATAATGAAGCTGAAGAAAATGAAAATTTTATGTTTCTTTTAAAGATCTCCGAGTTTTCTTAGTCACAAAACTGTGTCACGAAATGTTCGGTTTTATTTTTCTTTGTTTTTGTTTTTTTTTTTTTACAGAAACGATTATTTTTTGTCATCTCTTAATGCTTCATTTTTCCAATTTCAAAATGCTTTTAATACTCTAAAGTGACAGATATTAAATGTTTTCTGCTATCTTTTCTACTTTGTGCATGCATTCGACTATGTAAAGCGTAATAAAAACAAAGCCACGAGCTATATGAGCAATCAAATACATACAAACATACATACCTATTCAATATTATTTTTTATGCATTTGTCAAGGAATCTTGACTCGTGGAAGATTATTTCGAAAGCAAAAAAATAAATTTCTAATTGAAATGAAAAATAAGTAAGAGCGATTTAAAGAGACAGGCCGGACAGTAAAATACGCATAGAAATAATTTTTTTAATATATCTAAGCATATTTACCATATCATATTATTAAGAGCAAATTTTTTTTATGTGTAGGAGAAGAAAGTCTTATCTAATGCCAAAAATATGGCTGCGAAGTATTTGCTAATTGTGGTTTTAATAGCATCTTTTAATAGCTTTGGTATTTCCCATTGCAGTCATCGCATCTCTAATACGACCTTTGAAAATCCAGTGCAATTTCTACATATCTCGACCACATACAAAATATACTCGTATAAAAGATTACAATTGCCTCGCCCTAGAAAGGACAATGATATATGCGTTATCAGATTGAAATCTCTGACATTAGAAAGGCAGATAGTGTCTCGCTGCTGCGATTTGCAATCGAAATGAACTGCCAACCTCCGTAAATTCTTTAAGGCCCGTTTGGTACTGTTGCGATTAAATTTTTGGTTCCGAAAACCAAAAACTTTGTATTCAAATTTTAAAAATTTGAGAGGATATCGTAGTGAAAAGCTTTGAACGGAACACTAGCAATTGGGCCCAAGTAATGTTCGGTTTCTCAGGAAGCGTCAATCTAATATGGCTCTCAGGAAACATATAACACTCAATGAACTAACATTGTAGAATTAATAACCCTAGTTTACAGCATTTTTTCTCAGAAAATCACAATGGACTTTTTTAAATGGACTTTTGCCTTCTAGAAACGACAAAAATATTAAATAAATTTATAGGGGGTTTGATTTAATTTTCGAATAAAAAAAATAAACTTTGACCTTAAGCTCGAAAAAGACGTGTAGTATTTCTACAAAGGAAAAATTAATTCTAAAGGTCGAACAAAAACTTTTTTCGATAAAAATAATTTTATTTTAGGTTCTGTCGAGCTTTCCAAAATAGCTGCCATTCCCCTTCTACAAATTTTTTTTTAAATAACTGAAATAAAATAAATGCCCTCATAAAGTTTATTATTATTGTTATGTCATTCTTTGCGGCTCGATCCATGAAAAGCTCCATTGGATCTCTCCCTTTATAACTTTTTCCTCTTTTAATATCTAGGTTTCTCTCTTTTCTACTCTCTTTGCTCTCTATTTCTCTCTCTTTCTCTCTCTTTCTCTCTCTTTTTCTCTTTCTCTCTTTCTCTCTTTCTCTCTCTTTCTCTCTCTTTCTTCTCTTTCTCTCTTTTCTCTCTTTCTCTCTCTTTCTCTCTCTTTCTCTCTCTTTCTCTCTCTTTCTCTCTCTTTTCTCTCTTTTCTCTCTCTTTCTCTCTCTTTCTCTCTCTTTTCTCTCTCTTCTTTCTCTTCTTTCTCTCTTTCTCTCTCTTTCTCTCTCTTCTCTCTCTCTCTCTTTCTCCTCTTTCTCTCTCTTTCTCTCTTCTCTCTCTCTCTCTCTTTCTCCTCTTTTTCTCTCTCTCTTTCTCTCTCTTCTCTCTCTTTCTCTCTCTTTCTCTCTCTCTTCTCTTCTCTCTCTTTCTCTCTCTTTCTCTTCTTTCTCTCTTTCTTCTCTTTCTTCTCTCTTTTCCTCTCTTTCTCTCTTCTTCTCTTTCTCCTCTTTCCCTTTCTCCTCTCTTTCTCTCTCTTTCTCTCTCTTTCTCTTTTCTTTCTTTCTTTCTTTTTCTCTCTTTAACTCTCTTCTTTCCCTTTTTCTTTCTCTTTCCCTCCCTCTTTTTTATATGAATATTACATACGTATTTCTTTTGGTCCTACCACTGAGTATAAAATTTTTACTCACCGTGCTAGAATACATATGAAATTGAATTAAATTTTACACAAAAAAATCATACATTGGTCGTTGGTTTACGGCACACGGTATAGACGCACGCGGTGCGTCGTTTAAAGCATTAAGATAAAATTAAGATTATATATTTCTTAACGCCTCCATATTCCGCATGAGTAAGAAATAATACCAGAGAAGTTATTGCCTAAGCCACTATCATTTATTTTTTAACACGCGAATTGTTTTCTTTTCTAACTTAAACATTATCTGGAAGCAAATAAAATACTGAAATAAATTAAAATAGAACAATAAAAGAATAAATCTTTTTTCCGAATAAAAATTTTCCAATCAACCCGCGTTTCAATTGAAAATTGAAAAAATCCGGATCTGCGTGAAACGTCACTTCACTTTATTCCTCCGAAAAACACAAAAACAAACAAATATCGTATCTAAAAATATAAATTATTATTTTAAGAATACATCAGAAAGAAAGACAACGAAATTTTCAGCCTCATTTATTAAAAACAACCTGTTTTACGTCATCGAATTTGAATAGGCAACGGCATAATTGCAGTTATGATGTATTAAAACAAATAAACACATAAACAAATAATAAAGAGACCTGAGCAAACAATACTCTGCGGGGTGGGGGTGAGCGTTGATGTTTGATGTTTCATGCGTAGACAAAGAGATTAAAGAAAATCTCCCACGCAATATTCGTGCTAAATGCTCTTTTCTCGGAAGTGCCTCTTTTTGCGTGCCGAATCGAAGGGAGCATTCATCAATTGTGGCAACGCATTAACATTCTTGGCAAAGGTGGATCTGCGAAACGCCTAAACGAATACTTATTGAGGGTAATTAGATGTACTGCATAATGGTCTTTATATGTCATCAATGCCAACAAATTTTGTTCGTCGATGACAGCATTCGATAAAGGGTAGGTACTTAATTCAATTTAATAAACAGCCAACGCTAATTGGCAATTATGTAAATAATCTGATTATTTCATTGGTTTTGCTTAATGTTAATGCTTTTTCATGCAACTGATTTCATTTTATTAAATCCAATATATTTTTGTGAAGAACTAATCGACTAATCGGGGCTCTGGTATTGAGAGATATTTGCGATTTACCGAAGCATTATCGATGAAATTCGTAGTCATATCAGGCCCTTAATCATGGAGCAAGATTTATTTTTTATTTTTTTCTCATGTAACGCCCGGATGGCCCTTTTACCCCCCGTCCACCCCTGTCCTTAATGGTAATTTTGAGATTTTAATAGTCATTTAAGGATCTTAATTTCGATTTGAGGCACTTAATCCGGGAAAATTTAAGATCCTTAACGGTCATCAGAGGCTTCTAATGGCTCCTAATGAATTACCTTAATATCAATTTAAAAACTAATGGACATTTATTGATATGAATAGCCATTTAAAGCTCTATAAAAGGCATCAACTGGCAACGCAAGGCTTAAATGGTCACTTAAGAATCCTAATGTCAATTACCGAAACTTATTGTCCATTTGAAGGCCTTAATCCTGGTTCTTTAAGAACTTAAATGGTCATTAGAGATTCCAAATGGCAATCAAGGTTCCTTAGTGTCCAGTAAAGGAACATTATGGCGATTGAAAGCCTAAGGGAAAAGCGAACAGGATCTTAATGATCATCTTAATTGCTCTTTAAGACCCAAATTGCTCCTTAAAGATCTAAATCTTAGCCATTCAAGCAACTTAATGGCCATTAAAGGCTCCTAATGGCAATTAAGATAGCACTCAATTTCCATTTCAGGACCCTAATGGTCATTTAAGGTCTTTAAAAGCCAGCTAGAGCCTCACTAAAGGCCATACGTATCATTTGAGGATCTCAATGGTAATACTTATAAGTACCAATGCTTCAATGGGAACTAAAGGAATGAAGAAGAAGAATGAATATTAATGTCATATTTAAGGCCCTTAATGCTCATTTAAGGCCCAAATAAGTGATTGCAAGGTCTCAATTATAATTTGAAGCACTTCATGGTTTTAAAAGAGACCCTATAATCGAATCCAAGTTAAAGGATTTTAGAGTCCCTAGATCATTTAAGGCGTATTATAAAATTGCATAATATTCTAACTCACATTTTTGCAGCTTAAGATAATCTTTGTCACTGTCAGGTATTACTGTCTGGTCCGTCTGTATTTTCACAAAAAGCTCCTTTCTGCATCAACATTATTCCATTTTTAATATGCATCGCAAATACAAAAAAAAACCAACCCGCTGACAACTATTCTACTTGACACAAGAAATAAATCTCTGAACTGCTGCATTTTTGACATTGTCGCATTTCTATGTCATGATATATATTTTTTTTTTAATTTAAAAAAAAATTTTTTTTTTAAATATTTTCTTGGTCTCCAAAAGGATGATATGAATCGCACTCAAGTGCAAAGAACGTTATATTGTCGCGATAAAAAAAAAATAAATATGAAAAAAATTAATTCATTCGAATCGTTCCTAAGGGCGTTCGCAATGTGCGTTTTCTGATCCAGTGTTGCAATTTGAAATGACAACATAATTCGCCCATATATCATAGCATAAAACCGCCTACGTTTTATGTAAGTAGAATGCGCTTATACACTGTGCGAAATATTTGCATGTTCTCTATTAACACAAGAATTGATACTCACTGAGTGTGCCTTTCGAGTTTTTCACAATATTAAAGAAAATATTAAAGTTCAAAAGGAAAAGAAAAATTAATGCAAGTGCTCCACGTCTTGTGACTCTGACAGCGACTGTGACCACAAAAAAAAAAAAATGATGTCGTCATGCTTAAATTAACCTCACGCCGTCATCTTGTCGACGAAACGGTACGAGCACAGCATGTGATCAATTGTTTACTACAACACCAACAAAAACATTTCCTAACGCCTAACCGAGTGTCTACACATTCAAGTTAATAGGTGCCACAATCACACATTTTGCCTTGATGGTTCGATTTGTGAAAAAGTAACGCAACGACCCATTTTTACCAATGATCGTATCTAAAACCGAGGACCTGGAATGTTTCTCCGTCCCATAACTAAAGTCACAATAACCGGAAGGCACCTTACTCATCCGTCAGTGTAAAAATTCCTCCCGATATCATCATCGCACAAGCATCTAAATGCACAAAATTATGCTAGAAAATGTTGTGTTTCTCTTAACTTTTTTATGAACATAAACAAATTGTAAAAATAGCCCTGACCGAGTCAAATTCCGAACAATGACGATGATCATGATCATGATGATTAGCGAAATATAAACAAAAAATTCATGAACACCAAAATAGCGAACAGAGAATAATTTTCTTTCAATTCGCTATTATCGTTATAATAATTTTTTGGCACAGTTCACAATTTCTCGCGTAATTAATCATTTCAAATATTTTTAGTTCATTTTTTTTTTTTTTTTGGTCTCGGTTCATTGCGAATAAAAAGGATCGAAATTTTTTCCCTACAATTTTTTCACGAATTTCTGTAGGTACTTGAACCTCAAGTACAGTTATGTTCAATTAAATTGAAGTGTAATAACAACAGATGTTCACTCAAACATTAAACAAAACAATTAAGGGTGTTATAGTCAGGCGAGACGAGACAATACATTACCCGACAGAGGCACACATGTTTGAATATTCTTTAAATCGCGCCGAATTAACCAATAAGAAGGAATATTCTAGAGATTTTTAAGGCGATAAGGGGCCGCATATACCGATTTTTTTTAAAATTTCTTTATGAAAACTGCCTCTTTGCCACGCCCATTTTTCCAAAATTTTCGAATTTTAATCGGAGGTGTATATTTAAGGTCAAATTCTAAAATACATTCAAATACATATTCGAAAAAGTCAGATTTTGGGGCAGTTTTGGGATTTTTATGGGAGAACCTAGTACTGGAGGTACCCTTAATAATGGACCGATCAAGAACATTCTTCGAGAGAATGTTTATGACTATAGAGGAAACATTTTCATGCCAACTTATGTTAAAGTCTCATTCGAATACCGAGTGTAAGAGACAAATTTCGAAAATCAGCCCTTCTGCCACGCCCACTTTTGAAAATTTTCGAAAACACATTATTTGCCTTTAAGTTTGTTCAAACGTCAAATTTCATCAAAATTTTGGTTTTAAAGAAGTTTTTGTGATTTTCATAACAGACCCTTGTACCGGAGGTACCCTAAAAATGGTCCGATCGGGTCCATTCTCGAACTTTTTCTTACTCATGTCGCCGTGAGCACGCATACCAAATTTCATTAAGATAGCTCAACTCCTTCGATAAGAAAACTGTATACGGACAGAGAGACAGACGGACAGACAGACGGACAGACATGTCTAAATCGAATCTCCTGGTGACGCTGATCATTTCTTTATATATATTTTTATGGTCTGTATCTCGACTTTCGACACAGAGTGTGTCGCGTTTAATAAGATCGTACCTGTTAAATAATGATTAAGTACTCTGTGGTCATATGGAATAGTAGGTTAAGTCGACAAATGCCAGAAATGATTCAATGGCTATAAGGAAGGCCGGGTATTCGGGTATAAGGAAGGCTGGGCGCTGATGTGTGTTAGGCGATTTTAGCCTGAAGAAATTTTTCCCACGGGGCCTCTTTCTTTAAATCCGTCACTGACTATAGTGCTTAGGGTTATAATATTTTGCCCGAAGATGATGTGTTAAATGGGTAGAGCTCCCTAATTTGGCATTTGATCTTAAGTGTTTTGGGAAGAATTACTTGGCATATCTCAGAGTACATTTTGGTGTTAGCTTAGAATGCCAAACTTCAAATCATACATAGATATAGGTCAAAAATCGTACCGATTACTCAAAAAACTAATGATGCAGTTCCATTCCTCGTACCCATTTTTCATACAGTGTTTAAAAAAAATTGACAGTTTCGTGCAGTACGGGAACAGATCTAATTTAGATCAAATTTTATTAGCTTTGATGAAAAGGAGTAACGACTTTCTTCCTAACCTATGGAAATCAGTGACGTACAAGGGGGATGTACAAGAGTTATATATATAGGCTCTTAGAATCAGTTAGCTCTTTAGGAGTCTGTGTTATGCCTTTTTTTTATAATTTTAAAAGGCTATTGGGATTAATTTATTCACATTTAGATATTTGTTGGACGCATATGTCGCAGAAGACTATCCATAGTTCTACCCGGGCCCCACTAGCACTCAGCTCTTTTTCACATCATTAAAACATCGAGTTTTTTTCTTTTAACCCTTATATACATACATATGTGTGAATGTTCGCCACAAAACTAAGAAGAAAGGGCACGGTGCCGGTTTTAGAACTACCAGCGCCCTGGGTAAGTTTTCTTCGGCGCTCCCTAACTGCAATTCAAACACTAGAAAGTTTAAAAACGCCCCCTGTTATCCGTCACACTTCACTATGGTAAAAATCCCAAAAAGCTGGCCAAAAACCCTAAAATTGTGCTACTAACGGGCAATGTATCCGACTCCAAAGGTTTAAGATCGAGACTTTGAGTGACTGCGATTGTCAGCCCCTCCCATTCCACAATTACGAACTGTATCAATATCTGCCATATATAAAAATCACATTCACTTAAGCGAAGCTTTTCGATTGCGATAGTCTCTCCTCCGAAAAACAAAGCGACATTAATAAATTTATGCTAATGAGAATTTCGAAGGCACATGCCACCATAAGCCATGCATGCATTTAAGTAAGCCATATACTAAATTCGAAAAAAAAAAATGTATTTAAGTTTTTTTTTTTTTGTTATTCTGTGTCCAAATGTTTTTGCGTGGGAAAGCGAAAAAATACTGAACAAAAAGAGAGAAAGAAAAAGAAAACGAAGAAAATTGACACACGGCACGCGCCTAATGCAAGCGAATGATGAGTTAACTTTGGTTGAAGAAGAGCAGAGAAGATCCGCCGCTGATGCTGCTGCTGCTGCTGCTGCTGTTGGTTTCATCTAAAGCGGAAAGTGAAAACTGCAGTCCGACATGGCATAAAACACGATAACCGAAATATAAAAAATTAAAAAAAAATTTTAAAAATTAAGGAGAAATCAGTTTAACACAATAAATTCGAATATGGCAAGAGGGCCGCAGCCATATGATTTCTGTGTGGGTAGCAATTAAAATGAATGGAATATTTAATCATGAAGTGTTCGTTTGTGTGTCAGCGCGATTCGAAAAGGGTGCACATGAATTACAACAAAAATTGTAATAGAGTAAAAAACAATTTATATAGTAGTTAATCGAAAAGAGATGGAAATGGTGAATTCGTGAATTTCGTAAGGCTCCACCTTATTTCACATTAGATCGCATTGAAAATAGCTCGACTTCATTACGCGCATAGTATAAACTTTATATATATATACTATAAAGTCATTGGCATGGCTTCAGGGAAACGTTTTTCATTGGCTGGCTTTTAAAAAGCTCATTAATTTGAGTGTTGTTGTTTTTTCGCTTCGCTTCGCTTCGTTTTTTTTTTTTTTGTTTTTTTGTTTCTTCACCTCAAGTTTTGTATCACTTTGTGTAGGTTTTTCGACTCTATTCATAAGTCTTGACAGCTCTTGCCATATATCAAACTAGAAGAGATTGGAAATAAGTAACGATTTTTTTAAAGGTAAGCAACACTTGCCTTTTCGGTTGCATAAATAATTCACGTTTATACCACAGTAAGGACTCCCAAATGAGGAGAGTAAAAGTAAGCAAAAACTGATGTATAACAATTGCAAATTCTTAATTTAAAAAATGGGAGTGAAATGAAAGGTTCAACTGATGACAGAGAAAAACTGTGTGTCCGCGATTTGGAGCTCTCACTGTACTGTCATGATTCCTCCTAAGTAACTTTTCAATATTTTTTCTGAGATTTTTTTCTAATTTTCAGGGGTGCCACTGAATCCGATAGCTGTCGGAATCGGAATAAAAACCGCTCAAAATTTCATACAGAATTTACAAATTTTGTTGTTTTTGGTTTTGAATCGCAACTTTTATCGGTTCTTAATTGCACAGAACCCTATTTTATCTGGCTGTCTATGAAATATACATGAAATTTCAGGCAACTAAAATCTAATTCCGACAGCTATCGGATTCTGTGACACCCCTGTATACTTCGCTTTCATTGACGGAAATGACGAATTACAAAAGCGTATCACAAAATTTTTGTTTACACGAATCTCTACATACATTCACAACATAAGGGGTATTCACAAAAGCCTGTTAAAAACGTTGGAAAGTTGGAAAGTTTGAAAGTCGGAAAATCGAAAAATTGCGAATTCTTAAAAAATTTTAAAACTTTTTTGTATCTTGCACAACTTTTTAAGCAATTAAAATTTTCCGATTTTCTGACTTTCCTAGTTTGCGATGCCTTTCTGAATACCCCTATTCTTTTATTAAAATTTTGTCAGTGTCTTACAGAAACTTATCTATATGGCAACTCTACTTCATGGCTTGTTCCAATTTCGGGGAATACCCGATTTTAACTGTTGCTCTTTTCCAGTAATGCCGCGATTTTTTCATCTCTGGAACATGTCCCTGAATTATCCATAAGCCACGTATATTTTTTATACAATTTTTTTTTTTTTTGACACGGATTTTCGAGGAACCGGAACCGGATCTACCATGTAAAGAGAAAGCGTACCTATGTATGTTTCAATTTTTTCATATTTTTTTTATTTTATTTAAATTATTTGTTTATTTTTTTGTGTTCAGAAATTAGTCCAGAAGCTTTCTGTAGGTGTTGCCAGAGATTCTTAGTTTTGTGCTGCCATATTTTTATAGTTTCACTAATTTATTAACGCTTGATATTCGGACTAAGTCACTGAGCTTATTCAAATTCACCCAATTATGCTCTCACACGATCTGTTTTAACGCGGTTTTAATGTTACACGGTCTAAAATTTAAGAAAAGTTCCCGTTTCTTCACGATTACATTCGATTATACATTGCTGAACAAAGTTATTAAATCCTTATGTGAACGGAGTGGTGTACCCAATGGTGGTATACCCATTAAGCCACACTAAGCCATGACCCGGGACCACTAACGTAATAACGAAATTAACATTTCATAACAGAAATATTTGGACCCTCAGTCCGAAGAATAGGAACACAAATACCTGTTAATTTTTTTATACTTATAGACCTCCGAATATTCCCTGCAGTAATATTGACTGACACAAGTGTAGCCTTCGGTCAGTCTTTCATTATACCAGTGCTAGTCCCCTCATAACTCCACTTCTAATGTATTCAACTGACCTTTTTAACATGGGCCTGTCATTGGAGAAGGACCGGTCCGCAAAACGGCTGACCGTAAGTCAGCTCTTTTTGGGTCAATTATCGTTATTTTGTCTGGTTTCAGGCTAGTCAAATAAGGAATATAAAAAAGTATTTAATTTCTTAGTTGATTTTTATGTTGATGGAGGTGTCATTTACAGCCTACCCTTAAACCCAACCCGTTTATTACCGAACGCCGGCTAGCCTAATTCGATGGAGCGAACTGACATAATATAGCCGGTAGGATTTGGACTGGTCAAAGTTCAGTCCTTCTAAGGAAGTCGACCGGCTCATTACTGCAGGTTATTTCTTGAGGTTAATTTAACAAAGATGAGTTAAGACTGTTTTCTTCTCTCTCATCTGTCAATAAATGGATCTTATGTGACAGCACCCAGCTAAAATCCAACTATACAAAATATTCCAATCAGATTGAATCCTTCTGATGTTCCTTAAAAAATTATTTCCCGAAATTTCCAAAAGCACCCAACAAAAAAAAAAAAAAAAACAAACAAACCTCGACCGTGAAAAATCTTGCCCTTCCACAAAATCGATTATTCAATTCACTTCGACCTCGAGTACTTAGCTCCCCATTTCGAATTAAACATCAAAAGCTCCGGTATAGGCATATGTTGGTGACGTCTATCCGAAGCACTGACCCAGTCAACTTGTGTACACAGAAAACACACAAAACACGCGTGCGGTGAGCATGCCCATTTTGGGGAATTTTTTCCACACAAAAAAGGAAATATGGAAGAAGAAAACGAAGCCCAACTAGCCGGAAAACCATCGACACCGACACCCACCACCATCAAATTGGTTAATTCAAACAATAATGCTCATGAAACAAAGTGTTGCGGTGGCCCGGAGAGCCCGGGAAGAAGGGGATGATGAGCAGTAGCGGCAGGAGTATGGGGAGAAAGAGGACTGACACGGTCCTACCTCGAAGCTATTAAGAGCCTTTATTTTTAGAGCGCAAAACCATTGACGCTGTGCTTAAAAAGGTGGGCATGTTCTAAATATAGAAGAAGCAACGTTTATCTACATATCTACGTATGACCAGCGAGATTCTTTCGAAAAGCGTCAATATCAAGAATCGGCATGTGTGCGACGGGATCGATTTTTCTCTCTCTGTGTGTTTGTGCTTGTGTGCGGAGCGTGCTCTGCTGATTTTAAAAATACACATTTTTGTTTACATTAGCGCACTGTGAATTAATAATTGCACTATTTTAGGTATGTTGTACATTCTCGTGAGGTTGCTGTGCGAAGCAATGAACCCCGATATTTGAATGTCGAATTCATTCGGCATGATTCGCAAAGCATTTCTGAACTTTTATTTGTTTTTAATTTTCCGTTTTATACCCGACACACTCTGTGTTTGTGTGATTGTGTGTAACACCCAGAACCAGTGGAGATAGAACATACAAAATATACAGGGTGTCCCGTTGGGCAGTGCAATCTTTGAAATGGGTGATAGAGGGGTCAAAGATGAACAAAAAGTCTTACGTAAGGGGGGATCCCAAATGCACCCCTGAGGAGTTATGGGGCCTAAAAGTTGTTTGGCACTAAGTCTGGAAAAAAAATTCTCCCACGCCAATGGTTAATTGTAGAAAAAAATTTTGATGCAGTTTGAAAGCCAATTGTGCAGGCTTTTAGGCAAAATTAAATTGATGGTTAAAATTTCAGCCATTGAGTGAAAAAGAAACGGTCAAAATCAAAAGTTATGAAAAAATTTTCAATTTTTTTTACTTTGGAAGCCATTTTGGTATGAAAAGTGTCCAATTAACACCCAAATTTTTTATTTTATTCAAAATTCTGGATCGATTTCCTTTAATTTGGTACCCCATATGTCTAATAAATTTTTTAAAAATAAGATGAGAAAATTAAATAACTGAATGTAGGGGCATAAATAAAATAAAATAAATAAAAATCTCAAAACTGCCCCAAAATCGGATTTTTTCGAAAAATTTCAATGAAACTTAGAATTTGAGCGTATATTTAAGCCTCCGATTAGAATTCAAAAGAATTTGAAAAGTGGGCGTGGCAAAGGGGCGGATTTTCATAAAAAATCTAACAAAAGTCGGTATATGGGGCCCCTTATGGCCTTAAGCACCTCTTGATATAAAAATTATTTGAACATGTGTCCGTGTCGGGTATTTTTTTTGTCAGGCTCGCTGGACTATAACACCCTTACTTGTTTCTAAATTTTTTTGAATTGTTTTGAATTTTGTTTACATTTTTTTTTAATTTAAAAAAAAAAATTTTTTAATTTTTTTATATTTTTGTATTTTATTTTTGTAAGTTTTCCTGTGAAAATCTGCGATGGACGTCATTGTGAGACGAAGGCAAATGAAAGTGTAGATTTTTATTTGCGAGAAGAATTCCTGGTAAAAACGGATGGGAGTGAGTAAAGCGCATATTTTTGTAGCATAGCGTCATGTGGGCCGGACTAAACGTACACTTACTTTTTTTGGGCGGAGTACCGACTTGGGGAGGGGGAAGTAAAATTTTGTTCGTGCTGCCGGACGCTTTAAGCCACAGGTGGTGGTAGCGTGACTGTGTGCAATACATTTAAATTTAGATACAATTAAAAGTTGTTTGTTGAACAAAATTTTAGCTTGAAATTCCTTTCATTACTACGCACGATCCGTTTTGCAGTTTCTTAATTGAGGTCGTCGTTGTAAGCAGCGGCGTAGCAAGACATTTCGGCACCCAGGGGTACGATGGGGCACAATGCAGGAAATTCCGGCGCCTCCAACCGGTCTCAATAGAACTACCTTCATTAAAATTGAAATATGATTTTGCTGGCCCCTTCGGCCCCCTTCGCTACGCTACTGGTTGTAAGTTTCCACCCGATTTTTTGGTGTTTACATTAAATGCTATGAATTTTGGTGTTGATTTGTTTCCCGCTGATTTCCTTTTAATTGCCTTCAAAACGTTTTTATTGATTTTAATTGGTGTCTAAATTGGCCATTTTTATGGCCTATTTTTGGTCGTCCAGAAATAGATTTTTACATGCTGCAGAGCCTGAAAGTTCTTCTTCCTAATGTTGGGAAAATATATAGGGACGTCTTTCTAATTGAATAACTAATGTCCCCCAATACATGATTGGGGTGTGGGGTCAAGTTGGAAGTGAAGGAACCTTTTGGACATCATACGACCTGCAATTGGTGATGGTGTGGTACAACTAAACCAGTTATAGTTGTATTCAGACCTTTATCTAAAGCTCAAAATAGTACCACGGGGACAGGGATGTTCCAGAATCCCTTTTTTAGAATTATCCCCGGTCTTTTGGGTACGGCCCCTCCGGGAGTATTGTGGGGATTGGGGTATCAATGAGGCGAGGATAACGTCAGATCTCGACCCAGGCTAGCTGATTCGGTCCATGCCCACTGATGAGGTAAAATGGGTACACTGTGGGTGTTGCCCAAGAAATATGATGTTGTGCTGGATTTTCTCAAATTGTGTTTACCCTGCTTTTCAAATTAGATCAAGCCGGATGCAAAATATTCGTTTTAGATAAGATACCAAGAATTTTATCGCCGAAGCACAGCCTTTCTTCTGGGTCTTTATAACAGCGACCCCGATAGGGGGCCCTCGAAGGGTCTAAAGGAAATTTTATGTCTCTTTGTAGCCTCGGGACAGTAACATCAATAGTCCTTGATTTCGTTTTAAAGGTTTTATGAAAGATAATATAATTCCCTAAATCCCTAGCTACACTGAAATCCACTCTCCAATTCCATGCCCCGTGAGTATGTCCGCTGGATATGGGACCTTCTGATCCTTTCGCGTCTGATTGAATTGGCCTCTTTTAGAGTGGATGCACCGTTTATATAAGAAGAAAGTGCTAGCCTTTATTTCTCCACTATTTAGAATGCATGAATGTTCAGATAGTGTGGTTTTTATAATAGGGATGAGATAATACCCTCAAAAAAGCACCAATAAATTTCAAAAATGGTTAAGATAAGGTTGCAAAAAATTATATTTAGGACCTCAGCAAAAGACTATCCATACTACTCACTAATGTAGAAAAAGGGACTGCGACCATTAATAGATCAATTGTACCAATTATTCCCATTTAGTTTACCTGTTCTGTATCTTCTATGTCTTTTACATTCTTTATGAAGGAGAGGCCAATTAGATAAGTTTCGAGCATGAGCTCGTCATGGCTTTCTAAGTGCTCACTAAAGACTCCGGGTCTTAGCCTGCATAGGGCAACACATTCGGCCATTATATGGAATGAGGTCTGCTCATCTTGGAGTCTCCAACCATTTGCATCTTCTGGAGCTGGTATTTCAGTCGGCAGTGGCGTGAAAGAACGAAAACTTTCATCTTCAAAACAAAGTTATGCCTTGAGTAATCGTTCCCTTTTACTCTCATCTCACTCTACATCTACATTGCGCTTCACCAGAAAGCCCTCCCTAACTCAATCCAATTGCCTATGACGAGTTTTCCATGAGAAAAAAATCTGTCGCTTTTTTCAAACTTTCCAAATATGGCAATTGTTTGCAGAAATTCTCAGTCGTTTGGATTTTAAAAAAGCCAAAATGATTCACAGGAAAAACGAATTTTTTCCGTCTAATAGAGAACAACCAAAATAGAAATTTGAAAATTTTCCCAACAATGACGTACTTTTGACAAGAAAACAAAACAAAACAAAAACAAAAACATCGAAAAAAGAAAATGAGCAAAAACATAATTGAAGAAAAATAAGCGAAAAAAAATATTAAAAAATTTTTTTTGTCAATAAAAAAAGTCCAAATCTACCGGTCGGAAAATTCTAATACATATATACATAAACCCGTATGAATGTATGTTGATTGTGCGTACGTATGTACATACATGCCACATCATAATGATTGCACGTTAGTACCTGTTGTGTTATTTCGAATGCCCGTTTCTGTGTATGCGGAAAGCAAAAACAGCGGCTACGTCGATAATAAGGCAACACCAACAACAATAGCAACAACAATAACACAAGAGTAATAATAGCAACAACACCAGAAGGCAGAAGGCAGAGCAACAAAATTCCGAAAAAAAACAAAACCAAAACAAAAACGAACGAAACGGAATACACGAAAGCTACACACTCAAAACGATAAATATAGCATTAAACAAACTGTTGATTGGTTATTGTGCGCTTGCGCCAGCCCCAATATGCATGAAAATGGCTGCAAAGCAGGGAGGTAACTAAGCAGATTGGACGTGCTGGACCCCTTCGCATAGCCGCAAGACCGGTTTATTTCTTTTTCCTTTTTTTTGTTTCTCCTCGATTCGTTCGTGTGCTCCGTCTCATTGAAATGTGTGTGCGTGTGCGTGCGTGTGGTGAACTCGTGGTGAGTTTCGTTGCATTGATCTTCGAATTTTCATACTGTGAACTTTTTCGAGCAGTTGAGAAACAAAAAGTAGGGGAAATTCTATTGAATTTAAGGGGCGGAAAAATCGACTCTATTCCAAATGCCGATACACACATTTCGTGTTTAATGCTTAGCGGCCGGCTTGTATGCATGCATGCATGCGAGTGTGTGTCGAGTGTGAGTTCGTGCTCCAACGCGCGCCGAACGCCACCAAAGTTCAATTTCATTCATAAAAAGCGACTGTTTGCTCATCTCGTGTCTCAGTTTAATTCGAACAAGCGCGTCGGCAGCAACTATACGCGAAAGAATCAAATTTTTCCCAACAACAAAAATTTATTAGAAGAAAAGCAAATTTGAAGAGTGTTCAAAATAGTCTTGAAATATTAAAAAAAAAAAAATAAATACATAAAAATAAAATTAAATAAAAATACAGAAAAGCGCGGTGAATAAAAAATTTATTTAAATACAAAGAAAAATCGACGTGAATATTTTTTTTGTGTTTTGACAACGGAAAATCGATTGAAAATTTCCAACTTAAATGTTCTAACTGCTTCAAAGGCAAAATAGAGGTACTCAGAAAAAAAAAATATTAATAAAAAATAAAAACATAAAGTCCCGCATTCTCATTCATAAAGTGTGAACGAAGGGACGACTTTCAACACTTGAACTTTGAAGGGAAAACTTTCGGCGAATTTCCTTTCATGCGAAAACAAAATCAACAACAACAACTACAACAAAAAAAGCGATTGCGCGTGCAAACTTTTTTATGAATGAATATGAACCGCAAAACCGATGACGTAGAACGGTGTAAAAGCATATAAACATCCGAGATACCGTCGCGCAGATACACAGATACACCTACAAGAAGTATCTATATCTGTTTTTACTTGCTTTCCATCGAGACAGTCATCAACTTTTGGTGGAACAAATTCAGAGCGTAATTAAAAATTTAATTTGAGAAAATTTCGGAAAAATTTTTCACCGAAAAAAAAAGTGGAAATGCAAAAATCGTACAAAACGACGATAAGCTAAAGAGAGAGAAAGAGAGAGAAAACAATTTTATTGAAAGAAAACTGAAAAGAAATTTATAGAAATATATAAATTTTAGAGATAGACGCCTGAACTGCTTCGAAGGTAGTGAAACGGTAGTGAAAACCGTTTTATATTTTTTAACCGTCGAATTCTTCTTCAAGTGCCATTTTTATCCAGGTGAGTCGAGGTGATCAATCGAAGAAAAATTAAAATAAAAAAATTTTAAATTATTTTCAATTTTAATTTTCATAATAATTCATGCGATTTTATGCCACGAAATTCGTGATTTTATGGTCCAAAAATGCAAAAAAAAAATAAATAAATAAAAGAAAAAATTGTCAAAATATTTAATTGAAATCAGCCACAGTGAAGACTTCTACAAAGCAACCATAGGAACCGTTCTTGCCTTACGTTTATTGGCAATTTCGCTTCACTGTACTGTAAAATAAAAGAAAAATCTGTTTAGGGAAAAATGTATTTTTTATGGGTTTTCTTTTATTATCAGAAAAACAATTTTTTTAATTTTTTTTATTTTATTTATTTGTTTTTTTTTTTTTTTTGATTCCCAATGCTCACAATCTTTATTCGATCTTTCGACTTTTCCTTCGACTGTTTACCGTCGGTGCTAGGCAGTGTGTTTTTACGATGACGTTTTTATTACTTATTTATTATGTTTCTTAATACAAGAATTATGTCCAGAAATATTGATGAAAAAATATTCCGAATTTTTCTTGTGTTGAAAGAACTTTTGTTGAAAGAACTTTTGTTCAAAAGAGATTTTTTAATTACCAGATACAGAGACGTTGAGTTGCTTAAAACGAATCTTAAGGACGTTTTTTTTTAAATTTTTTTGAAAATCCACTTTTAAAAAGAAGTCGGGTGACAAAAATTCACCTCCTTTTGGGCTACTTAATCAGTACTTAGATTTGAAGACTCCTTTTGAGGCAATTCGTTGTTTATGGGTGGGAATATTATGGTGAAAATCTATGGTTTTCTCATACGTTTTACACCAAAAATCTACAAGTCACCGCGACAAAAGTCTGCTCATCTTAAAAGAGACTAAAGAAGTTTTTGGAAAGAATTTCTCAAAGAAACCTAATGAGAAGAGAATGCTCCTTAGGAAAAGTCACCTATAAGCACAAAGCACCTCAAAAGTGTCTCAATACATATACATATAGGGTACCTTTCGAACTTTGTGTTGAACTACAATTCCGATTCAAACGATTCATTTCACATGTCGAGAATGATGTAAGGATATGTTTCATTGAAACTGTTGAGCTCGTATAAAGAAGATGATAATTATCATAACAATTATGATACTGAAATGATGATTAAAATGATTGTGGATTCAAAGATGTTAACGATGATGATGATGATGTTTTTATGGTGATGCTGACGGTGATGATGTTTATTATAATGGTGATGTTGGTGTTATGATGATGACAATGATGATGGTGGTGATGATGGTGATGATGATGATTATGATGATGAAGATGATGAAGATGATGAAGATGATGAAGATGATGAAGATGATGAAGATGATGAAGATGATGAAGTTGATGAAGATGATGAAGATGATGAGGATGATGAAGCTGATGATGATGATGAAGATGATGAAGATGATGAAGATGATGAAGATGATGAAGATGATGAAGATGATGAAGATGATGAAGATGATGAAGATGATGAAGTGATGAAGATGATGAAGATGATGAAGATGATGAAGATGATGAAGATGATGAAGATGATGAAGATGATGAAGATGATGAAGATGATGAAGATGATGAAGATGATGAAGATGATGAAGATGATGAAGATGATGAAGATGATGAAGATGATGAAGATGATGAGATGATGAAGATGATGAAGATGATGAAGATGATGAAGATCATGAAGATGATGAAGATGATGGTGATGAAGATGATGATGATGGTGAAGATGATAATATTGATGGTGATGCCAACGATGGATCTGATGGAAACGGCGATGACTGATTTCGACTTCGATTTCGATGTTTATTATAATGGTGATGTTGATGTTGAAATTATGATTAAATTGATGACGAAGATGATGATAACGATAATGATAATAATGATGATGATGATGATGATTTTGATAACGATTTTGATAATGATTTTGATGACGACAACGATGATTCTGATGGCTGATTTCGAACTCGAAACTTGCTCTACTTAGAACGCTTCCAAAGGGACTCTATTCAATAAATTCTCCAAAGTATCTCAGAATATCATTTACATATATATCAACCGTAGGTATATCCACCCAACTCACTCATCTAAATAAAAGATTTCAACACAAACAACTCAAAAGAAAACACCATCGAAAAAAAACCCAATGAAAAGAAAAGATTTTGTTCGGCCGAGAAATCACTTTTGCATTTCCCATAACGCCAAAACGAAATTAGGTGAAAATTAACGCAAACGACATCAGTGACAGCGATGGAATCAACAGCAAAAAAAAAAAAAAAACAAAAATCCAACATCAACAGCTAAAAGAACTAAGTATGACGAACGGCAATAGACGTCGGTATGGACGACACGACAACGACAACGACAACATTAAAACAATAAGTGATACCATTAGTTAAAACCAAATCCCATAAAGGAGACGAGTAGACAAACAGAAAGCCAGACGCGAAGAAAGACAGACAGACGGCGGACGGACAGACGGATGGACAGAAAGTCGAAAGATATGTAAGAAAACAACATGAAATCCGCAGCGAATTCATCAGTCACTCAGCGGGCGAAGGCACAAAACACACGCATGGATATACGAACGCAGCCGATACAACAACACTTAGGTGCGTTGTAGGTGCGCAGAAAATCCTACCCCATAAAACCCATCTCTCTCTCTCTCTCTCCGCACACCACCCTGAACAATTATGTAAAGAAAATAAACACCTTTTCAAGAGGTGATGCGCCGTGACGCTGAAATAAGAACACCATCAAGCGTACGACAAACAGGCCCAACAGGCACACCAGGACGTATACGCAATGCCAAGCGAAATTCTCATACAAAAAGTTTTTCCTCAGCGTTTTTTTTTTCCTTTTTCGAGAAAAATTATTTCTTTTGAATAATATTTTTCAAATTTAATAATTTTTTTATATTTTTATATTTTTTTAAAAATATTTCCAAGTGTCTTCTTCGCGTTTCTAGTTGCATTAAACGAGCGTGCCGCTTGAGTTGTTTCGCCGCCGCTTCTTGTCTTTCGTAAGCGCATTGGAAAAGTGTCAAAAGCTTCGATGTCAAAGTTGCACGTAAGCAAATGTGGGAAAGCAACAAAACCAACAACAACAACAGCAATAACAAACAACTATGCTACTTGATCGGCAAATAGCGATCGCGGCAACGCATGTTCGGGCCACTCAATATTTACTTAAACCATTTGAGTGCGGCGGTCATTCGGTGGGATCGCAAGCAGCGGCAGCGCCAGCGGCAGCTCGCTTTTGATGTAACTAATCTCGTAATTGTGATTTAATTGAAACGACAAATATTTTGCTTATTGTTGAGGTGTTAGTGCTAAAACGAATGTTCACATAGAGACTTCTTTTCCGATCATGAGAGAGTTGTGTGAAGTTGCGCTGCTATGAACAAGTAATCCGATAGATAAAAGGATTGAAGGTTGCATTTTAAATCGAATATGATTCGCTGACATTGTTTTAAAGGGTAGAGATCAAGTTTAAAGCACTTTGAGTGGATCTGAAAGGCCCTTTGATCTCGAAAGGGGTGCGTAGAATATTCAAAATAGTTGGAAAAATGTTATTGTGCCAAAAAAGACTTAAAGGAGGTATAAATACCAAATCATTAGGGGAAGAGCTTTGGCCTTTTTGAAGTCCAATTGGGAACCCTTTAAAGTCTTAAGAGGAAAAAAAAAATTTTGGGCAAATATATATAAAACACAACGGTCCTAAAGGTCACATCCCTCGCAGCCATTCTGAGCCGAAATTAGTTAATTTCATTGCCTAACTATTTATTATTGTAAATCCTTTAGAATCGCATCCTGATTATTTTAAATACTATGAGATAAAACCTTTAAAAAATAGTGATTATGAAAGATGTGACTAAATGGAAGATGTATGAAAAAAATATATAGAAAATTCTGAAAATTCGTTGAATTGATAGACGAAAAATTCTAGGCATTCAGGACAATCAATGAAGGAAAGGAAGGCAATTAAAGAGTGATTCAATCAAGAGGGGACTGTCTATTGAAGAGCTGATCTTATCAAGATAAAGCAAAGACTTCTGGCAGTGTTTTATTTGAGCTTCTTCACTTTTTGGTATGGTAAAGGAAGAACCTTCAGTATATCTTTGATTGAGAGAAGAAGCTTAAACTCCAAGCCGCCAATTTTCCTTGTGATGTTAATCATTACAATTGCTCTTATTTAAAATAGATAATTTTTCTAATAGGAACAGTTCGCCATACCGCTTGATGGTGGAGGCAATTGAAAACTCCGCCCAAAGAAGCTTACAGGTTACTTCAAATTCATTCACCCTTGTTCAACTCTTTTCGGATTTTTCGTTTCGTTATTCACCCACAACTTTTATAAAGGATTAATTTTATTAAAACAAGAATCTAAAATCTCCATCATTCTTAAAAAACAATTAATTCAAATTATAATTACACAACAAGAGCGTTAAGTAAATGCCATAATTTCAAAAAAAAAAAAAAAAAATGAAAAAAATAGATTATAATGATCGCAGATTTTCCTTTCCGTCTGGCCTAGTCTGGGCGCATTATAAATACAGCGGCAGAGACAATTTAAGGCAACAACGGTCACACCCTATTTGCATGAAGAGCTAAGCACAAGCACAAAAACAAACAAAAAAGAACAAGTAAAAATGTATATTCGTTTGGCGGCTAAATGAACTAAAATATAATAGCCCAAAGCTGTGTAAATTAATATGACGCGGAATATGAAATCACGATGAAGAGGAGAACAAAAAAAAAAAAATTTTTTTTTTGTAAAGCACACAAAATTTAAGAATGCAAAATCATTTTAAAGACGGCGCATTAAGATCGTGCGGTGTCTGAGTGTCTTAATATTCACTCTACTTTAAAGCAAAAGGCATTTTATTGTTGGAAAAATGATTTTCCATTTTATTTTATTTTTTTTTTTTTTTTTTTTGCAATTGACAGTCATCCTTGGATATGAGAGCCATCAAAAGTTGCATGAGTTGGAAGGATGCTCGTGAGCGGGTGCCTTCTCATGTCCGAGGGAAAACTGTACTTTTGAATTTGGTCACTTCTTCGGCTTGCACATTCGGAACGTTATGAATGCACCGATGTATGAAATTAATAAATATTTCTATGAAGGAAAGAAGAAAATTTTCTGAATAGAGCCCCGCTAAAACTTTCACCGAAATTTCATTTAATGCTCAATCAAGATTATGTGCTTAGATAAAGTGCCAAAATTTGAATTGTATGTATTAATGGAATTCGTTAAATTCGAATAAATATTTCAACAAATTGTCAAATTGAAAAATGAAATATATTCTCGAGAGCCGAAAGAACCGTAGCTAGTGCTCTCGTTAAATTTATGCAATCATTTATTATTGCTTAAATAAATAAATAATAATAATATATTCTCGAATTAAATAATTTTTTAAAATAATATTTTTAAATCATTTTTTTTAATTATTTTTTTATTAGTTTTTTCAAAATTTTATAAAAAAGCACCTCACTCTTTACGGTAAATAATTGACGGACCGTAAATAAATTTTACGAAGGCATCACTTCACTGTTAATAAGAATCAACCTTGTTGAACGTATGTAGGTGGACCAAAACATTGCGTTAAAAAAAAAACATGTTTCCATAAAAAGAAATCGATATTTTTGGAAGCAAGCAAGTCGATTCTAGGGCATCCGATCATTTAAAATAATTCACATCATCAATAAAGTCCAATTGAAATTTTATTTTACAAGTCACCAAAAATGAGTCTTTGGAGCCCTTTTTAATACAAGCCAAAGCCTGTCTTGCCCCTCTGAGTCATTTCCTATTAATCTTTGAGTTGTTATTTAAGAGATATATTTTATTGAGAAGATATATTTGATATAAAGAAGGCCTTTTTGATTCTCTTTTCAAAAAAGAACCCATTAAAATATACAAAATTATCCATTTAAATAAATATGAAATCTGAAAAATTTTTAAGTCACCTGCTTGGGCTATAAAATCTGAAATATTTTCGCAACGAAAAATCCCATTAATCTGTCCAACAGAGGAGTAGACGTGGGGGATTTATATTTTCAGCTCAAATTCCACTGTTGCCAGTTTAGGGGTATCTATCCTAAATTAAGGGAAATTTCTGGTCTTTATGTATGAATCAGGGGAGAAAAGTCTTTGAGGAGAACAAGATTTTATTTTTATAATACTTTTTGATCAAATTTAATGGAATTTCGGTCCGATTTTGACACATTTGGGAGATATATCTTCTAAAAAGCTGGCAGCAGTATTTTTTTCTAATTTTTTTTTTTTTGTTTTGACAGGTTTTGTGCTTCCGTTTTGGTTTCAAATGGGTTAATGATATTATTGTTTAATATATAAAAAATCCTGTGACGCCCCTTGATCTTATAAGGCTCCAGATTACGGCATTAATTACGGATTAATAGGTATAAACAGTGTACTTTCTCTCTTAAGCGGACACCGAAGGGACCGAAAAATGTGTGTCTGCCCAGTGGCGGATCAAACTTATAGGCAACATAGACAGTTGCCTAGGGCGACAAATTTTCAGCGGCGAAAAATTCTAACTGTCAATGCATCAATAGAAGAAAAGGCGAAAACTAGGCTGCTGTCTGAGGTGCCGAGATCGCAACTGCCTAGGGCGGAAAACTGTTTTAATCTTCCATTGCCTGGCTCTGATATAGTTTTTCCTCTTAAGCGGACACCTAAGGGAGAGGCACGAACATTAGAGCACTCCCAAAAAGTGTCCATTTAAGAGTTGTGTCCGCTTAAGAGGAGTGTCCGCTGAAGAGGAGTGTCCGCAAGAAGAGAGCGCACTGTATAGGGGTTATATCCCAATCAAAACCATTGAGCAATACACCATTAAATGGGTATGAATTTCACGGCTTTCCACACCATCCCCTCGTTAAAAAAATCCTACCACGTCAGTGTTGCAAGAGAGAAAAAATAGTCTTAATAAAACGCTATAACAATTTGTTTAAATAAAGATAATTCAGTGCTGCGTTCGTTGCTGCTGATCGTCGTAAAATGAAAAATTTTGCCTTAACTTTATTCGCTTTTGAGAAGAAAACAAAAAAAAGGAAAAAATTAAAAAATTAAAAAATTTAATTGAAATTCCTTAACATTATGCGACCACAAAAATGGCATTCTTATAGAAAAGCGAAAAAGAAAAATAAATCTTTAACACAAGAATAGAATTTATTGTTAGCCGAGAAGGATGCAATGTTCAGCATCGAATTGTCCGAATTCGTTTAACTTTTTTGGGGGCTTTTGTATTGTTTTTCGAAAATTAGTTTAAATATCTTGACATCTGTCAAAAGTCAATTGTTTATTTATTTACGTTATGACACTGTCAAGCCATAAAATCAACATTTTCATTTTCATTTCCATCGTCAGCGTCAGCGACATCATCATACATCATTGCCATTGGACCACATAATCACAGTCATCGCTCTTTCTGTTCTATTGTTTTTTTTTTGGTTTTTTTGTTTTCTGTTTTTCTTGGATGCCATCGTCTGAGAGATAGTGTGTCACTAATTTAATTTCGCATTTAATTGAATTTTACTTAACCCTGAAGCGTATAGAATATCAAATGAAGAAAAACGAAATTTCTCGGCCGATTCGAGTGCTTGTCACTTGACGTAATTTCGTTCGGAATAATTCTGGAAACTCTTCCGACGGAGAATGGAGAGGCCAACATATGTATGTGTATCTTTATGGGTTCATAAACATATATATCAGTCAAAGAATGTTTGTAGGTATGTAGGAAAGTCTGGATTCAAGAGAAAGGCTATCGCATTTCATATCTCGTCGGAATAACGAAAAATATCCTTTTAATTTATTTCGGTTTATCATTATTTGATTTCGCTTGGAATGTAGAACTTTCAGGGGACATATCGAGAGCAATCGATTCAAAGTCGCTTTGTCTCAATTTCAGCGTCTCTCCGCAACCGTCGGTCCAAGGAGTTTTTCGCAATGAATGTCGCAATTGTTTTAATTGCGGGAATATTATTTGACAAATCGTTAGATTAGTCTCTATTTACAGTGTACTCTCTCTTAAGCGGACACCTAGGGGACCAAAAAATATATCCGCTCGAATAGATAGTCCGCAATGAGAGAGCACATTGTCCCATATATGCCAACTAGCCTTGAGAGTGCTCAACTACTCCACCGTTAGAACTTCTATGGTCAATTATAGGTCAGTTGTTCCGTTTCTACTAGTTGCTCTAACTTTTCAATTCAGCTTCTAGACCACTCGTTGCTTCTCAAGGTATAGTCACTCTCATATATAAAATACTCAATTACGTTTGGACTAGTCCAATTTCGAGTAACTCAGAGTACTCTTTTTTTGGTTAAATTAACCCCTCCATTACTGCAGAGATTATACAGATCAAATGAGTATTGGTAAGGAGATTTTACAACTTAATGATTATAGCATTTCGCCTTAAGTAAGGTGATGGTGTGAAATTGTCTGAGCTTTAGTATACCCAGTATGGATCACTGGACTCCATGGCTCCAGAAAATGGAAAACTTGTAAATTTAGTTTCGATAAATTGTGATTGAGTGATCGATATACATTTCTATGTCCATAAAATTTGGGCCATTATTGTCTGATGGGAACATCTTATTATGCAGGAGTGATTTCTTGAAAAAACAGCTCTTGGGTCTGTTAAAAATTGGAAATCGTCGAAGCACGTTCAAAATTCGCCACTATTAAGTTGGTGGTTTAGGTTATATTGACTTCGTCCTTATTAGCACCCGATTTGCTCTGAGCACATGTCCTCATAAGAGTATACGCCAAACCTTGCATGGCCTCGATAACCATGGGATCGTTTTAAGGGTGACTACACAACCGAACATAGATAGTGGGTGGTATATCAAGAGAGGTTAGTGGAGTTTGGGGATTCGTTGAGTATCATAGAAAAGGTACTCGCTGTTTTTCGACAAAAATACTTCAAGTTGGGATCACATTGAATACATAATGAACAATTATTTATCGGAACAGTGATAGGCCAACCGTCGCGATGGGCCGGCTGTAAAAACACAAGCCGTCGCAACTCACACAAGCCCTCGTTTTTGTTCCAACAAAATCTCTTATAAAATAAGTAAATAAAGTAATAAAAAATTTAAGTAAATAAAAATCGATAAATATGTATAGGTGATAAAAGATTTTCCCATCACTATACAAACGTCCACCTGTTGTATCCTCTTCCATGAAATGAAAATCGATCGTACAAGGCTTTGCGAAACATTATATCGGTATGCAAATAATCCGGATAATGAAAAGTACTAATAACAGTCATGGCGCCAAAAAATCGTCAATGAACTCGCACTTCAGAGCCTCAAACTTTATAAATCATTCATCAGAAAATTAGACAAAAAAAAAAAAAAAATATATATATATAAAATAAAATAAAAGAGACCACAAAAATTCAAGGTTTATATTACCCCTCGAAAATTATTGTGTAGAAATTGTGGAAAAACACACACAATCGAAATGAGACAAAAGCAACGAAAAAAAATATAAATAAATTAAAAATAAAAAAAAATATACAATGCAATGAAATGATGGTATTTGTATGTGTGTCGCTGAGAAAATAAAATAAAAAAAGATTATGTTTTTAAGGAGAAAATACTGACAAAGAAAACTTCGTTTATGGATGGCATTTAGTAGCCAATGAAAAAAGAGATTATTCAAATGGCCTGCTACTTAAAAATATGTACATACATATGAACTCAGACAGTACAGTGAAGTCCATCACGAGTGGACCCCAAATAGCTTCGATGAAGTGTCATCGCATGTGAGATCGATTTCTAATAAAAGGCATTTGAAATCTTTCGAATTTTTTTTCCCCATTTTGTTGATCTGTCGTCACAATGTGGTGGTGGTCCACTCGTGACGGATTCCACTGTATTTTTATTTGTATTGTTGTTGATTTGCATAAGAAAATATTTTCCCAAAAAAAAGAAGAAAAAAACCAATAAAAATAATAAAAGTCAAATTCATTTTTATTATTTCAAATAATAAAAAGAGATTATTCAATCGAAATACAGCAAATATTTTGAAGAAGTTCAAATAAAGTTTTTGGAGTCTTAACAACAAAACGAACCGGTTGCATGCTTAATTAAAATGATATTGCCGTATAATTCGAAAAAAAAAAAACAACAAAAAATCCGTTTTGTTGCTCTACACACATACACACACAATCTAGTCTATAAATTCTTGAAAAGAGCAATCTCCCATTAAGTGTCATATACACTTACGTACGTACATAGATTTTCTGTCGATACACTGCGGCAGCTCTGCGCTCATTCATAAGAGAATTGACAAAGCGCATAGAGTCACAACATCTCGGGCCGGGTCCATGCTATTTGAATATTTAAATGAAATGCAAAATTCTCGACGAGCAAAGTGACCAAAGAGACTCACAGAACAACTCATAAGAACGATCGAACGTTCGAACCGATCCAACGACCGATTGACGACCAACAATCGTTCGTCAAAAAAGGCAACAACAAAAAAAAAAAAAATTATTTAAAAAAAATAGTGAAAAAAGCCAGTGAACAAAAAACTTTTAGCCAGATTTATAGTGCGCTCTCTTCTCTCTTCCCCAATGAATAATATTACAGCTTAAGATTATTAAGGAGTGCGCCCTGGCTGAAAGCACTTGGCCGTAGAAGCTGTTTAAGTCAGTAATATTTTTATACCTTATTTTATTTCTATTTTTATTTGTTATCTTCTTTGTTTTTGTTTTTATTATAAAATTAATTTTTTCTTTTTTCGTCTCGTTCATTTCGAGGAGTGGCAATTGCTCTGATTGCTTTTTTTTTTTGTTTTTTGCTCGATGGACGCAACAAATCACAGTGTCTTGGGACAAGCATTTAAGTCATGCATTTGCCTTTTTGTTGTGATTCATTTTGCTTTTGATTCTCATACACTTGACAATATTGACTTTAGAAGTCAATTTTGTATATTTTCTGTTTTGTTTAGCGGAATCGAAAACAAAACAACTAAGGGTGTTATTGTTGCGAGTGGTTAGGGAAGAGTTGATATCGAGCTGAAAACGTTATGTTACTTTATATTATGTATGTAATAAGGTACTTAAATCATATATAGGACAACTATGTAGATATCAGTGTTAAAGTTTTATGATTATGTTATTTATTTATGTTGTTGATCTATATGTTATATATTGACTTTAGATCTTATTGTATATGTTATTGTTTGTTTCTAATGTTATGTTTTGTATGTTATGTTATGTTATGTTTATGTTATGTTATGTTATGTTATGTTATGTTATGTTATGTTATGTTATGTTATGTTTATGTTATGTTATGTTAGTAGTTATGTTATGTTATGTTATCTTATGTTATGTTATGTTATGTTATGTTATGTTATGTTGTTATGTTATGTTATGTTATGTTATGTTATGTTATGTTATGTTATGTTATGTTATGTTATGTTATGTTATGTTATGTTATGTTATGTTATGTTATGTTATGTTATGTTATGTTATGTTATGTTATGTTATGTATTTATGTTATGTTTATGTTATGTTATGTTTATGTTATTTGTTATGTTATGTTATGTTATGTTATGTTATGTTATGTTATGTTATGTTATGTTATGTTATGTTTATGTTATGTTATGTTATGTTATGTTATGTTATGTTATGTTATGTTATGTTATGTTATGTTATGTTATGTTATGTTATGTTATGCTATGCTATGCTTTCGGCTTAAAACAAAGTTTTCTTAAAACTTAGAGTGGCCACTGGCCATGCCTACAAAAATCATGTCTGTGGAAATGTTAAAATTTTCAAACACGCAACACTCAGATGAACAAACGTTTTTTACTCCAAGAAAAAAACCTCGTCTATAATCATCTTATTTGCAAAGATAGGATCATCAATAAAGGTAGAGAATGATAAATGTTCGCTCGATTTGTTGGAAGAGTTATTCATTCAAAACAGATTAAATAATTTCGTTGAGGAAAATCATTGGAAGAGTGATGATACATAAATACATTAAAAAGTAGCTTATAAGTAGAATACCGGAATTCATGTAAGAAAAAACAATATTCTCCACTTCAATGCTCCCCATATACATAAGCACTCGGTCACCCAATGGTTAACCCATCTATTCCGCAATTCAATTAAAAGCAAATCTCATAAAGTTTAAATGAAACCGGTTAGTAGGTCATCCATATGAGAAACATTATGAGAACTGTCAAAGGCACTAACTCAACGAATTGTCAATCTTCCCTTGGGTAATTTTTTATGAATTTTTTTTTTTTTTTTTTTGAGAAAAGTCGACTATGTTCACATGACAGACGGTTAAGTACTTAATCGATGGCGGGTAATTTAATTGCTTGCGTCAAAGTGGTCCGGATCACATGAAAATGTCATGTCGTTCGAGTGGGTGCACAGTTCACAGGCATACAATACAATTTGTTCAATTTTACGTCAAATTCAATTGTTTCAAAATCGAATATAAATTTTTATTAACATTAAAAAGAACTCGAACCGTAACGATATTAGAAATTAAGAGCAATTGAGCAGCTGTCGAAACTTTTCAATTAAAATAGAAAATAAAAAAAAAAACGCAATTAACTGATTTTAATTTTTGTTTTTTCTCTTCTATTTTTTTCGCTTTAAGGTGGCGCAGCCCCTGGAACTCCATCAGCGGCCATGATCATGGAAGGGCTTGAAACCCTAGTGGCGCCATCGCATCACGCATTTCTTCTAACGGAGTCTGCAGCAGCGGCTCATTTCAATGTATTGAGCTTCGATACTTGTCTTTTTAAGACCACCGCCCAGACAAGTCCATCGACAGCGGTGACATCGGCTGCAACATATCTAACGACACCAACAAATTTCGGTGGCACTCATCTTGGTGCCGCACAAACCCTAATCCATTATAATATATCATCGAATCATAATAGCAACAATAACAGCCACAGCAGCAACAACAACAACAACAACAACCACCACCACCACAACGTTACGACCTGTGCCGCAGCGGCGACAACAACAACATCCGCCAGCAATTCAGCATTAGGTGGCAATATTGCACGTGCTGCACTAGTTGCTTCACGTTCGTCAAGCGCTACACCTACGCAAGCGCAATCAAGTGTTGCTGCTTCAACAGGAGTTGCCGTTAGTGTTTCCAACAATAACAACAACAACAACAATAGCAACGGAGGCTGCTGCAGTAATTCATCGACAACAACAAGTGGACGCAACTCTGCAACACATTTGAGTCTATTGAATACAACAACACAGCATAGTCCAGGAGCTGTCTCCGTATCTAGCAGTGTAAATAACGCCGACACAATCCATTCGTGCGAGCCGAAGCATTCACTCAACGATACACACTGCGGCGGTGGCGGCAGTGCCGGAGAGGCTCAGACAGGTGATCTCAATACACCTGTGACAACTTCAAACGATATTCCATCATTTTTCGGTCCATCAACCGTCGTTGAACCACCACCAATAACTGGTAAGCATTTTTGATGACTTCTCTTTTGTTTTTAATTCGTTGACTTTATCACTTTTTGCTTGCAATAGCCAAAAAAAATGTCCATCTGTGAGGGTTTTGAGAGAAAGACAAAGCTTTCAGAAAATCCCCATAAAAAGCCGTTCTCAAAGATGCCAATGTCCTCTTTAGTTTTTTAAAGTCAAAGGTGTAGATAGAGAAGAGGTTTATGGGGGTGTATCCTCTCTAAAGAGCAGTCTGAGCTAAAATGCTTCGAAAAATTTGAGCAACAAAAATTTCAAAAATATTACAATCCGGTTTTATTGGATTATATCCTATATTATCCGATGACATCCTATATGTCCCAATATATTCCGATTTTATCCGATATTATCCGGCGTTATCCGATACCATCTGACGTTATCCGACGCCATCCGGCATTATCCGACGTGATCAAATACCATCCGACATTATCCGAAACTACCGGACACTATCCAGCGTTATTCAATACCATCCGACATTACCCTATACCATCTGACATTACCCGATACCATCCGACGTTATCCGATACCATAAGACATTATCCGACATTAACCGATACTATTAGAAATTATCCGACGTTATCCCATACCATCCGAAATTTTCCGATACCATCCGACCTTATCCGAAATTATCCGGCATTATCCGGCATTATCCGACGTTATCCGATACTATCGGAGAATCAAAAAACGTATCTTTTTAAAATATAAAGTATATATATCATCCATGAATACACCCAATCTTTCACGAAGTAGCAGCATTTCTTTTACCATTACATTCAAATCGATTATTTAAGAATTCATCCGCTTTGCCCGTTTTATTATTTATTTTTATTTATTCACTTTTCAGTCAAAACATTTCAACTTTCGCCTTTCTTTTTTGGTTTTTTTTTTTTTTGAGCTTAAAAGTTCAAAGTAAAATCATTCAAATGGGCATCCAAAGAAAGCAATAAAAATTCACATAAATTACTTAATCTACCTTAAACGCACATGAGGTGCCATTTTTAAGGCTATCAAGAGAAAAATTCAACTGTTCGAGCACAAAAGCTAAGCTTACAATTCTGTCCACATGCAAACTTTAGGCTAAGAACCTGTTTGAAAGGCCAAAAGAGAAATGAAATCTTCGTCATCAACAGCGGATTTAGTCCAAAAAAAAAAGGTATTTTTAAATATTTTTTTTTTGAGAGAAGAGCTGTAACACACGCTTGGGGAGAGTATTTACATATGTGTGTTCCTTAACAATTTTTAAAAATACCTTCTAGAGTTGTCTGCAATAGTGAGGATAGAAGAGTTGCCAAGAATTAAAAAAAAAGGTGTTTAAAGTTTGGGCCCTTTAATACCGAACTCAGAGACGTTTTCAATATTCTGGATATTGATTTGAGCGCCTTATTAATGATATTTTATAACGCTTCTTTTGTTTTGACCATGACTGTTTTGGCGAATTCTTTTTTATGAAATAACAATTGGGAAGAAAAAGATCAGTAAACAATTTCCAAGAACAAATCTAGGTGGTATGTTCAGGGAAGAAGAGTAGAATTTGGGGTTTCGTTGAGTATCGTAGAAAAGGTACTCGCAGAAATACACAGAAATTCAGAGACGCATTGTGAAATCCGGGACTTAGAGATAAAATTACCATCTTTCGCTCCCTCTCCCCACACGCCATGAAATACCCCTCGAAACGGACATAAAAAGGATACTCTTTCAGATGTTTATATATACGAAACGCATTGCCTTAAAGAAGATTAGAGCATCGAAGATCCTATAAAATAATTGTCAAATAATATCGATCAATGTTTTCTTCAATTATCGATCATATAAAAAACTTATCTAGATATGTTAAATTAATATCGAAATCTTCAGAAAATCTGCCATCACAACATTGAAGAGTGACCATAAATTAAAATCTCCATACAATCGAAACAATGAAATTTCAGTAAGTCCATCGAACCCTCTAAATCCATCAATTTTTTTTTTACTTGCTTCACTAAAATGTCACTTTGAGCGATCTATGAAGCTGGAGGAGCATGCATTAAAACCGCAGAAGAAAAATATCATTCGTTTATGGCGAAAGAAATTTAATTAATCATGTCGTATTTAATAAACATTTCCGTTCAGTGTCAATGTTTCTTAGGCAACGCAAAGTTGTCGCTGATTATCTTAGAATTTTGAATTCTCGCATACACTACGATCGTAATTATCATGTCTTATGCTCGATGAATGTGTATGTTCGTGCACACCGTCTTAGATACCCCCGAGAGATAGATATAACCCGACGAATGTATGTATGTACTTTTAATTGAATTAAAGAACGCTGGACGCGATTACAATTTCATTTTTCTTTCGTTCTTTTATCTTTTTCCCTCTCTTTAAGTTATAAAAACGAATTGGATTTAATTGATGCAGTAATTTGTACGCCAGGACGCAGAGATTATTTTTTAGTTTCAAAAAAAAAAAAAAAAAAATTAAAATAAAAGCACATTAAATTGAGTTGCTAAAATGGCAAGCCGCGCGCAAAAAAAAAAACAGGAAAAATTGAAATTGTCGTTGAATTTTATTAAGGAAATCAATGCAAATTGGAGGAGCGAGATGCAGCAATTTCCTCTAATACTCAAATTCCATGTCGCTAAATGGGTCAACGCATTAGACTCGTGCCACGATTAAACATTTTTTTGGCCATAAGTGTTTCAATTAATTTTTCCTTGGCTGCATGGGATGCATGTAGAAATGGTTTGGTGAGAGCCGAGCGAAGCGGAGACTATTAGAAGAAGACGAAAATTTGTGGCAATTAGTGTAAGGGCTCAATTCCTTTCCAAAGTATGAGGATTCACAGAGGAATTTAAGAAAATAGTACCGCTTTAAACAATTTTTAGTACCTTAAAACCACTACCGAAATAGTTTTCTAAATTGTAGCCTTCATTAACCACCTTCTGAAATAATTCTCCACGTACTGGCCTGCTGACAATAGCTTTAGAAAGCCAAAATTAAAAGCTAAAATTGACATAAAAAATTTAAATTTGGCAGAAAATAGCTAGAAATTGTCACGTATCAAATTTTCATGTGCCTTCGCCGGCTTTTTAGCGCTAACTGAATTCCTAAAACAGAAACTATATTTAAGAAGCCAGAGGGAGGTCTTCTCATTCTTACTTCCTTCTCCATCACATATCCTCATTTAAGGAATAATGCCATTCTTACACTGTTACCTTTTCAAATATAATTTAGACATCCTTTTCTGTGATTTAAGGGGTTGTCTCATTGAGAAAAAAATTTTTTGCCATATTTTTTTTTGGCTTTTTTGATAGCTTGCGTATTTGAAAATATCTTGCCAAAAGGATTTTTTGAAATTCAAAATAGTTTAGAAGATATAGCATTCTTTGCCGAGCAAGATCGGCGCTAAAAGGGAGTAATTTTAGCGTTTTTTAAAATTTTAAACTTTTAAAATTTTTAATTCTTTAGTTCAACTGGACCGATTTTAATGAAACAAAGTGGAATCAGAGCAGATATGTTACCATTATGGCGTGAACCTCAATCATAATTTTAACAAATTTTTTACTATTTTTTTTTTACTCTGAACTACAAAAAAATATGCCCGAAATAGATGGGTCATTTTTCAATGGCCGCCATTTCGTCAAAAAAAAATCGCTAAATTATTTTGGAGGTTCACGCCATAATGACATTTATACTGATTATAACCCTGTTTTTTTTTTTCATTTCGGTCTACTTGGAGACCTGGAATCATGGCAGCCAGCACTTTACATAACAGTTGCCTTTCTTTCTAATTCTTCTTAGTCCATAATACCACCACCGAGTCCTGAAACCACTAATTTCGGTTTGTGTCTGTCCTTTCCTCTTCTTTAGGCATCGCTGCTTAAAAGAATAAATTTTCTTTTCGAATCGCCCTCGAAGCAATTTGTTGAGAACTTCTTATAAGATCAGCAATCGAACCTTACAATTGATGACCTTTCATCACTATGAATAGGTCAATATGGTCCATATTACCCTCCAATTTTTTTCTGCTCGATTTCGAGTGTCTTTCATTTTCTTTCGAATTAATGAAATATTTTTGGTTTGGAGTTATTGTTTTATTAAAAAAAATAATGAAAATTTGTTTTTTAAGTAAACTGAATTGATTATGTTCGATTATTTCATGTATTATCTGAAATATTGACCATATTTGCCTACTTCCCTTTATCTTATTCTACCCTTGAGACACATCTACATACCCTGAGGAAAAATATTCAGAATTAATAGAGAATATGGTACAAGAAATAATAGCAACGCTGTCATATAGTGCTCCCTTAAGTTTTTCGCCGCTTAATAAATTTGACGTTTATTAATATTGCAAAAATAATTTATGTTCCCCAACATGTTTCGGCAACATCTATGGCCAATATATATAAAATATATTTTTATACTTATTTAAAGTTAGAAAAAGTAATTAAAAGAATGAAATGTCATCGTAAATTTCATTCAAAACATTTCGTTTTGAATATAAACGCACAACAAAATTCCTACGCGACCATTCAAACGAATGAATTTATCTGTCCATACATGCTCGTACGTGTGTTTGTTCGTATGCCACATAAAAATTTTATATCTGCCAAAAGTAAAGAAGCGAAAAATAAAAAATAAATAAATAAATAAAATAAAATAAAATAAAATGGAAATTATGCTTCTTCAAACAAAGAGACGAGTCCATTATGGCTAAGAAAATTGTTCTCTTAAAACTGAAATAAGCTCAATAATTCAAAATCCTTACGCAGAATGTTCCTTCGAATCTTCCAATTGGAATCAAGATACATAACTCTAGAGCTTTGACAGTGATAAACCCGCTTTTAATCGCCAAATTTGGCACTAAACAGCAATAATTCAGAGGAATAACTATGAAGAAAAAAAAAATAAAAAGAAGGACCATCGTTTCGTAGGGAAATAATTTATCCTAGAAAGGGCTACTCAAGCGAGGTCCTTTGCGATGGAATTTTTATGGAATTTTGCCATCATTAGGATTCCAATTTGAATGTCTTGAAAATTAGAAGAAAAAAAAAATAACGAATTCCAATTAAATAAATCATTATTTCTGTTGAAAAAACAAAGAATATTTTGAATGGTGTTTTTTGGCTTGCTTTCAACATTTATGGCTTCGTCCTCTCCATGCGCTTCGATGTGTAGTTTTATCAGGAAAGCTTATAGCTTCTGCCATCATCAGGGGGTGATGATAGGCTCAAAGGCTCTTTAGCAACATTCTCGAACAAAAACGTTCAACTAGAGACAAATAGATGAGCCTTTCTGAGAATAGATGAGCTTTTCTAGATACAAATAGATGAGCCACCGATACCCCATCAAAATGAATATCAACAAAAATTGCACCAAAAACAATTCAAGCTACATCAGTTTAAGCACACTCGACCATATTGCCTTCATCAATCAACCAATGCACCAAGAATACACAGCACCATCGAACACACATCACCATCGAACACACATCACCATCGAACACAACACAATCTCCTTCAACATTACCATCATGCTCAACAAAAAGAGCAACAAAACCTACCAAAGAAACACCTTTCAACACATACTTAGCAACATCATCTCTATTGGTAAATGCACCAAGAACACATGCAACATCAACACATAATTTTCATCAGAACCAACATCATGCTCAACAAACAATAACAATTGCTCTCAACAGTTACATCAAACAAGTAATAACATTCAACAATTACAATCACCATATTCAACAAAAAGACATCATTGCAATTAACATTCTAAACAACAGCAACAAATGCCTCAACACCAATAACAATAACATTGCCAACGAAGTCAACAGAGCAAAAATTACTTATTTACCTACTCCAAGAGGTACATCTTTCCATGCAGTCTTGCCCCCCTGTTTTTATTTTATTTTATTTTTTTTTTTTTTTGGGTATCAATGTCATAAGTTCATTTCATTAAAAAAAAAAAAAAAAATTGAAAAAAATTCCAAGCACTCAATCAATGCAGCACCATCAGTTTTGACATAAAATCACTATTAAACTACAATAAAACCGCAGCGAAAATAAAATGACTTCATCTTCATTGTGTTGTTCGAAGGATGTGGCGTAATGTGTCCATTGCCGGTGTTCTCCCTTTTTTTTTTTTTTTTGTTGCTGTACCTTCTTCCATGGAATGTAATTAGTCTTTTTGCGCGAAGAGCTGCCACTCTTTCGCACGACCAAGCAATGTCTCTGGCTGGATGGCCTGCCCGACTGACTGCCTTCAGTACGTAAGTCATTGCGACCGCCCGTGTTGTTTTTCTACAGAATCTCGACGCAGCTGCAGTTGCAACAAAGATGCACGCTTGCATTTTATAAATGCACAAAAGCCAACAGCCAACGGCCGCAGTAGTTGTTGCCTTGGGTTTTGTTTTCTGAAATAAACCTTTATTTGATTTATTTTTATTTTATTTTATTTTTTTTTTTTTTGTTCTTATTTTTTGTCAACCGATTTCAATTGGAGGCAAGAAGTCCAGTTGCCGATTCGAAGAAGCGCTTTTTTCTGTTCATTTTATTGGTGTCTTTGTTGTTGTTGCTGCTGCATCGAAGCTTATCAAAGCAGAAGATGCAGAAATTTGATATTTTTTGACAGCTTGAAAATTGAAATCACTCATTATTGATTGATATGACGATTCGAAGGCAGTGATTATGTGGAATTGTTATATAAAAATTTAATTGAAAGATCAAAGGAAAAAAATGAACCACTTCAATTGAGGCATTTCGGTGAAGCTCGGTGATAGGCAGGTGAGGTGAATCCTCATTTTTTTGACTCTTTTAAAGGGGCCAGGACTGAAAGTGTCTCTAAATTGTATGGGAGATATCTCCAAGGAAGGCTTAGGACCCTTCTAAATTGCATAAAGAACCAGCAGGACGCAAAATTCATCCTTAAGGGCACCGTTTTTTTTTTTGGCTGTTTAGTTAAGAAACACCACCTTTTGATGAACAACTGAGAACTCAACCTAATTTTTTTGTATTTTTTCTTCTTCTTTTTAGGTTCAATTGAATCCGAAGATTTATCACTTGAGCCGCAAGCAGTATCCAGTCCAATTTTGCTGTGCAGTCCGCTTAAAGAGGAGTGCAGCACACCGCCAATGCTGGCGGTTGTCAAGGAAGAAACAAGTAATAATAGTTGTACAATGTACTCAACGACACACCTAAATCAGACAACTTCAACATCATCCACAACACTAGGTAGTAGTAATTCAACAACAACATCAGCAACTACACAAAGCAATACACAACACCAACAGCATTCTCAACAACAAAATCAATTACACCAACAACAACAACACTACAATGCTCCAACTAGTGGGCAACACTCACCATTGCATCATCAACACCAGCAACACCAACAACAGCAGTATCAACAACAACTGCAACAAAGCCAAATACAACAACACCAGTTAACACATGCTCAACAACAACAAACAACAACAACAACATCACCTCCATCAAGCAATACACCAACAACACCAACAGCACCAAACACAACATAATCTTCATCATTACCACCATCATCATGCTCAACAACAGCAACAACAACAACATCTTCAACACCAACAACAGCAACATCACCAACAAAATCAACAACAACAACATCAACAGCAACAACAACAACAACAGCTGCATGCAAACAGTAGTATTAGTAGCGGCAAAATATCATATCGTGGCATTTTCACCACTACAGGTAACACAGCAATGAGTGGTCTAACAACAACAACTGCCGCTGCAGCTCTGGCTGCCGCACAACAGCAACAACAACAACAACAGCAGCAGCAACAACAACATCAACAGCAGCAGCAACAACAATTAAGTTCACCACAATTGAACGTCATGCCCGGTCAAATGTCACCGCCCTCAGCTAGCCTGGGTAACAGTTGGGGCCTCCTCAGTCCCGATAAGACACTTTTCCAGCCACCAATGTTCAGTCTACTCGGGCCAGGTCCACAAAATTCAGCTCAAGCCCACTATGCAGCACCACAACAGAATCCATCGTCGACGACACCATCGCCATCGCATCACATGCACCAAAGCAGCTACGATGACGGACGCAGTGTAACCGGACAATCGCATGTCGAATTGCTCGGCTTGAATATGGACTGTTCACCGATAATTTTGCAAAAGCCACCGCCCAGCTACAGCAGTGCGGGTAGTTTCAGCAGCCTGGCCGAAATGCAACAAGTCCAGAGCAATCACGAACTGCAACAGTATCGTCAACAAATGACGGTATCCTCAACACCGAAATACCAATGGCTCGATTCACCGGCGGAATATGGTACGGCACCGCAAACGCTTGTCGTACCCGGACCGTCGTCGTCGGCATCTTCCAGCGCTCTAATTGGCGGTATCATTCCGAAACAAGAAACGTTCAGCGACTCAGCGCCCACACCGCATCATCATCATCTGCAGCAGACATCGGCAAGCTCACAGCAATCGCAATCGAGCGGAGTCTATCCGGTCGTCCAATTGGCCGAATACAGTCCTTCCACCAGCAAAGGTCATGAGATATTATCGCAAGTCTATCAGCAAAGTGCAATGCCATTAAAATTGGTGCCAGTCAAACCGCGCAAATATCCGAATCGACCCAGCAAGACGCCCGTACACGAACGACCCTATGCCTGCCCCGTTGAGAATTGTGACCGGCGATTTTCTCGCTCCGATGAATTAACCCGCCACATACGCATACATACGGGCCAGAAACCGTTCCAGTGTCGCATCTGTATGCGATCATTTAGCCGATCGGATCACCTAACAACGCACATTCGTACGCACACCGGTGAGAAGCCATTTTCCTGCGATATATGCGGACGCAAATTTGCGCGTTCCGATGAGAAGAAACGTCATGCCAAAGTCCATCTCAAGCAACGCATCAAAAAGGAATCGAAACTTAACCAGCAGCAACAGCAACAGCAGCAACAACAAGCCGCCGCAGCAGCAGCAGCGGCAGCAGCAGCGCAACAGCAACAGCAGCAGCAGCAACATCATCACCATCATCATCAGGCCCATCATATGCTTCATTCCGGTGACATTTCCATAGTCGCGTCGAGTGGTACTAGTTTGTAGGGCGAGGAGAGCACTTCATCATCATCATCGTTTGACTCATTTCAGCATTCAAGTCCCCCCCACAACCACCTTCATCGATTCATCGATTCTGCGCCACCGTCTCCAGGATTCACAAACAATTTGGTACACAAATGGCACGCTGAACTCTCATCGCCGTTCTCACCGACAACACCCTTGGACACAATGCCAACAGCTGAGCTATCACTTCGACGGATACCGGATAGAGTCTTCACATTCGGCGATCAAAGCATTGACTCCGAAAACATGGAGGTCGATCACAACGATGAGCGTGAAGCTCAAGCTGATGCTGAGCCACCGAAAAATCTTCTCAATTGTCACATCGAAGAAAGCGCCGAGAAATGGAATACCACCACATCCAATAAAGTACAGCAAATGCCAATTATTTTTCGCCGTGTAAACCCGCAGGGATCGAGTAAGACAAAAAATGATATGGTCATATTGTTCATAACAGATTAAGAATTCTATTTCATTGTGATCAAACTCAGTCACAAGGAACCGCCCCAGACGAGTTTATGCAAAATCAAATTTTTTTCTCTTGGCATTAATTTAAATTTCAATAATTTTCCCAACAAAAAAAAAACAAAACATTCATTCTATTTTCCGCCATTATGATGTGAGAACAAAAAAAAAAAATTAATTAATTATGCAACAATGCGCGGCATTATGAGCTATAAATCCCTTTCCTGCCATTGGCTACTCCAGCTCGATTTATTAGTATGGCAAAATGATTTCATTATCACGAATGCGTAAATGTCATGATATATGCGATATTTATGCTTCAGCTATATGCTATATATAAATAATTTCAATAATAAATCTTGTAGACCTTCAGTCTCTCGAAATGGCCTGAGAATTTCCTGTGTACTTAACTGCACGATATTGATATGCAGATATTTGATTAATGATCAATGGAACTGTTTTATTGTGACTTGTCGATGAAAAAAAAAAAATTAATTGTTAGAAAATGAAATGGGAAATTCACAAGCCAAACTTCACACCTTTCATTCGTAAAGTTCGAATATATATATATATACATATATACATGAATATACATACATACAGTTGTGTTCAAATAGATAGGAGCGGCATTAAGAACGATCAAAAAAGTCTTTCGTATTGGATCAGAATTGTTCTAAAGTGGTACTCTTTAACACCAAAGATTATCAGCCCGATTATGAATATTTCTGGGGAACGAATTCCCGGGGAATTTAGACTAAAATTCTCCTTTTTTTAATAGATGGGGTAAGGAAATTTAAGAGCATGGGTAAAATACCCATTTTCCGTCAAATCTCTTCCCCCAAATATTGCATAAAGAAGTAGTTAACTCTCGAGAAAAGTAAATTCCCGGGAATTCGTTCCCCGGGAATATTCAGAATCGGGCTGTGTAGTAAAACCTGGATAGAAGCACCTTCTAAGGATGAATTAAATTAAATTGATTCTTAGATTAAAGTAACTCGGGAAGTAATTAAAGAGGGGCATATTCTTTTTTCATATGCCAATTTGTTCATATTTGAGGGATACTCTAAACAGAAAACCACTTCAATTGATTTTTATGATTTCAAAATGATTTCAAAATTTCACTTACCGAAATGCGATCCTTTAAAGCGTCCAAAAATAGCTGAAAATAGAAAGACAAAAGTTTATTATTTATAAGTATATTTGCTGAAAGTATCAAAGAAAGTTTTAAATTGACAAATAGTATTTGAATTTCCTCCAGTTTTGCACTCATGATGTCGCTTTGTGGGCTCTTCAGCACAAACCGAGATCAATCATGCTATGGCGTTACAACCTCAGATAAAAAAAAATTGAAATTAGTGGGATTCATGCAGCTTCCCATTTTATACGAAATGGGAATTTTTCTAAAAGGAAATTTTTTTTAAGGGAAATTTTTCAGAAAAGGGAAATTTTTCGAAAAGGGAAATTTTTCGAAACGGGAAATTTTTCGAAATGGGTAATTTTTCGAAAAGGGAGAGAGAGATGAAAAAATTGCACATTCCGCAACTACTATTCAGAACACAGCTGTATATATGTATATATCTAAGCAGAAAAGATAGCACAATGTATTCCTTTTTTTTCCTCACCCATACCATACCAGAACTTCATGCTGAAAAAATCAAACGATGATGTCATAAAGCGCTCAAAAAGAAAGAATGAAAACCAATCAAAGTAAAAAATTGTGAATTAAAAAATAAAACAAAACAAAACAATAAGAAAAACTTAGGTTGTTTAAAATCTCCTAGAGAGTTTTTTTTCCAACAACAAAAGGAAAAACCCAAGACATTAACAATAGTTGAATAAAATATATTAGGAAAATAAAACACAATCATGCCAGCCATAAAAAGAAATCTTTTAAAGTAAAACGCTAACCAAAAATTACTAAAGCTTAATGAAAAGAAAAGAACAAAATCAAAACAAATGAAACTAACTAAAGAAAATTAACAGTCAAAGAAAATGATATGAAATCGGGGGTATTCAGGGGTCCTTTCAATGTCGATCTTAAAACAGAGGAGATGTTCTTTTGGGTCCCTTTGAGTGCAGCTTCATACATAGCGATTAAGCTTCCTCACTGAGGAACTCTCTCTCTCTCTCTCTGTCAACAAAATTCCGCTGGGTCTCACCTTTCTCAATCACAGAATTTAATACTCTGAATTGGAATGGTGGAAAAATCCCACTCAAGGCCTCTGAAAGTACCCCTATCCCACTTAAAAAAAAAGAACAAAAAAAAACAAATTAATTATAACGTTAAACTTAAATCATACATACAATTTAACATATGTTTCTAATACTGTGATCTCATGTGTAATATATTAATATTAATTTTAACCACTTAAACTATTTAATCTTGTAAACGAAGATAAAAGAAAAAAGCAAAAAAAAAAAAGAAAACATCCAAAAAATGTATGCGGAAAACAATAATTTTCATGTAAACTAACAAAATGGCGTTAGCATGTATTTTATCTATGTTAAAATATTAGCGAAATTTTTCGTGTAACTTTCTGTGTATTTGGAAACATTTAAATTCAAATCCTTAATTTTTGTATACAGACATTTGTACATAAGAACAAAAAATCACATAAATGTTTTCTTCTTAAGCCAATTTTGTGTGTTGTCGTAAGTGAAAGCCACAAAAATTGAACAAACAAAAAATGTTACTCTTAGCACTCTAAGCGCTGGTCTATTATTATACGATGAAATTTTCTTTTAGCATATCAAACTATTTTTAAACAAATTATATAAATATATTAAGGTATACATTAAGTAAGAGCATAATTGAAACAAAAGAAAAAAAAAACAAAGCGTAACGCAGCCATTTATTTTGTAATTATTTTTTATGAATTTTTTTTTTTTACATTTGCTTTAAATAATTTGTTTTTTTAATTTTTAAAATTTATTTCCTGCCGTTGATTTAATCAATGCGTGGATATTTAAAAAAAAAAAAATTAAATGAATTTCTTCCCAAAAAAGCATAGCGAATCATTTGTTGAACTATTTTTTTCTTAATTTTTAATTTCATGTTTTTTGTTCGAAAGTAATTTTAAAAGAATTTTTTATATGAAATGGAAATGAACTTATTTATTGGAAATATAAATAACATTATTTGAAAATATAAATTTTTCGTTTTTTTTATTTAAACTTTCATTTAGATGTGGATATAATTTGGAATAATTTTTCTGAGATTTTTTATTCTATTTTTTCCCATTTATTTTCCTATTATTTTACCCACACCACCCATTAGCGGTATTATCCCTGCAGTAATATGGACAGACCCAAGTGTAGCCTTCGGTCAGTCCTTCATGTTACCAATACTAGTCCCGTCATAGTTTCACTTCTAATGTATTCAGCTGACCTTTTTAACATGGGCCTGTCCTAGGGGAGGACTAGTCCGCAAAACGGCTGATCATAGGCCTATTTTTTTGGGTCAATTGTCGTTATTTTGTCTGGTTTTAAGATATTCAAATGAGGAAAATAAACAACAAATTTCTTATATATATTCTAAGTTGATGAAACTGTCATTTACAGACTACCAACCCCTTTATTACCGACCGCCGGCTAGCCGAATTCGATGGAGCGAACTGCCATAATTTAACCGGTAGGGTTTGGACCGGTCAAAGGCCAGTACTTCTTAGAAAACTGACCGGCTCATTACTGCAGGGCTTCTACAAGTTCTTCATTCATACTGCGGTTCCACTAAGACTATTAGAGGATTTTTCCAGTACCACGATAATGAACCCATTAAGTTGTCATTACCCATACTAAACACTGATCGATAATGAGACGTTACACTGCAGTAATATGGACTGACCCAAGGCAGCACCCGTCATGTTACCAGTACTAGTCCATCATAATTCCATTTCTAATGCATTCAACTGACCTTTTTAACATGGGCCTGTCATTGGTCCCCAAAACGATTCTTTTTAGGCCGATTGCCGTAATTTTTTGTCTGGTTTTAGGCTAGTCAAATAAAGAAACAAAAAATATGATAATACTGCAGCCCTTCTTTTTGAAGGTTATCGTTACGGGAGTGTCAGTAAATTGATCTCGGGTACCTTTATTCTTACCCACTGATTGCGTTTGAGGGACTTTTTTTTCCTCACAAGCAATTCAAAGGGACTTTCGAACTTTTTTAAGGCTCACATAGTTGAAGGAATTTTGAAGATTTGAAGGCTGATGGACGGATTCTGATCCAGGGAATATAGCCCTGAAAAGATTCTAACTTATCATTTTATAAGTGTTTGTACTTTTTACCTAGCATTTCGTTCTTTCAAATTTTTTTTTTCAATTTAAATAATAGATTTCGACCTTTCTTTTATCATATGACAGAATTTTGCTCTAAAAAGCTTCAGAAAGAGAAGGATGGCTTCTGTGCCTTAGTTGGTTGAGATCCCAACTTACGAAGCGGGAGGCTCTGGGTTCAACACCCAGCTAAGGTTGAAGATATTTATGTCGTTTTTTGTTTGTTTTTGTTCTTCTTTGTTTTCTGATCATTCGTTGTATCACAAAGGGCCCATGAGGCGTCACTGTGTCAACCTTAATGGTGGCATCCACACTATCCTAACCTAACCTAGAAAAAGTAAACCTGAAGAAAGGTCCTTCAAATTTTTCTTTTTCGATTGAAATCCAAAATCTTTTTTCGTTCAGTTAAGTTAGACAAAAATTTTAATTTCGCTAGTTTTTGTTAAATATTTCACCGAAATCATCCGTCGTTGAAGCGCTCTAAACTAAGGCATGTGGATAATATTTTATTTTTCGAGACTTCATAGAATAATATCATCGAAAATATTAATCGAAAGCTCAACGATAAATTTTATACACACAAAAATTTGATGAAAATTTCTGGCAAAAAAAAGTGTTAAAAAAATTAAGTAAAATTTACAAACAAAATTTTTTTGCATAGCCGCTAAAATAATCACAAATTAATTGTATAAGAAAATTGACGATGAAGCCCAATGAGCAGCTAATCGATTTAATTATATTTAGTAGGTTTAGAATCTAAACTCTAGATAATCGTATTTATATATAAAAAAAAATACTCAAAGGCCAAAAAACAAAGTAACATGGTTCTTAAGATATTTTGAAAAAAAAATTTCATATTATTTGAGATAATTGATTTAAGATTAGTGCAAATGCTGAAAATAACGCGCAATGCAGGTAAATTAAGGCCTTCTTTACATTTATGATGATTAAAACATGAAAATCAAATGAAGATTTTAAAATAGCAAGCGATATAGATAAGAGATTGCTTACACAAAAATGTGCGTAGCAAAAACTTCCAAAGAAAAGATTTACAAAATTTGTTAACGGTAAACGGCCAAAGAAATCGAAAACAATAATTATATAGCAGACAAAAAAGCTTAGACAAAACATACAAAAAATATACAAGGGTAAAAAGTTTAGCAAAAACAAAAAAAAAAAAATGACGTATCTGACTTTTTAAAATATACATGCATACATATATTTTCATATACATATTAAGAAAAAAAAAGAAAGATACATATATACGATATTTTGATGGCATAAGCCAAATTGATGCTTCAAACAGTAGCGCTCATATTCGTAGATCAAAACAAAGGATTCAAGTCCGGTTCATTTACAAAAATGCAAGAAAAGGAAACTAATTATGCCAGATGTCATATTGTAGCTAAAAAAAAAAATCAAGTAGAGATCATAAAGCTGAATCAAATATCGATATATCGATGTAAGATATGCCCAAAAAGATTTCCTATGCACTAGATATGGGCATTTCCGCCACCCAGAATTTTTTTCGCACGTTCGCGACCGCCATTTTATTGCTATCCTCATTAGAACTAAAATTCAAAAAAAAACCCATTTTCTGCAACAGATGTAAAGCTACCAAAATACTATCTAATTACAAACAAAACTAGAAGGATAATGTTGCTATAATGTGATCATATGTCAAACGGTATGCAGAATGTAATGACATTCAAGGGGGGATGGATAAAGTTTTTAAATGAATGTTAACATTGCAAAAAAAAAAATTTTGTCTGCTAGCACTTGAAACTTGAATCCTTTCCAGTCTGAAAGACATGTACGGTCACATACTGTATCAAATTCAATTCATAGACGAAAACAATCAACTGTCGTCACATTCCATGACTTCCACATAAGGATCATTCATTTTAGCGGACTTATACAGTCTGCCTTCGTATGCTAACAAACAATCCAGTCTTTACCACGAAAACAATCAAATTTTGACCTTATTTTTTTAACCAAAAATGGGTCTTCCTTGTAAAGTAACTAAGATTTAACGCAGTCATAGTTTGAGAGAAAAACTTAGGGATTGATTTACTTTTTCTTTATTCAAAGCACATAGTTTGTCTAAGGGGAGTTTAAGGAGGAAGATAAGGAACTGTCAATCAAAGAAATTTTTTAACAGAATTATAGCTATAAAAAATTTTAACGGAAAGTTCCCGATCGAAGGAAACCAGTCTTTTTTTTAACAAAACTACTGCCTATATACATAGGTGTCTGAAACATTAGGTGTGGTGTGAAAGCCATTCTCTTTTCCAGCACTGACTATCACTTAAACTAATATTGTTAGGAGAGAGTCATTAAATTGATCTTCTTCTTCTACTTCCTTAACTCCAACTGGAGCAAAAGACCTCACATTAAATTGATCTATAGTCCTTTTATTTGTTGCCTTTTGAATTTTTTTCGCAACTTTTTTGTCTTCACTAGTTTTTCAAAGGGACTTTTTCCAGGCCTTACACATTTGATATAACTTTGAAGGACTGGAGGCTGGTGGTGTTCAGATAGTTTAACAATTTGAAGCCTTTGCTTTTTCTGCACATGTTATGTCCTGCAATTCCTCTCAGTCTATGTGGGAACCCTTGAACAAAAACTTTTTAAAAGAACATGGTAACCTCCACATATATTGCCCACTAGAAAAATTCATTTCTAGGGAAAAATGGGTCAATGATAAGAAAATAAAGTTCAACCCTTCTCCTTTCCGTCACCCTTTTAAGGCAAAGTATTGTATATATATTAAAATGAGTTCACAAATGAACTAAGACTCTTTCCCTTAATCCTCTCAAAAGCTACGTTCAATGATCTCTAAATATTAGCATTAAATGAATTTCTTAAAAATTAAATTCAAAAATAAAACCAAAGACTTATGAATGAATATTTAACTTGGAAATATACAGAAAAAAAAGTAAATATTTATGTGCTTAATTTTACTTAAGAAAATATTTAAAAAATTTAAAATAAATATCTAAGTCAGTTAGAAAATAATTTTATTGTAATTTAAAAATAAAATTTACTTATATCACTAGAAAAATTCTTCGAAGCATAAAAACTTTTCAAGACTGTCCCTCTTTGTTTATCTTTCCACGAATATATCGAATTTTCAAAGAAAAACGAAAAAAAAAAATATATATAATTAAAAGGAAAAAATTAATTTAAAAAAAAACTTAATTTTAAATTATTCAAATCATTCAATGTAGACTTAACGATTTTTGTGTGGTCATATTTATGTGCGTAATGTAAAAAAAAAAAAACTAATATTCTCTAAGCATGAAAACTATTTAAAGTCCTTCAAAGCAAAATCTCTAGTTAAATTCAAAGTTCCCGTTTTTCGTGTTTATTTATTGTATGTGTATACGATGTGTTTAGTATTTAAATGTGAACCCGTAAACTTTGACGTATTAAAAAGAAACCAGATTGGAAAAATTATGGTTCCTTTTTTCTCTAATTAAAATCAATGTGAGTATATATCAAAGTTTTCTTTCAATAAAATAAAAGCTGAACATCAAAAGTGTTGGAGTTTTCTATGAAGTTATGGAGGAAGTTTTTTTTAGAAATTGGGTTATTTTTTTACCCTTTTTTCTTTGGAGAAATGAGGCTAGAAACGAAGGAAGCCTTGCCACAAATCAAAGGTTTTCAATTTCTTCAATAATGTGGCTTTATCATATTAACGGATCATGTCCCGAAATGCCCTGGTAAGTTATGAAGAGGTCCTATTTTGAAAACAATTAACGTTCTTTCTTTTTTGTTTTTCATTTCAAAACAATTTAGGAGAATGTTGTTATATCCCGCTGGATATCCGGAATGACTCGTCTTGACCATGTTCCAAACGTCGAAATTCGTAGGCGCTATGGAGTCACTCCCATTATAATGAAAATAGAGGAAACAAGGCTACGATGGTATGGAAATGTTCTGACAAACTCCATTTACAAGGTTGCAGTCAACGAGGACGTCCGAAACAGCGTTGGATGGACACAGTTAAATGGGATTTCGAGGCTGAAGGACTCGGAGGATGTAACCGATAAGATAAAATGGAGGAATTGGTCGCGTTTTGCGGACCCCGAAATAGGGTCTTTTAAAACGCAAGATGATGAAGATGAATAATTTTTTTATATCCAATTTGGACTTACTTCGACAATAGCCTGATCCCCTGTCTTCAAAATACTGTCCTCAGGAAAGCAAATTTTTACCCCAGTCAACTCTTAAACTATAGAGAATTTGTACTTTTTTTGATGGAAGCCCTGAAAAATGTAGCCAGGCCCATCGAGAGAAACTAGAGGACAAAAAAATAGTTCAACATTTCCTTACCTAGGGCAATGTATGTCAAAACTGAGGGTCCCCTTTTTTTACCCGGGTTCCCCTTGTCCGGAAACCAAAATTATGATCAAAAAAGGCGTTTTAAAGGAGTGCAGTGTACTCTCTCTTTGGGACACTTCTCTTAAGCGGACATATTTCGGTCCCATAGGTGTCCGCTTAAAAGAGAGCACACTGTTCCTTTTCAATTCGGGCCCCTTCGAGGAACCGGGATCCGAAAGAATCTCCCTTTAGTCCTCTCGACAGGGATCGACCTAGCAGTTCTCATAAACAAACACAGGGTTGTATTTTATGGATGACAGCAATTAAAAAGTGGAGTTAATCAATTTTTTCTGTTAAAAAAGTCCCCAAAAGTAATCCTCATTGGTTTTTAGCCTCAGTTATGTCTCATCTCATAATTTATCAACAAATCATGATCAAAGAAACAAAAAGTTGGCAGCACTTTTCACTAATTTGAAGAACGAACCTTGTGGTCTATGAAAAGTTGGAGTAATTGGACCTATTCCAGTATGGTTCTTTATTTAATCATCCTGAATCGCGACCCAATCAATCTCTCACTGTAACTCTGACCCATACTTTTAATTATCCTGAATTTTGACCCAATCAATCATTCACTTTAATTCTCACTTACTTTATTTTCTAATGTATCGGATCCAGAATATATTCTTAAAAGCTTCTTCCCCATCCCATATTCATCCTGATTATTTCCCCAACTCATTCTAAAAAGAAGAAAATCGATTCCGATTCAAAGATACCATTAGATACTCATCTGTTCGTGTATTCTCGTAACGTGTTATCGCAATCGGAAATCCATTTTATAACATCAATTTTCATCTCAGCCGGCCGAAACATGTCTCCTAAAAACACTTAAGCTGACAGCTTCCAGACAGTTCGGTATCAGAACAAGTTGTAGAAACTACTTCAGAAGTAAACAGTTCAGACCAAATGTAAATTTACCGCAAGGCTATTAAAAAGATTGAAAGAGCAGAAAGGTAGCTTTCAGAAGAACCAACAGCAGATCCCAACCGAAAACTGGAAACAAAAAAAAAAAAAGCCTAACATAAAAGACCAGTCCTCAAAACCCATGATAAAGCCCACATTCAAATTACTTCGTTTTCGCCTGTCATAATAGACGCAATGATAGAGGAACAACAACTACTTACAACTACACACAAAGCCCCAAACATACATACATATTACCTATGCCCCTACATAGATAGTGGAGCCAAGACCAAGATTTTATGGATGGATGGTGGATATCCATTGGTATTCTGGTGCGGTAGCCGCGCATGCTTACAATCCCCTTAAAAGTTGTTATGATTGTCGGCAGAGCCATCGAGAGCTACCGCAACCGCACAGTTCACACTCTTGCTAATTTTTCTGTGCTAATGCAGGATTCTAAGCTACAAGTTTCTTCGAAGATCCCCCTCGCTCTCTCTCGCACCCAAGCACCCGCTCTATCCCTCTCTCTCTCTCTCGCGCGCGCGCACACTGAAGATCTTTTCTTTCGGCGTCGCTTTCCTTTCGCAAAATGTTCGCGTTTTTACGGTTGAATTACACTCATATTTTTCACTTTTATGTCGAGCTGCGCATGCTCGCAGGTGACTCTGACAGGCGCAAGCCGCAATTGGAGTGGAACAACAAAAAAAAACAACATGAACAGAGTGAGAGAGAGAGAGAGGGGGGAAAAACAACAAAATACACCGAGGCATACCACAATTTTTGTGGCACGCGGACAGATGCTTAAAGATCAACTTCTTGACAGGCTCTGGTTTTTGTTTTTATGATTTTAAATCTTTTTGCGATCTCGGCGGTAGCAAAATAGCAGCAACAACAACAGCCACAACAACAACCCAACAACAATAAACAACAATCTCCATTGAACTGATTTCAAAGAACTTTTCCAACATACCGAGAGACGCGCCGCGATCCTCACTGCGACTAGTCACTAGTGTCACATTCCTGTTCGATAATGACGTCGATGATGATCATTATGATGATGCTGCTGCTGCTTCTTTTTTTCCCAGTAAAATTTCTTTATATTTTATAGCAATTGTTATTTTTCTTTTCTTTCCTTTTTCTCGATGGAAAATTTTTTTATTTGCATACTTGCATACGACGGCCCCGCAACATTGTGTGCCGGTAGTGAGAGTTGCGTTCTCTTTCTCTTTTCCGTTTTAACATACAGATCGGTTATCAGCGTATTTGGAACTTCCGAAGTCAAAGTCGTGATTACGTGCTGCGCTCGTTTTACGAATGCCGCTGATTGCTTTATATTTCATTATGATGACACACCAATTTATGCTTGAAGGGCATTAAAAAGTGTGCACAAAGTGTTTGCCAATTAAGGCAAAAGGATGTTCGAAGGGAAAGTTGGGAAAATTTTTTAGAACTGTGGTGGTAGGGTTGTGCGTCAAAGCGAGGGTAGGTACTTGAAGTAGATTGTACTGGAAGGTGCCAGATGACAAAGCGGGAATTTTTAAACCGTCCCCAAAAATCCCTTCCCGCTTACCAAATATATATCCTTTCATGCCTTCATTGATCGCTTTCGTAGACTTTTCCTAATACAGTTCCTTTTTTAAAACATATAAGTGCCTTATTTTCGCATATTGGGCATTTCATGAAAAAATAACGTTTATGTCGCGTCCGTATACATCTGATTGCCTTCCCAGCAGGCATTTTAGCTGCAAAAAAGCTCAATATGAGCTATTTATGATTTGAAAATTTTTTATTTTAAGTCCAAAATAGCGCTATGTTAGATAAATATGAGGTATATATGAGTTATTTGGAGCACCTTTCGAAGCTCAGTATGAGCTAAATATGAGATAGCTTATAGCTCATAGATATATCACATTTACTTGCATATTTAGCTCATTTTCTTTACAGGTCCAGTAGAAAAGAAATGTTCATAATTGATTTAAAGACTTGAGAATATAAGGCCGTCAATAGTGTAGCGGTAGGGTGCTTGGTTTGTAATCTGATGGCTGTGGGTTCCATTCCCCATGCAGGCAAACAAAAATAAATTTTTTTTTTTACGCATTGAATTATTTGCAAGAAAAAAGGCGCTTATTTGCCCCAATTTTGAGACCCTATAACGATGGTGTCTGGGGGGAATCCATTCGCCACGTTAGCTTAACTACAGGGAAGAAGCAGAGAGCAGTAAGTCTTACGGATTATTAAGTGCTTCTTATATTTATCAAATGCCTTTTCCGAGATTTGAACCTCTTACCTCTGAAACATGGAGCCAACACTCTACCCTCTACCTCCTCAGCCAATGATACTGCTTTGTATGTTTTGTTAAAAAGTGTATATAAATTTAAAACGTGAGGTTAATATGTTAGCGACAAATTTATAGCGACACTGTGACAAATTTTTGAATATGCTCTACTAGAAGGCTTTGGACCTTTTATCAGTTCATAAATTAGAAAATTGCATTTCAGTCAGTATTAGCTCACAAATACGTCATTTTATGATAAAAAAAAAAATAAGGATTAATGTCATTTTGAGCTCATTATTAGATCACAACGAGTTTGATTTTCGGTTTTCAATTTCAATCTCATATTTAGCTCTTCTTAAGCTCATTTTGAGCTACAATAGAAATTTTCAATTTTGTGAGCTCATTTTGCCTGCTGGGTTTGTGATATGTATAAAAATTTTGATAAATATAAAAGTCCGCCTAAGCTACCCGAAAGTATTTAGAAACAAAAGTTCCATTGATCGCATTCTTCAAATCGGGACTTTGAATCACTCACTTAAATGTCGCGTCCGTATGGAAATGCACACATTTTCAACACCAGGGTTGCTATCGATGTTTTTCAAACAAAAGTTTCCCAAAAATGGGAGATTTTGCGAGAGAAAAAACAAACAGGTATGACATTTTCTTATTGATTGATGACATATTCTTTCTCCCGGCGAGTCATTGAAGTTTGAAACCAAAGAGCGGGACGTCTGGCAACGCTAGGTTGAATTGAAAACTTTTCAAAGGAGCCAAAATGTTTCACATACTATTGCGTTCTGGTGAATTTATGTTAAAGAAAAAAGAATAATGATATTGGGTGCAGAATTCACCATTTAACAGTCGCCCCTGATAAGTTTTAAGGCGTCCTCAGCGCCCAAATTGATAAAAGGCCTTAGGATATTAAATAAAACTGAAATAGGGATTAGCACAATAGATGTTTTTGGGTCGCGGAAGACATCATTCCCAACCGGTGTGGCCAGATTAACGTTTTTAAGGATAAAAATAATGTTTTTATTATCAATTGAGTTGCCAAGTAAGCAGATAGTTTAGATTTCAAATTTTTTAGCCGTAGCACAAAATTGTTAATTGAGCTTTTTGAACTGCTGCCATTTTATAGAAATCCACTAAAAGTGATGCTTAATGGAACCTTAGGTTGATTCAAGGTATCTTCAACTACATCACTGTAAACAGGGTTGCAATTCTTGCGAAAATTCAAAAAAATTCAGAAAAGGACAAAAATAGCCTTCCCTGGAAGCACCTTTTTGAATTGACTTTAATACATTTTTTTTAATTGTTTAAAAGCCAATTGGCAATTCGTTTTTGGAAATAACCGGTTCTATTGCAACCCTGATTTCCCACAATAATTGATAATCAGAGAAGGAGAAATAGAAAGTAGCATTACATTACTTATCTTACTAGTCGTGATAATAATTTGAAGATAAAGGCGAGTCTCAACGCTCCGTTTAAAATGTCCAGGATAAAATACAACTAAATTGTGATTTGCTATAATATAAACTTTTTGGTTGCATGAATATTTCAAGTTGCCGATTAAGTTTTAAGGCTTATTATGTCATTAAATTTTTTTTTTCTCTTTTAAATTTTCACTAGACTGAACGTACGCATTAGATGCAAAGTTTATATTAGCAAGACAATTTATTTTTGTCAAATTACTTTAGTTATGTTGCTAATTTTGGTACTTTAAATTTCACAAATTATGTTAGATACAAACCATTAAGCTAAGCACAATTAATGTAAATTGAAGCTTTTTAGGAAATTTTTGCTTCAATAAAATAATACAACTAAAAAATGTAATAAAAATTAGAAAAATTCAGGTACTAAAAGCACTCAATTACGATTTTCACTGTAAACAGGTGATATTGACGAAAATTTCAAAAAAAAAGTCCAAGAAATAGGGACAAAAATTAGCCTCTCCCTGGAAGTCCGCCTTTTTATAATCTGTCTCTTTTAAAACACTTTTTTTTAATTGTTTAAAAAATCTGGCATATTCGTTTCTTTGGCGAAATAAATCCGGTTCTAATGCAACCCTGCATTTCCCACACTCTTCGATTACTTGAAAGTAGATCCCAATCTAGCTTTTTTGCTGCGCTGGGCAAAAACAATATTTGGTACCCCTTTATAATGGCACTAATCTATGTGACATTTCCGAACCTCACAGAGTCGCTCTGGTCCTTAGCACGGCTTTCCACCCCTATATTAAGGCTTGCTTGGAAGTTCAGCTTAAGCGAAATTTAAAAATGTTCTTTCAAGTAATATTAGAAATTTTCTAATGTTATTTATATAGACTTAAGACTTAATGCACATCCGAGTCCCTATAGCCAATTAAAGTATTTTTTTTTTACCAATATTTCATCCTGGGAATCATTCAGGGTTGCCCTTTTTGCATGTCTTGAACAAAAGTGACTTTTGCGAACGAATTTTTGGCAACACTGTTCCCCATTGTGGTATATAAAAAAATTAAAAAACTATCTATGGAATTGCTTTAGATTTTTTATATCGGGGCAGGGTTTTTTCTGGACCTGGAGAATATGGCGGGAAGTACTTGAAGCCTTGTTGCGGCCCTGTACCATTCTACTTCTGATAATAATTTCATTTGGTTGGTCATTTGAAGACCTGATTCCCCAAAAATTTGGTTCATTTCCAAACAAAAAAAAATCAATTCAAAAAAGGAACATTATAAAGCTGTAAAACATTTTTATGTATCAACAATACAAAAAAAAAAAAAAAAAAAAAAACAGAGAACATTTAATCAGCATTCAAAGCCTGTTAACAAAACTAAACACAAAGCCAAACACAAATTAAAAATTAACAAAGCAGAAAAAAGGCCAATTTATAGAAAATCACAAAACGAATCGAAAATTTTTTTTTTGTTAATTGACTCGGAGCAAAATATTGCGGTAGCACGAATCTCGAAGCCCGACAAGACAAGTAGAAAATATTGAGAACAAAACATCCTATTGGAATGTATAAACAAACAGCCCCGTGTCCACTCATGTCTGTTAAGTTCGTTAGAAAGAAAATTAACATTTAACCGTAATTTTTGTTTTGTTTAAAAAGCAGTTACCGCCGCCGAAAGCAGTCGCCGGTGCCATCATTAGCACACCGAGGCCCCCGAAAATTATGAAGTCTTTTACGAACGCATTGCCCTCGGACTGTTCATAAATATTCGAGAAGGAAAAATCATTAACGAAAATGTACAACGATTGAATTATGTACAAAACATCGTAAAATGGATGAATTTTAAGTCAATTAGGAAAGGGCAAAAAAAACAACAAGTAGCTTCATACTGTGCCAGCGTAACGCCTTCTGCATAACTTTCCTCCAAATTAAACCATCTCTCTACAGCCTGAGAGGGAGCGAGAGAGAGAGAGAGAGAGAGAGAGAGAGAGAGAGACGAAAGCTATCTGCTGCGAGCGAAAGGGAATGCGACGAAGATCAATTAGAAATTATGTTCTTGTTCAAAAATTGCCTCGAATGTGACAACTAATGATCTGCGATGGGGAGAGGAGGACGGCGGGAAATTATATTCCATCAGGTTACAGGTCCGTCACAGCAGGTTGTCAGCGGTCTTTCGATATTTCGAAATGCTGCAATCATTTTTCATCGACGCTTTTGAAAATGTTGCCGGCGTCATCGTCATCGGCGTCGTTTTCATTGAATCGATTTGAATATTTTGTGAGTCTTTCTTAATGTCAGAAGCTCATCAGCACACCGTTTTAAGTAAAACAATATATTATTAGCCTAATGACAATTTAATACAGAGGTATTGAAAATTAAATACTACTTCATCATGGCTTGTTAGGTGCCCAGTAAGTACCTGATATGACTGTGACAGAGCTATGAGGTCTTCTGAATCATAGACGCGTGTCACGAAGAACTTTCAAAATAGTCGTGTTTGGTTAAAGGCATGTGAAAGGAGGATTTTTGAACTCAAGAACCCTATACCTATGATGAATATCTTATAACAGATTATTTTTGACTTTCATTAGGCTAAAGGTCAGATCCGAAAAGGAATTTTTTGCTGAGAATTTATTTGTGATGCTTAAAACTCGATGCCAAGTTCCCTGGAAGTCCGTATTTTTATAATCTGTCTCTTTTAGAACACTTTTTTTCTAGTGTGAGGGCATACAGTGCTATATGGTGAGGGTCCTCGCTAAAGAAGGAGGACGTCGATACCCCAGGCAGGTGTAGCAAGTTCCAAAAAACATTGGGAGACATACAATTTTTTTTATAAAGTTAACTTAGAGGGTGGAGTTCGGGGAATTTTGCTAGGTGACAGAAATTATGGCGAACTTACGAACACTGGTTGGCAGGAATGGGAAAAGTTCCGCATGATATGCTCTACCACTTTCTGAAAAAACCGAGCGTCGATAATGTCACTTTCCGTTCGGGTTTTTCGGAAAGTCGTAGAGCATATCATGCGGCACTTTTCACATAACTAAGTGCCTTTTCTCCCATAGTTTCCATCTCAGCCACTAGGTAAAAGAGTGGTAACCATTGTTCTTTTGGAAAATTTTTTTTGTGGAGGGAGACCCCAGGAAAGAAAACCAACCGTATCCTTAATTTCTCTTCACGGCGGTGTACATATTTCATCTATACAATTGGCCATTGGATAACTGAGGAAATTCTAAACGATATATCTGGGTAAGAGATGGACTCAGACCCTGGCTAAAATCGAGTTTATTTCTAAATTATTACGAAGTCCACAATTTGACTACTCATTTGCATCAGTTTGGATTTGATACCTGTCGGAGGAACAATGTATTAGAGACTTCTGAAATATCAGTCCACAGTTCCAGGGGTTAAAAGTTTTCTTTGAAGATCCCTTGATTGCTACGGAAAGGGCGAAAGAACGAAAGAAATATTAAAGCAACCTCCCAGGCTGTGAAACCCTCGGGCTCCGTAAGGAAATTCAGGGCAACGCAACAGATTACACATATTCTTTAACTCAGGGATGTCCTTGATCAATCTGAAGACCAAAAAACAACAAAACCAAGTCGTTACTCTGGTTGGATGAAATTCCTCAGCCTGGCACGGTATGAGTATACATTATTCAAGTCATATAGGTCCGTTTTGAGGCCCTTAACTACTAACCTATTTTCGATATCTCAAAGCCAAGTGGATTATTATAGATTTTACATTGAAAATGTGGACTCTTATCTCTTCCAAAAAACCTGGGTGTAGTCCCTTTTAGTAAAATATCGTAATCGTTGGTGTAATATTCGAATGTTCGCTTTCATTCATGAATACAAGTCGAAAGCCCTTCTGTGCCGTTGGAGCCTAAAGCAGAGGCGATTCTACAAGCTGCCTTAGAAGAAGTTGGAGAAATTTTCCCTATTTTAAATGCACCTTTTTGGCAAATTTTTACTTCATTAACAAATATGATTCCAATCCAATCCAATGCAAGCCATTATCGTGGACGTTAGATGACTTGTCGCACTTTCTATTGCACCCAATTTCAATCTTCCCAGTTGAGGTTATTTTTTTTTTTTTTTTTGGTATGCGAAACGGGGGAGCAATTATAAAATACTTAAAAATCGAATAATTGATATTCCCGGACTTCAAAATAAACCCGCACCAAAAAGGATCCACTTCGAAGCAGATCTCTTGAGAGCAATCAGCGGTCATATTTGTTTCCATGAAGCATTATAATCGCATTAATCACTTGATTTCAATTTAAAACTTGACCAAGGCTATTGAACTGTGAGCATGAATCTTCCAACTTAAACTTTAACTTTAAACTTAAGTCCAAACCACTCCAGTTTTTTTTTTTTTCTCTTCTCCGACAACACAACGAATTAACTACTGTTTCTCTTACCCTGCGATGAAATATGGCACAATTGATACGGCGGCGCATGGAATTTTATGCCATCATCTCGGCGAGGTAAACAGTAAAAAGCTACTACATTGGAGGATCGTGGAAGAGCAGCAGCAGCAGCAGCGACCGACGTGCATTAGTGCATGCTGTATCAAAGTGATATAGACACATTGGTGGCGCAACAGCTGGGCATGATCTATACGTTTTGATTACGTTACCTAAGGGCATTTTCCAATATGCAAAAATGTTACGCGGGTTCTAGATCAATGTTGTTGTTATTGTTGTTGTTGTTGTTTTAGTTGTCGCAGTGGCTGTCGCGTTCGCTGAAAGAACCTACCAGTTTCCCATTTTGTTTCGCCATGGTTCTTGCCTTGCCTTGCCACATGCCAACATAGGCAATCAGTGGCATTCAATTAGTCAAATGCCATTCGGGCTTGATAATAGCATTATTAATTGCGCTTCGCTTTAAAGCGGACAATATATGGCGTTTCTTTTGTGAAAAATGAGCTCATACCTTGGCTCCTCATACGGTTGGTGTTTTGGTGTTTTCGAGAACTCGATTGCATGTCTCGATGCTCGGTGGATTGGAAGTATCTACGGGTAAACTGCAACAATTGCATGCGACACATTAGACGCGTGCGAGGCATCACCGAAGCATCGTCGTTCGACTTGAACAAAAAGTCAATTTTTTTAAATCTAGTTTTTCTCTTTCTCCTATTTTTTTTTTTCTTTTCACAAATAAATCACCAACAGCAACTCATTAACCCTGTGTCGAGGCATGGTTGCATTGCATGACAATTTTTTTTTTTTTTTTGTCTCAACATTTAAGGAAAAAAGAAATGATTAAAACAAAGAAGCCTATGCTCAATTCACATCAACTTCTTCCGTCTATCTTCCATCAATTAAAAGGCAAGAAAATGACGGTAAAAATAACGATGACTGCTTCTTTCGCACCTCGGTGCGGACATTGTGGTTGGGAAGTGAACTTGCACATCCTTGGCTTTTCGGTTATCCAACAGATCCATCCATTCGTGTTTGTTTGGTGTTAATTATTAACGAAGAAAGTTTTCTCATTGGAGATTCAAACAAGGAAATTGAACATTTTAATGAAAATTTCTTTCGTTTTCAGTCCGGAAATTGATGAGAGAATTTTCGGACCGAAAACAATCGATCAATTCGATTTTACAACACTGCAAACCATTGGAGGTTAAATTTAATAATAGTTCGGTCCCCGGAATTCGCATTCCACTCCACCAATTAAATTCTTCAATATTCTGAAATTATTTGGACAAAAGGATATCCTCTGCTAATAAGAATGGGAAGCTCTCTATTGACATTATAGGTTAAAATTTTTGCTAAAGATCGACAGCAACATATCTCATTATCTATGTCATATCAAACGATATCTTCCAGCAAAAATTCTGAGTGCTAAAGAAATCATATATCAATTCGGAGTCAGAGCCCTCATAAAGAAGCTTTTCGAAGAGCATATTTCCCTTCTAGCCCACGTCGTCAAATATGAGTCCGTTTTATAAATCGATTGAGTCTATATAAGAGTCATATATGACGCCTTCAGGTCTAATATCTGACTCTTATTTCTTCTTATATGAGAGTCTTATACTCATAGTTGACTCTTTGCCTCTCATATGTGAATCTTTCTGCATTTATATCTGACTCAATCTGTTATATCTGACCCTTTCCGCATACATATCATATTTGACTCTTTCCGCACTCATTTCTGATCCTATTTGCAGTCATATTCGACTCTTTCCGACTCATATCTGACTCTTTCAATACTCATATCTGACTCTTTCCTTACTCTTATCTCATTCTAATATCTTCTCATATAAGACTCATATATGAATCTTATCGCACCCATACCTGACCCATTTGGTACTCATAACTGAACCATTTGGTACTCATATCTGAATATTATGTCTTCTCAAATATGGGTCATATATGACTCTTTCTGTAGTCATTTCTGACTCGTATTAACTCTTTCCGTCTCCTTCGGTATATGATTTCGAACTCACATATAAAAACCTTCGCAAGAAGGGGAGCACGTTCATTTTGGACTCCTAAATGAGTTATTATGGGGGTTCACACTCCGAATAAGGATTCATAAATGACTATTTTAGGACTCTAAATGGTTTCTGGGCATATATGAACAATTTATGTCTTTGTTTCTAGACCAATATTTATTTCGGACTTATTTCGGACTCATTTCGGACTTATTTCGGACTTATTTCGGACTTATTTCGGACTTATTTCGGACTTATTTCGGACTTATTTCGGACTAATTTCGGACTCATTTCGGACTAATTTCGGACTCATCTTCGGACTTATTTCGGACTCATTTCGGACAATCATTTCGGACTATTTCGGACTTATTTCGGACTCATTTCGGACTCTAATTTGGAATCCTCTAATTTTCTAAAATATTTCCGACTCATTTTGGACTCATAAATATAATCACTTCTAAAATTATTGCCCGTTAAAGAGCTTCTTTCATCTACTCAGATTTGATGTAAGTTTGGTTGGATTTCCAACATACGCCACGCATGCGCAGAGTAGTTGAATTAAAATTTTACATGCTTAAGATAGTTCAATATATAAAAAGGGAAAATTTAACCAATCTCGTGGACTAGTAAAGTTCCTCAACCTTCTCAACAGCGGATATGATGACATCATTTCCGTTTCAAATCACAAACTTCTAGATCCTGCAATGCTAAGAAATTGAAAATAAAAACCTTTCGAAACAAGTCTCAAAACAAGAAACATTAGGAACATAAGACCCATAATAGACAACATAGGACAAATAGGACGCATAAGACGCATAAGAAGAAGCAGAAGAGGTTAAATTAAAAATGCAAAAACAAAGTCATTGGATTTTTATCAGTGTCCATAATTACCACATTTGCATTAAAAAATGCAATAATTTTTATAGAAAGCTCAAGATAGCATTATCAGCTGTCGGGTTGCAACATAGCCAAACACGACGCGATAAAGCGATGCATTAGAAAATCCGCAAAACTAACCCAAACCTCACGACCAAAGCAGCAGCAGCAGCACACTTCAAGGCAACAAAAAACAAAAAAAAAACCAAAAAAAAAGGAAGCTAAAATTTTGTGCTGAAAATAGAAGGAAAAGCAAATACAAAAACAAATGTAATGATATCCAGCCGTTCGGCGAGAAAAAGCAATTAACATTTTCATTCCGCTAGTAGCGCCATCAATATCTCTGAAATGTGTAATTACAATAAATTCAAAGCCCCAATAGCGCGAATAGTCGTCATCGTCATAAGGCCACAAGGCTCCGCAAGGAAACTGTAACATACATTAAGGATGTAGTATTCGACAGAGAGCGAGAGAGCGAGAGCGCGTTGTCTAGCCTTGCTCATCGATCCATCCGTAGATGGTCTAGAAAACTGGAATAGGCTTCACAATGTGCTTAGGAAGAAAGATTTTGTGGTAAAATTAAAACGCTTGTGACCACCTTGTGAGGATTTGTGAATAGAAAAAAAAAAATAATAAAACGTGCAATTGGATTGTAGCCTTGCCGATCGTTAACCCGATGTAACGACATCGGTTTTCCTTTTCTCTCTTCTTGCTCTTTGGAATTTGCTCTTGAAGTCGTCAAATAGATTTGAATTTTTATGAGTTTATTGCATTTTTAAAGCACTTTAGCACTCGATTTGAGGTATCAAATAAATTCACAGAAAGAAAACAACAAAGGAGAATAAGTCGAATAAGGCGAAAAGAGGAGAGAGAGAGAGAGAACGTAAAGAGCAGAAAAGTACGTACGAACATTATGTTGATCGTGTTCAAATTCATGTGTTTATGGTTCCTCTTACAAGCATTTAGAGAATGATACGACATTGGACACGTAAAGTGCATTCGGACAGATGAGAAAGCTTCAAGACGTTCAACAATTTTTCATAAATTGCGAGCATAAATCAAAATTAACGAGTTCTAGAGGAGCGTGTTTGTCAGTGAAGTTATTTCTTCTTAATAATTTTTTTTTCCTTTTTAGAACGGAACGTGAGGAAAACTTTTCGCAGATGTGCAATCACTTTTAGGTTAATAATTTTCCATCAATTTGAATTGGTTCTGTTAGAGCTTTGAATCCCTGAGCCGAGGCTTCTTAAAGTTTTGACAAATGTTGATCAATCGGTCAAAATTCAGTGAGACTTAAAGTTCCTTCGCTATCAGGTGGCTCCGCAACAATGTTTCTCTCTAATCTGTAATCTTTTCGTGGTAAATAGAAGCGATTCTTGGGACAAAAAAATGGGAAAGAAAGCAGCATTACCTTTGAAATATAAGGACAAAATCTTAAAGTGTTCCAATAGATGCTTTTTTTTGCGAATATTTGATAATTGTGAAAGTACTGCACGCTCCCCGAAGTAATGCGAAAATAGTTCCGGGGAGGAATAAACCCTCTGAGAGAAGGGTTATGGTGGTTTGGCCGGTAGGAGTCCGGCACACCGGTTTTGGTGACGTCCTTACTGATGGTCCATGATGGATTCCACACGCCCAATCGCGAATAAAGAGTACCGCACGCAATCATAGCAATCATGAAAAGATTCCGTAGCCCAGGTACTTTCTTCTACAGTTTCTTCCTGGCAGGACCAGTTTGGAACTAGACCTAAACTAGACTAGTTGTAAGCAGTTTTTTGAAAACATTTTAGCGCCAAAATTCTTACAACTTTTCACTTATTCTATATATAAATTTTCATCGAAATCGGACGTCATGAATTTTTTGGGTTTTTGGTCCAGAACTCTCTAAACTTTCTCTAAACCCGATTTTTTTTTTTTTGGGTTAATGTCTTATAATTGTTCAATATACAACTGTGGCAAATATGAGCACTATCAAAGCACTCTTTCTCTCGGCACGGCCCTGTTTCCTGGGACCTGTTCACGATTGCAATAAATAATATTGCAGACCTATAAAGTGAACTCTGTGCTCTATGCTCGGCCTACGAACGAACACTACTATGTAGAGCTGTAAAATTTCGTGACTAAGTATTCGGTAACAAGTAACGAATACTGTAGTCAGTAATCAATAACGACTCGTTACTAATGGAAGTATCTCATTACTAGTACTTTTTTGCACACATGCCAGCTGGTGGTTCCCGGAGAAACTAAGTACTAAAATAATATGGGTCCGCATAACAGTGGGGTAGCAGAGTGAGTTGATATTTGATAACTTAACACTGGGTGAAGATTCAAAGAGCATGAGGGAGTTTCAATGAACGAATGAACAATATTTAGAAAAATATAACGAGTAATTGGAAACGGTTACTTGACGAAAAATAACGAATACACTCGAGTAGTATAAATTTTAGCATTTTGACAGCTCTACTTCTATGTTTACAAAGAGGTTTCGTTGCAATTTATTATTTATAATTCCTGTTAGCCGGATATATCGCACCATTGCTAATAAATCGGCACAATACAAAAAATGTTTAATACATTTTTTTATGTTCGATTGCATTTTTCTGTAAGAAACTCAACCCCTAGAAAATTAACGTTTATATTGACTGATGCAGCAGTCGATTGAGAGTAATATAAGTTAAGAAAAAATATTATTTCTCCTCAGTTTCAAGAGAGATTGAATGATTTTCGAGAAATGCGAAATTTTGAATTGTGCCGATTTAGTAGCAAGGGTGCGATATGTCACTATACCCAGGAAATAATGAAAAAACAAGTCGAACTTAAGGGGAAGGGCAAATCTCCAGTTTAAACTCCAGATAGGTGTGAATCTTCTATTTTCCTCGAAAATTCTTTTTGTGAGAATGAGAACTTTAAAGCTGTTCTAATACTTCTCACTTTCGAAGTAAATTCTGATCTTGAGTACTATAAATACTATCAAAAATTTCCTAATAATCCATTAAACCTTGGTAAATTAGACCCTTTTATAGAAAATAGCTGAATAGTTAGTGCCAAAATTTGAAGTCACTTGTTCTGCGCATGGGTGACGGCGGAACTCGAAAATATCACTTCTAGACTTACATTAAGTCTGAGGAGACCAATGAAGGGCTTTAGAGGATGAGTACTGAGATCATATTTACTACTTTCTTGCAGTTCTCTTTAGTGTGACATAGATATGGACATATGCCCATTCTTAACAAAGAAGATCTATCATTTCAATACAGTTCCCAATTCTTTTGTTCAGATCTAATTCTTATATGGCAATAATTTCTGTACATTAGAGAATGTAGCGGCAATGTAATGGGAAAATTTGTTATATATGTAGTGCATCTAAGTTTTATCTTCCAATTCCCCTAGTCAGGCCTAGGGCCGAACCATATACCCTGAAAATGTATATACCCTGGAAATACTGAGTGTGATCTTGGTAAAAGTTATTGAACAATAGGTCCCCAATAGGCCTATTTTAATGTAAGGAAAGCTAATCACAGGCATGTACGGTTCACTTCGTTAGACTCCTAAGGACCCCGATATGTTGAATCTATACCCCAAAGCAGCTTTGTAGGGAACTATCTAAAGTCTCCTCCGCTTAGAACAAAAAAAAAATTATATGTATAGTCCATGTGGGAGGTTTCAACTGCTACTTCAAATCAAAGACTAAAAGACCGGCGATTGGGATTTATACCTTTTTCGAAGCATGTGGCCTTTGAAGTACCTACCATATTTTATTGGCTGTAAAATTCGAATTAACATATCACCATAAAATCCGCTCAAAATATTTTTCAAAAATTTCCACTCGACTGTAGACATGTTTGGAGAGAGTCAATCAACCACTCTCCCAATCTTCCCCACATTACTTCAAATCGCAAATGATAAATAAATTATTCCCTTTACGTACAATTCCGGAAACACAATAATCAACCTAGGAAAAAATATAACCCTAAAGCTTAAAGCTCTGCAATCCATACGCCTCGGACGATTTATAAAATTAATTAATGGCTAGTTCAATTAAAATACGAACATCGAGGTTAAGGAAAAGATTCTACAGTTTTCCTCGTCCCTAACCTCATAAAAGGCATTTCGGCCACTGCTTGTTAAACAACATGCTGCATCTTGTCCTTTACTGATGAGCCACCACCACCAGCAGCAGCAGCGGCAACAAATGTACAAATTCAAATAGGAATTCTTTTTTGTTTTAATTTTTCTATTTTTTTTTTTACATATCACCAAGCACATATCAACATGAGCTCCTAATCCGGCTGGAAATGTCCTCCAGCTAGAAAATGTTAAACTGATTTAGAGTTCGGAGCAGTCGAGTTGCGAGAAATGTTGCAAAATCAATTTAGCCGTCCATTTCGCGCGCAGCAAATCTCGGTGTGGCGTGCCATGAAGCCGTAGCTGACTCCGAATGCGCAGCCGCAGCCGATGAGCAAGGTGCGCGTTTTGTGCTTTTTAGCACCTAAGTATAGTGTCGGCGTCAGAGATTTCGTGGTGGCATTGGCGTTTTTTTTTCTTCTTTTTTCTTTCCTTCTTTTATTTTCATCTTAACAGTACGATAGTGATCTCAACAAGTTGTGTCCTTCCTTATGGAGGTTCTTTTCGTTTCCCCTGTTCTTTTGACTCGATGTCTTTTGCAGCAGTTGCTTCAGTCAGTTTATGTGAATTTTTCTATCTCTCGACAATGCCATCCATGTCTGCTGCGGCGGCTGCGCGGCGGCACATGTTCCAAGATTAGTAATTTTCGTTAAAGATTCTGGTCAGCAATTTGTGGCGGAATGGCGGATTGCTGTTGTTCAATTACTTAAGCATGTAAATTCTGTTGTTGGAATCTAATTATTGACTCCGTGCACATTTTCAATGAGGGATTTTGAGAGGTGACTTAAAGGAATGGCTATAAGCCATATTTTGCCTTATCAGATCTCGGGCACCTTTAGTCCTTCATTATATTCAGCTGTATTGAAAGCGTCATTGTTGTCACCTTAATTGTTCCCCAGTCATTTTATTTAGCAAGGTCCAAGACCATGAGACCTTGTTCAGTTCTTTTCACATTCTCCAACGGTAAGACATAGTGTGGAATGGGCTTTCCTTCTGCCATATTCAGGAAGTTCTTGGTTATCTAGATTGTTCGGAAAGACGTCTCTTGTCTTTTTAACTTGCTATTTGGTGGTTCTTAGCTATATGACCTTTCAGATACACCGAAAACTCGGATCCTTAAGCGAAATCTTAACAGCCAGTGAATCTATCTGAGCAATGAAATATCCAATTGCAGCTTTACACAAACGAGACTTCCTGGCTCTGAGACCGGGACCGATCCAATAGAAATGGTTCGAGAATTATCTTCGAATATCTTTTGAGTATACTAGAAAGTGCGACCAAAACAATCGGTTCCTTAACATGCTTCAATGAAGCCTTGATGTAGCCTGGACCTTGATGTAGGGCAGTTCGGTATCGGAGGGAATCTCTCCTATCCTCATTACCTCACTAGATCTCTGGTAAAGACTGAGTTCTACCACTAACAATGCACCAATACGGGACACCTGTCTAGAAATCGGTCTGCGTTAGGCGCCTAGTTCCCTCAATCAAGATGCGGTCCACATCAATCCCAGTTGGATCCAGTACCCCAATTTCCAACGTTCAGGACGCTTTCAATGGTCATTTGCGAAAGGATTCAACAGTCGAGTGGAAAAATGTTTCTTAATTTGAATTAAAAAAAAAAACGGATAATCTTAAGTATTCCTAAATTTTCCCCTTTAACACGTTTCCTTCAAATCGGCCACTAAATTACCCCTTTTATTTAACTTCTGATTATACACAGTCACATGATTTGCCGGCCTCTAACTATTAACTCGGACTCTCAACCGATTATTTTGTCAAAACGATCTGGACTTCTCTATTGTGTTTCTCCGCCTATTTTATTGGGTGTCTCGCGCGCATGCGCAACATGCTTTGTTATTAGCGGCTCATTAGTGCCTTTTTAACGCCTCGAATTGTTTTCTTATGCCAGCTGTCAGATGCCTCTGGCAGCCTTATTAAGTTGATTTCCTTCAAACCATAATTATTCGCACGCACAGTAACAATTTCTGAGCACACATTATAAACGAAAAAAAAAAAGACTTTGTCTTGGCTTGTTAAATTTTACAGCTTAATTTGGATTCGAAATCGTACGGCTACATCTGCATCTGTGGGCAATCATAGCTGGCTAATGGATTTTTTTCTTCTTTTTGGAATTTTAGATTGCGTAATTTTATGGTTTATTTGTGAAATTTAGTACTTGAAGTGTTTACAGCGGGGGAAAGGATTGAAGAACTTAAGCAGCGAGAGTTTTTTTCTAATTAGAAAAAGCGAGTTCTTGTCTTATTTTTCCTCAGATTTAAGTACCTCCGAAAATGCCAGGAAATCAGTTCTTATAAGCGGGGAAGGCATAGGTATATCGACATCTTTTCCATGTTTTAAGAAATGACAATGACAAATGACTTAGTCTGATGTTTTTAAGCGGGAAATGCTTGTGATAAGGGAATACTGCAGCATTTTTAAAATCTCATAGATTCAAATATAAATTTGCCACTGCTCGTTCCCTCCTAGTATTCGGCCCTGTTCAGATCAGACAGGAATATATCTACATATCCAGGTAATATCATAAGAAATATTAACTTAGGTCAGGTCCTGTATATCTTTATTTTATGTGTGCTTTTATACAAAAATATGAGCCAAATCTACCATATCTAATGGAATCATTTTCCACTTTCACTCAATCCTATTCCTAAAGGAGCCACTTATGAGTCCTAATCCGGACTTGGAACCTTCATAATGAGCTTATTTAAAAGTCCTATAAGAAAATAAAAAAGCCAGTTCTTATATACCAAATGAGCCAGTACAAGAGAAAAATAAATCGTTCTGATTTCAAATCTGACACGTATTTTTCATATCTTCAAATTTTCTACATTTTTTGAAATTATATTTCGAGTCGATAAAATTTCCCAGCCACCCAAAACAGTCCGCACGACGCTCTTTAAGACTCCTAAAGACCTTTCCGGAGCTTCTGAAAAAAAACACCGACAGTAGCTCCCCAGTTGCAAATAAGGGGAGGTCCTCTACTAAGCGATGTATCACTTGAGCTTTCCCAAGCACTGTCAATAGGCATTAGCTCTCGTGGCAGTCATTGAGCAGGTAAAAAGGCGATGTGTTCAAAGAATAGCATTTGTTTTTTGTCAAAAAGGACAAAACTAAAACTTTTTTGAACACCTCACTTTCTGCCTGCTTATGAGAGGCATAGGGAAGGCCTACCCAAAGCGGCCATGCTCGAACAAAGTAGATGTGTAAAAGTTATGGGAAAAGTCTATGATATCCCCTCGCTTAACGCTTTTTCGAGAGAAAATACTTAGCATGGAGTCTACTTAACATGGAAAAAGTGTTCCTTTTGGGATCTCAAAAATTATCTTTCATGATTGCTAGAATGCCCCGTAAAAGTCTGTTTGGACTCTTTTTAAGTTTGAAATTTAAAAACAAATGACTCGTTTAGTCTCCCTAAATGATCCTCGGCGGGTTTTTTGAGGACTTTGCAAAAGCACTACTTCGAAGAGCTCCGTTAGAAGTTCTTTTACACTCTTTTTCGGAGCACTCCGTATATAGTTGGCTGGGTTCTCAAATATCGGAGTCATATTTGTACTACATAAGGCATGCCTTAATATACAATCAGTCACAATAACCCTTTTAAGATGCGGTGACGTGGAGACTTGGTTCCCAAACCCATTGCAAATCGAATGTACAATCAAATTGAAATAAATTTAAATATTTCTACACCCCATAATTATCCATATATTTTGAAGCCATTTGGACTCATATATTGTATATTTCTCGGCCTCAAAATTTATCCTCTGAGCCTCATATTAGGGGTCTTCCCTTAAACAAGTATTTGCCATGAAAAACTCGAATACTCGTAAATCAAGAAGGCTTAGAATTTTTATATGAAAACTCATATATTTTTACAATTCTTCAAGCTTGTCCCGCTTAAGGAAAGACCCCTATTTACTTTAAATTTCGGGCCACATATAACCATATATAATATGTAACTCTCATAGATATGTACATATTGCGCGGGACATTTTGTGCCAGTTAGAAAGAGATGTTACTCGGCAGGCAAAAAAAGAGCGAGAGAGAAATTCTTTTGGTGAATACCTAAGTGAAAATGCTCATTTTGGTGGGTACCCAAGACCGTGGTGGGTACCCAAGACGGTGTTGAAAAGAGCCAAAATAGAAACGGCTCCTGAGTGACATACATATATAGTTATATATGCCATTAATAAAAGTCCTTTCGAACTCATAAATCCGAACACTCTGAAAATATCTAATGGGTAGAATCCAGTGAGTCTTTATGTACAAAGAAACTTCTTCCATGCAAACGGATATACTCAGTTATTTTTTTAAGGTAAGGTACAAACGAACCTCTTTAAAAAACATGCGGTACAATCTCATGAAAATTATTCAAAGAACTATTAAATAGATTATGCGTATCTCCAAACGAAGGTAATACTCGTAGCCACTGAGTTAAACAGTAATATTTTTTCTGATGCTTTAACTCAAAATAGGAAAAATAATCCGATAACTGCGCTACTGCCTTTAATAAATTGACTTTCGAATAAAGGAGTGAAAACAAAACGAAAAATAAGAAATATCGGCTAAAAAATCCACAAAAATAACAACAACAAAATAAATGGAAAAAATCAAAAGCGAAACAGGTTCATCGATTTCCATTCCATTGTTGGTTATTTTATTTGATTAAAAGCTTTAGGACTTTTGAGTCATTTTATTGGAAAATTTGAGTGCAAGGCACACACAATGCGCTCATAAATTACAACCACAACAACAACAAAAACCGCATATGTTTCCCATGCATTCTAAGTCTTCGAAGGGGAATATGCCTTTCACATGCACTAAAGATCTGCCACTGATAAGCCCCAACAATAGAGGCCACCGACGCTGTTAAGCACCTGACCGAGCACGCTCGAATAGTTAAGGGCGCCATTAGCGCAAGGCACTCATGCGTTTAATGCTCACAATCAGACAAAAAAGCTGTGTTCGCGCACGTTTGAAAACAGTTAATCAAAGTGACATCTCGAAGGCGATTCGACACACAAAAAAAAAAAAAAACAACAACAACGAAAAAAGGCAACAAAACGAAATTGGATTCAAAAGAAAGTCAAGAAAATTATGCAATATAAATCTCTCTAAAAAGATAGGACGTATTTTTCATATCAAATTAAAGGCGATATATATTATTAGCCTTTGTTTATAGATTCCTCTTTCGTATTTCCCCATAGTCAATGCACCATATGAAGTGGTTATAATGAGTTTGTTCAGCCGAGGACAGCGTTCAGGAGTTATCAAAGGAGATTATGCAAAATGTGCTTAGAAATTATTAGAGTCATCAAATGGATGTTTCTGTCGGTGGGCCTTTTGTTCGTGTTTTCCGACATTTTTCTGTCAGTCTTTTAGGTGTTCTTGAAGTCACTCTTCTTAATTTGTTGGCATTAGAACTGGGAAAAAAATCATTTTCAAATCATCTTCTAACAGAAGGGTTTGATAATTTCTAATTAAAATTTAATTTGGAGGTTTTTTTAAGTTGACCTTCGAAAAAAACTATGATCAAATTTATTATTGATACATAGGACAACATCTAATATTTAGATTCAGTACCTAATTAAGTATGCTCATAAATCTGTTCGTTCTTGTACCTTTGTCCTTTTAAGAACGCCATGAACAAGGATTTTAGAGATTGTGTGGATCTTCTTAAAGCCTTTTATATGAATCATTTGTAAAGGTTTAAAATTTTAAAAAGTGGTTTTGAAAAATTTGATAGCATACATTTAGGTGTTGAATTTTAATATTTTCTGCTGCCCTATTGCTAAATCAAATTAATTCTTTCAAATAATGATTATTTGAGCTCGGGAAGTGATGCCCTTGAAAGACAAAAATGTCTCTTAGTACATTCCCCCAACAATTTTCTTTAGCTCTTAAAGCTTCCCACCGGCCAACTGTGCATAGAGATTACAAAGTATACGGGACTGTAAGCGACCTGAATATTAATAGCCACAAAATATACAAGATTGTAGGCGAACTGCCTGTCAATAGCTTACTTTATGTGGTGCTGGTAGGCGTGCACTCTACAAAACGACCAAGCTCGCACAAAAGTATACCAGGATGGTATATGAGGTCGTATGCATTACCGCCTACGGCCTACAAAATGTGTTACAATTCATCGCTGGTTGGGTTCTTAAAAATTGCCTTGGAACTTTGTGCTTACTTTTAAACGGTTATGAGAGCCTTCCCAATAGCCTACCGTTTTAACATCTTGAATCTCAATACCCTTTCATTCATAGAACAGCTTAACTCAAACTGATGAAAGATCCAGCTATCAAGATAGGTAATAAATGCTGACGAGTTAATAATGGGGTTTTGGATAAAATAGCAAATGTATGACCTTAACCGTTCTGTGATGAGAATGATCCAGAACCTCTGAATAGGATGCTTTTCTAGGTACCCCCTCGACAGATAATTTTGCCAAAAAAAAGATCACTACTGCCTTGCTAGTGCTATAGTATGTCGGCATTAAAGGCCCCTTTCCATAACCGGTATTCCCTTTCCTATAAAACAAATGTGTAAAAATAAAAAGTCATCGTTTGAAAAGTCGTTTTCCGTCTCAAATCGGGACTCCTTCCAAAACAGAAACCCATTTGCAATGGCATATTTACCGAAAAGGCAACATATGCAGCTGCCTAGGGCCCCAAATTCTGACCATCAATGCATCAATAGAAGAAAAGGCGAAAATAAGGCTGCTGTCTGAGGTGACAAAATCGCAACTGCCTAGGGCAGCAAATTCTCCTCACCTCAATCCACCGCTGCCAATTTGAGGAAGTTTCTCTCGGGCATTGGCAATAATAAGACAAGAAAATTTTCAAATCCATTTTGATCAGGGTTTCAGTCATCTACGAAAACCATTCTTTAACTATTCATACTGTGTTTCATAGGACAATAACACCCTTAAATGATCATCGTTTTTTTTTATATGTACCTATCTACTTAAGATAAATATTACACAAGCCGATTTCTATTGAAGGAATGATCAGTTATTTGCGTGTTTCCAACTCCTTACTTTTTTATCGATTAATATTTTTGTGTGGTTTACGTTATCGAAAGCAAATTCTAAATTCCCCAAATCAATAACTAAAAGCAATTTTTTATACAATTTTTTTTTTTTTTTATCGTGTACCTATGGAACCTAAAAAGGCGCATGAAATGACATAAAAATAACGTGTTTGAGCGGCCAATAACATGTTCCATAAAATTATTTCGCATCTTTAAGATCCATTTAAGTCGAGCACAGCATGCGAGATTTCAGCGTTAAGAAAACAACCACAACAACAATAACAAGAAAATACAACAACAACAAATGGGAAATAACGCTCTAAGGCATTTTTCTACCTGTGGTCCACATATAAAAATCGTGTTTATATGACTTTGTGACTGTTGTCGCTAAAGCAACGAGACCTCTTGTCACAAATGAGGACTAAAAGTGACAAAGGTCATTATGCTCATGTTTGGCATTTTTGTTTTTCCTCCGTTGTGTTGTTGTTGTTGTTTTTGTTGTCATTATTGTTGTTGTTTGTCGCTCTTCTCTTCTCCTGTCGATCGTGAATAAAAAATTAAAAGCAAATGCCGTTCACACACTTCAATTTGAGATTGGTCTGTCTGCCCGAATGTCTCTGTCGTCTTTATCGGGTTTGTTTATTCGGTTTGTTTTTTTTTTTTGATTTTTTTTTGTATTTTCGTATAAAAGTTATATTTATGTCACACTTAAGGTGTAAACATGCTGCAACGTGTCAAGTGAGTTCAGTGTTAGCGCGTGTCCTCAATTTTTTTCGCCTCTCTGCTCATTGGTTTTTTTCAACGTTCCTCTTGTGTTCGAATTGCGACAGACGACAAAAAGGACTGCGGGTCTTTGGAATGCACATTATAGTTTTATGACGTCAATTTGTGTTGTTATTCGTTGAAAAAAAAAAAAAAATAAACACCAAGAATGTACCTTCAAGTGAGTCAGATTTGATAGAGTTCGTACCTACTTTGGTGCATAGTTAGTGATCCCATGTCAATGGCTTGAGCAAATATAGAAAAGGATAAGGAGCACCTCAGAGCAAATAATCTGATCAGGATAGGTAATATGAGTTTATTAATTAGCGCAAAAGATGACAATTGTCACACATTTCGGCGCTCATTTTATTTGTATGGCTTACGATCTTGGTTCAGTTTATGGCAAAAAGGATAAATAACCAGCATCATGAGCGAACACGTCCCGTTGCTATTTTCCTGCAATTTTCGTTCTTTTCGTCTCAAATTTTGATAAAAACCTAAATGTTTTCAATAACTTGCCATGCCTACCACACGCACTATAATTCACACTTTCAACATGTTGCCAGCCTATCAAGTCACATGTCGCAAAACCAGGGTAGAACCATATGCATTATTTGCAACGTATGAATGTCACATTTGCAGCATATTCTACATATGCAACATATGCCAAATATGCAACACATTTCACATTTGTAACATATGCTACATTTGAAACATACGCCATATTTGCACAATATGCCACATTTGTAACATAAGCTGCATTTGCTTCATATGGGCAATGTGCAACATATGCCACATTTGTAACATGTGCCATATTTGCACAATATGCCACATTTGTAACATATCCTGCATTTGCTAATATGACACATTTACAACGTATGACACATTTACAACGTATGTCATATTTACTAGATACATATGACAAATTTAAGACGAATGTCACATTTACTACAAATTTTGCATTTGCACCATTTGGAATAAATTCCAATTTTTGTAACATATGACAAATTTCCAACATATTCCGCATTTGAAAATATGGAACATTTGCCATATCTTTTACTTAAAATGTAACATATGTTTTATTTGAAACATATGCCATATTTGCACAATATGCCACATTTGTAACATATGCTACATTTTCTTCATATGACACATATACAAAATATGCCACATTTGTAACATATCCTTCTTTTGCTGCATATGACACATCTGCAACGTGTGTCCCATTTACTACATATGAACATTTAAAACGTATGTCACAGTTGCTACAAATTCTGCATTTGCACCATTTCGAATAAATTCTACTTTTGTAACATATGACACATTTCCAACATATTCACCCTTTGAAAATATGGACTTTTTGCAATATGTTCTGCTTACAATGTAACATATGCGACATTTGAAACATACGCCATATTTGCAAAATATGCCACATTTGCTGCATATGTCACATTTGAAACATATGGAACATTTCACTAATATGCCACATTTGCGACATACGAAAAACTTGCAACTAAATGCTACATATCATATTAGCCACGCGACCCAAATTTGCAATATGTTACACCTGCACCCCGTCATATGTATGTGCCACATTTGCCGTCTGTCACATTGCAAATGTTTATCATAACCCGGGTTACTAGATCTAAAGAAAACTGTTGGTATTACTCCCTAGAGAAGGTGTTTTCAAACGATTTAATATAGAAGTATAATGAAGCTGACCCATGTATTAATCTCACAGCAGTGTTCCAAGAATCGAGTTCGACCACGGCCAATCTTTTTCTTCAAATACTTCTACAAAAATATGATGCTGAGAAACTTTATTATTAATACTTTTACGTCTCCTTCGAACGACAATAGCTCTCCAAGACGCTCTTTTATTGTAATTTAGGCGTCATTGTTAATTCAGACTGGGACTAGACAACCAGCGCTCGCGCCATATCCATTTCCAATTCATCCAAAATCGACGGCATCATAAATAACATCCATTTCACATCTCAATTCTAACTCAATAAAGTTGACAATAAACCTCACAAAAAGTGATCAACTGTCCGAAGGGTAATACAAGAAACCAATAAAGAATATTTCCACACCTAACATCGAAAACATTTATCCGTACATTTTCGCCGTATATCATACGAGCACACATAATCGTAAAATGTCTAAGTGGCCGCTTCTTCAAAATATCATTTACAAATATCAATTTCTAGTTGAATAAATACGATCGAACAGAAAATAAAATCCATTAAAAAGAAGAGAGGAGATGAAAAGAAGCAAAAAGAACAAAAAAATCTTGAACGGTTTTTCTTTGAGACCATAAAAAAGTTGCTTAAAACTCAAGAAAAATCTGAATTGCTTGATTATGGCCCAAATGGAAGTCAGTCAACGAAAATGTTAGTACTTAATTGGGGGGAAAGCTCCGGAAAATGATTGTTATTCTCAGAAAGTTTAGCGTGCTAGAAGGAGAAATGGAAGTTTAATTACAAATCGATGGATGATTGTCTATGAATATGGTGGGGAGGGAGAGGGGGAGGAAGAGGAATAGGGGGTGAAAGAAGGGGCGAAAGAAGGGTGGAGGAGAGGGTGAGGAAGAAGGGGAGGAAGATGGGGAAGAATAGTGGCAGGGAGAGGTGGAGGAAGAAGGGCAGGAAGAGGTGGAGGAAGAGGGGAGGAAGAGCAAAAGGGAGGAATAGGGAGGAGGAAGAAGGGGAGGAAAAGAGGGAGGAAGAGAGGGAGGAAGAGGGGGAGGAATAGGGGGAAGAAGAGAGGGAGGAAGAGGGGTAGTAAGAGGGGGTGGAAGAGTAGGAGGAAGGGGACGAGGAAGAGGGGAGGCAGAAAGAGTGGCAGAAGGAGAGGCAGAAGGAGTGGCAGAAGAGAGGCAGAAGAAGAGGCAGAAGGAGTGGCAGAAGGAGAGGCAGAAGAAGAGGCAGAAGGAGAGGCAGAAGGAGAGGCAGAAGGAGAGGCAGAAGGAGAGGCAGAAGGAGAGGCAGAAGGAAGAGGCAGAAGGAAGAGGCAGAAGGAGAGGCAGAAGGAGAGGCAGAAGGAGAGGCACAAGGAGAGGCAGAAGGAGAGGCAGAAGAGAGGCAGAAGGAGAGGCACAAGGAGAGGCAGAGGGTGAGGGAGAAAGATTTTTGACCCTTCCGGAAAGACAGGGTTAGGGAATTTGACCGAATTCCCCCTCTCTAAAGGCGTGTTCACACACTGTTGACAGTTCTTGAAGGCTATACCACCCTGAATGTTTCAAAATAAAGGAAATCTTCAAATCTGTAACCCTTTCGAGACTAATATGTAGAACGATGTGTCCCACAAAACTCCAAGTCCTTGGGAGAAAATTTTTTAAAGGTGGTTTCCACGTACAACATATACAGATAATTCCGAATAAATAGCCCCCATTTCATTAAGATTTCGTTGTTCCAATATCCATATTTTACTGAGATTTTATGCCCCAAAATAAGCTCTGTAGAGAAGGATTTTCCCCTTGGGCCGTGCTCCGCGAAGGAACACACAAACTCTAAGGAATTTCCTTCAAAATATCTTCAAATTGCCTTGGCTATCTCGAGAGGTTGTTTAGAATTCTAAAGCATTTTGGCGACTGTCTTAGGATCTGCTTTTTGGTTTCCACTTTGCATGATGATCATAGGATCGTTCAAAAATTTCCTCGGACCCCAAATCCTCTCTACGAGCCAGCATAGAATAAAAGAACGTATTAAAAATTTCTTAACTCCTTCTTGACGCAAAACTTCAGCATAAGCTACAAATGTTCCCGACCAAAAGGATGAGTGCGATCGCCTTTTTCGATCACATTTACTGTTCGTTGTTGTTATTTTTCGCTGCGAATTTCATTGTTATTAATTCAAAACGATCTCACAAAAAAAGATCATTCCTACAGCCTATCGTAAAAGTTTTCCTCTTTATCTAATTCGTCTGATATTAAAAATCCATTAGTAAAGATAATAAAATTAATAGCCTATACTAATTTTTTATGAATTTGAATTCCCCTCTCCCCTTTCTCACTCTCTCGATCGCTCTCTTTCTTCGTCCCTCCCTCTCTGATGGGAATAACTTATCATTTTAAATAACACGATGTGAACAAAGTGTTCGAAGTTTTAATTATATATCTTAACTACCGAAGAAATAATGATAAAACGATAATAAAATTTAAATGTAAGGAGATTTAAAATAAAGCTCTTAAATATACAGACGCCCTGCATTTCGACCACTTAGTAACTCTCAAGTGTGGTCTTAACGGATTTACTCAGAAGAAGAGTTTTTGAGAAAATGAAATTGTTTTATCATATCGTGATCATGATTGGCGGAAAAGTACTAGTTAAGTAGGGACTAGGTAAGCGGTTGGGTTTTTCGGATCGAAGTCAGAAGGTGATTTATTAAATTAAGTAAAAAGTGTGTTCAAATTTAGCTAGGCTCAAGAGATTCAATTCCAAGAAACCACATCGATGGAAAAACTTCTTTTATAATAATTACCTTTTGGAGTACCTAGACGTTAAAGAGTAGGTCCCCTCTAGTTTCAAACAAGCAATCGGGGTCTAAGAAAGGGAATAATCCTTAAGGCTCACCCTTGGTTAAGCCGAAATTTTGTGCCGGAGATGACGATGCTGGACTGTGTGACAGGCCAAGCGACAGGTCGGTTGAAGGAAAAATTTCGTCGCATCATTAAGACCACAAACCTGGATTAATAAAATTAAATATAATAAATAAATTAAAAAAAAAGTAAACTGGATAATAACACAAGATTTAAAAGAAAAGATCCAATTTTGGACCTAGACATTCCCACTCCAATGGTCCATCTTCAAAGACGATATCCGATTGCCATTGAAAGTATATTCCTCAATCAATTAACATTTTTCACTCATTTTTCAAAATTTTATCTTTATTACAAATCTTCTCAAATTTGAAGTGCGATTTTCATTAATTTTCTACTCTAAATACATTCCTCATGGAATTTTAAGTCGAAAATAAAATATTCAAACAGTTTATTCCAATAAAAGTTCGAAGAAAACGAAAACCTAAAAAATTAGTATGAAATAAAGTGAAGTCTTGGTCGACTTCGAAGTGCGCTACATAAACTTGTGAAGATTTTTGTATGAAATGAATTCGATCTGTCAAAGAAAAATGTCTCATAAGAAACGGATTTCATTGTACTACGAATCAACAAATGTCACCCAACAATAAAATAAGTATAGAAAATCTGGCGAAAACACTCGGTCACAATCTGTAATTTTCTTTCTTGTCCATCCAATCAGTCCAGTACGGGTAAGCACCGAGTAGACTTTACGAAATGTGGCTCATATGACCAAAAAATGTTCTCAATAATGGAGCCGTTTATCGGGAAATTATGTGTTTTTCCCTTGGATTCCATAGTGTTGCAGTTTCACCTCTGAATTTAGCGAAAGCAGCTGATTTTTGAATTTTTTTTTACTTTTCAAGGCCTATTCAGTATCCACTAAAACTACTACTCAAAAGCTCCATACAACCTCTGTTTTTTGATAATCTCAATGTCTAATGGGCTATTTTGACTAATCACAATGGGAGCATTTAACAGACCCAACTGTTGTGCAACTATTGAGAAAAATTCGTTTAAAATGGGCGCTACCAACTGAGCTTTCGCAGCAGTCTGAGTCCGCTCAGTCAATATACTACAAAAGCTCCGTTGGCAGCGCACCTTTTAGTAAAAATTTTCTCAACAGCCAAGTCTGCTGAATACACCCAATCATTTCCTCGCAGACCCGAGTAACGATTAACATCGATATCGACTCCTTTTCGCTTTAGATCAATTTTCCCCAACACTATCGAAGCTCAAAACCATTTGAAACCCCAACAGACCCGATGTATGTGACCAAAACTAATCGCACAGCCTCATCAAATAGATTCGGTTGAAATCTTCGATAACAATTTTAACCGGGTTAATTTAAAAAATAATGAAAAAAAAATTTAAAAGAATGAAAAATTGAATAGGCTCGAATTAATTGCTCCCAAACGGAAATTAATTTAAATTAGTAACAACATTTAACGATTATGACGCTGACTTGCCAACAACTCGAACGAAATAAAACTGGTTACAACATGCTTTAGCTATTAGAGCCGAACACACACACACGGTCGGTGGTCTCAACTGGACTAGACTTGGCCAAAGGAAATGCCTCAAATTCACTCGTCTAACGCTGATATTAATTGGAAAAGCGGTTGATAAGCGTAAAAATCTCGATGAAAATCATTTTGATCGGCTTCGATAAAAGTTCCAATATCGAGAGCAGTGCAAATGTCACCAATGAGGCCATCCAGAGCCCTCATGCTACGTGAAATATCTATTTTTGTTTTCCTTTTTTCTTTTTTCTTTCATTTTGCTTTCCACTCATGTGCACAGATTTTTCAGTTTCCCCAATTCACGAAATTAATGTTTTTGGAAGGCACACGCATGCGCAGAAGACCATTTGAACAGCAGGTGCAAATTAGCTGTATTAAAACTGCTGGTGGCAAAGCGCGGTAGCCCGCTAAGTAGCTCCACCGGCATGTTGTGGCGGCGCCACATTTCGTTACGGTCATTCAAATGCTGCCAGCGATTCCTTTACTTTACTTGGTCGGCCAATTAAAATGTCGTATAGGATTGGCTTATATATATTTTTTTTTTTAGATTAAAGAAAAAAGAGTGAATTTATTTGGAATTTATATTTTAACATAAAATTCCAAATGGAAAATATGAGGTCTTAAGGTAAAATTAAGTCCAAGTATTTAAGCGAAAGTCTTAAAAATTTAATGAAGAATAGTGGGAGGCAGAGCCGTGGGTGTCTAATACCTTGTTATGTTGCTTTAGAGTAGTCCTTTGTTCTTTAAAAATCTTGAGACTATAAAGTCATAATCCAAGGTGATAGTGGCATAAAAAATAATACTGTGCAGAAATTAGTCTCAAAATTATTGCGTCTTAAGAATTGAAAATCTTCTTATAGCCCAACAATTGAACCGGCTTAGGGCACCCAGACGTTCAACATATTTGGAATATAATTGGGACCTTCACACATATCGCACCCTGGCAACTAAGCGACACAATACTCAACAATCTTTGAAATTTATGAGTATGATGTGGATCTTGTTCCTAAGTTACCTGTCTACCTGCAGGAAAAATTCATTCCGTTTTTCCTATTATAAAAGGTCGAAAAAAGCCGTAATGCCTTTCTTCTTGCATTTGATTGACATGCGATGCATTTTGATTTATCGCGTTTTCTGAAAAATGGCAAATTTTGAGTTATGACTCTTTAGTTGTCGGGCTCGATATCGGTATGTGTCATCATTTCTAGTCGAAAGTTGTCCTTTTTCACAAGCTTTCCTAACATTATAAATTTTGAATTGCAGGTGGCTCCTTAAAATATCTTAAACTAAGGGCCTTAGGTCTTTTAGAAGAAAAAAGGAACATCTGAAAATTCTGTTTTGTTCATGAGGACCAAAACTTTAACACGATAAAGTCAACTCTAAAAGAATAGAATCAGTAGCGACGTTTAGGTTGGGCACAGTTTGGCAACCGCCCAGAGAGCCGGATATAAAGGGGCATTTTAAACTTACTAGTGTTTGAAATGGAGTTAGGGGGCGCTCGAAGAAATCTTTCTCTAGACGCTGGTGGTGCTAAAACCGGCACTGAAAGGAATAATTCTTCTTTGCACCTTGGTCTTCAATTTTCTCTTGATATAACTAGTTCTCTATTTCTTACTTCTAGGTAAGATACCTGGTTGACTTAGGCTCATTGGTGCTACTTTTTCTTTTAAGGGTATCTTTAGGTATTTTAACAAAGCCGGGAAGCCCTTGTTTCCGACTCCAATTTCAATCCTTTTGTTTGAACATAATAAAAGTTCTTACCATCAGCCCCTTGCTCACTTAATGTTCCCCTCAATCTATGAAAGACGGTGTCGTTAAAGAATGGTTTAAAAACTAGACGGAAGTAATAAGAAGGTTCACTCAAAAGGAGTACCCCCCGGAGTACTTCCAAAGTAACTAGTCACATTCTCTTCAAACTCAGCATAAGATTGCTATTCTAAGTTGAAGCTGGGAGGGACTACTTCACAATTCCAGCTCAATGCTTAAAACAATTTGAACTAAAATATCAAGCACTACACTATCTTTCACTCATCGGGATGGAGTTGAAGAGTAGTTGAACTCTTGGCAGGATCGCCATATCAAAACAGGCGTCGATTCAGGGTTTGCAAGCCGAGAAAGTGCCCAAAGCGGCACCATTGCAATTCCACAAAGATATGTATGTGAAAACAGTACTTTATTAGTTCGATCAAGGGAGCGGGAAATATTGTTTTTGCCCATAGCGGTAAAAAGGGTGGATCGGGCCCTTTGATAAACACTAAGAACGTTAAGAAGTAAATCAACTCTCATTCAATTTTTATGTAAAATTGACTAATGCTTTTACTACTTAAAATTACCATACGTTAAGTTATGTAACCATAATTCTTTCCCACATCTCCGTAACCTTTAAATACATAATCCCATAAGCCTTTTTTAACTATCGATTTATCGATTCATTGCCTTTGGGGCAAGCGTGCAAAAATTCCTTCAAAATTGATATTACGAAATAAATTTTGTTGTACAACTCTGCGACGTGACAAATACGTCACGCTTATGTTCTTAAAAGCGTTTTACAAGAAATGTTAGAATTTATGTTTTCGCTTGTCACTTATAGGTCAACGAAAAAATCGTGAATGAAGTAATCAAATTAAGAGACACCACGAATGATCGCATAAACAAGTTGATTTTTCCTTCTACTTTGCCATGCATGAAAGCTCAAAAAAAAAAAAAAATTTTTTTTAGGTTTTCCGTTTCTTGTTGATGCTTTAAGAACTGGTATATCCGACTGTTAGATGGTGATTATGTATGCATGTATGCATAAAAGTTTGTATGTACGATTTTCATTCATAACTATCGGACAACGGAAATGCGCTATTAATTTCGTAAATAACATTTTCACGTTCACCACCAACCTTAACACATCCGATTCGAAACGGGCTTTTCGAAATTAATCGAAAAAGCTCAGCAGCCAATTTGTCAAAGAGAATATCGACGAACAGTTTATTGACTCAATACCCGAATACCCGGTTGAATGTGGTCGTGTTATTGGGGAAAAAAATATACATATGTACATAACGAAATTAATAGAAAACCCGTAAATATTGACATGCGCTCAAGCTGACAACAATAGCCGCAGCGGCAATCCCAAGAAATTATGAATGAACATCTGAGTGAACATACAAGCTTTTATTTCATTTTTTTTTTCTTCCTTCTTTTTCTTGGGTAGGTACCTACATACTACGAGAGATTATAAAATCACGTCAAGGCAATCAGAGCCGGAGTTGAGTCTGTTGAGACACTCGAGTCCATTGTCAAAGTTCGTCGATAAAAATAGCAAAGTTACTTTTAACAGATAAGTACCTAATCCAATCAATCAAGCCGAATAAAATTGTGAACCCATCGAAGCAGTACGCACATGTACGAGCATCTATGTGCATACGTATGTATGTAAGCAGGGATCGAATGTTTCAATGAATGCTTGAGCTACATTGGGTATGTCTGGTGTGGCTATTATTTCGTTGAAATGAGTCAGCAATGAACGCTCTCGAAAAATTCCCAATAAGAAACCAATTAATAAAGATTTAAAGAAAATTTCAGTTATCTTTGATATTTGTGAGATATTTAAAAGATTTTAAAAGATCTGATTAAAGCTCAGGTGGCAACCCTGAAATGGGTCAAACCTAATTAAAAGCAGTTATACGGTTCAAAAAGCTTTCTTCGTTAATTAACATTATTTAGAAGAAAATTACAAGGAAATTGTGAGCCAGAGTTGCCAACCCTTAAGTGTAATAAGCCGAATAAAGCATAAAATTGTGGCGGAAATAACATAAACTTTCTCTTTTCAGAAAACAAAGTTCATAAATGAAACACTGACGGAGCGAGAGCCTGAGTTGGCAACCCTAAATCGAACTAAAACGAGTAAATTCTAGAATTATGAAATTAAATACGTAAAATTTTTCTCTCATATAAGTTATATGATATAACAGTATTTAGAAATGAGACACTGACAGACTGACAGCCCGAGTTGGCAACCCTAAAATTAATTCAACCCAGTTAACGAAATAGTTATGACGCAAAAGAGAGAATCTTTCTCTTTTGAAATAACAATAATCAGATATGGGACAGCAAAAAACTGAGTTGGCAACCCTAAAATATTTTAAAGCCACTTTAAGCCATAATTACAATTCAAAAGCTAAAGCTCTCTTTTCCAAAATATACATTTTCATATACCAGCTTATTTGAAAAAGACTTCGTTGGCAACCCTTGAGAAAGCCAAACCCAGTAAGAAACATAGTAATAATTCAAAAGAAACAAAAAAAATGTTAAATTAAGAGGTTGTCCATTCAATACGTAAGGAAGGTTGAAGCAAGCATACGATTTTTCGGACCCCTTTTTATGCTCATGTAATTTGGTCGCCCTAGCAACACTTCTAAACAAGAGACTACGAATATGAGATGGCAACCTTTAAAAATAGAAAAATTTCTTTTATGAAATAGAGTCAAAACTTTCTATAACGAATTTCAAGGGACCGGAAAAAATATTCGTTATGGAGAGAATTCGAAGTACCTGCCTAAGGAGAAAAAAAGGCACCAAAAATGTAGCGGAAAAGTCTTCAGAAGATTGGCTTTAGACAGAAATTCGTTATAGAGGAGTTCGTTGTACAAAGATAGTTTCTTCTTCTTGCATGTTCAAGTGTCCCGGCCTATCCCGGGGTCCGTAAAACGCGACCAGTTCCTAAATTTTGTTCTGAATAAATAGATAGTTTCGACTGTATTAATTCTCAAATATTCAGAAAGGAGAATCAAAAACTACGTGTTAGCAACCCTTAAGTAGATCAACCCCAAGAAGATACAGGGATGAAATTAAGAAAAAAAAAACAGGGCCTTTCTTCTAAGAGACACCACAACTCAGGAAAAAGTTACTCAGACTCTAAGGACCCATGTACATATCAGTTCCATTCAAAGCTAGAATTATTTGAATAATATCCTTTCCTCATTAAATGACATTCCTTCGAAAGAACACTCAATTGGTGAAACCTTTAATCCGAAGGAAATTCTGTACTAGAAAAACGGAAATGTCTCCAATCAAAAGAGCATTACTCATAATGTTCCACAAAGCCTACAATGCCAAAACAGCCCCGAAGTAGGTAAACTATAAAATTCGCTGCATTAAAAATTATCGGATATGCCCAACCCAAAATTGTAAAAGTTGGACAAAAAACAGAGAACTCAAAGAAAAAATTAAAAAAAAAAAAAAATGGTAAAAAAAAATATGAATACGACAAGAACTTGATTTCGTCTCAGTCAGACAGACACCAAAACACAGTCAAACAATCAAAAGTAAAGACACTAAAAACTATCACAAAAAATAAATGAAAAAAAAAACAGAAAATTAAAAAAAAAAATCCCATTCGAAGGGAGCTCCGAGGTGCATACTCGTATAACGAAAAATCCATAAAGACCAAAACAAATCACCATCATCGATGACTGGAAAATGTTACTGTGCCATCGAGTTTCGTTCTAGGCTCAAAAGGCATACATACTATACCACGTCGCTGTGCGATGCTGACGCTGAAGCGCGCTGATGACGACGCAGCGTATTTACGCACAAGGCATGCCCCTAGCGCACCTACAATACGGAACTACACAAAATTGTCGTCTCGTCAGAGTTTGGTCCGTCTTTTTACACATATAAAAAAAAATACCTTTTTTTTTAATTTCTTTTTTTTTTTTAAGTTTTGTCTCTCTACCGATGGGAAGGTAATGTTATGTTTTAAGGAACAGAAGAAACCATCGGAAAGATACAGCAGAGAAACAACAGCGACATCCGCGAAGATACAACTGGGCTCAGTCGTCTTAGTCTTTCGTCATTGTTGTTGCTGTTGTTGTTTTTGTGTTGTTGCTGTTACCGACAATGTCAGCCAGACTCGCCGTCCAGCTAGCTGTTCCTCTGTCCGCCTGTCTTTATGTCTCTCTGTCTGTATGGCTGTCCGTCTATCCGTCTGTCTGGCTGGCTGTTTGTTAGCTTTACTGTTCGAATACCCGTGAAGCATGTAATTGTGTTTGGAGACCGCATCAGCATCTTATCAGCATCTCCCATTGCGAATGCTCTGATTCATTCCCATCCATACGTACCATTTCAAATCTCTCAAGAGACCAAGTAGTGTATATTTTAAGGTGATGGAGACCGAAGACTGAAGACCGAACACCGAAGACTCTGAAGACTGTCAGCCGTGTGTTCCCGCGCCCGTGAAGTGTGCTTGTTGTGAGTTCGATTTGACTTCGTTATTGCCATAAGTTCTTGAGACTTTTTTCTAGTTTTATTAATTCTTTTTTTTTTTTTAATATATATATATATATAAATATATATATATTGGTTAAGTAGTATACGAATAGGTGCCGTTGTTGTTACTGGGGCTGTTATGTCTTTTGGTGAATGGCTTAGCACGCGCCTTAAAGACACCAGCTGTGATGACTTTGCAGATTATGAGAGCATTTCTTTATGATTGCTATGCAGATTTTTTGTTATTTTTAAAGAAGTGATTTCTGTGGATCGGATTTTGGCAGTGAACAGTGAAGTAGCCGAGTTGAGGAAGGAGAATTATTTTGCTGTAGATCGTTTTATTAAAAAGATTTCTAGGATCGAATATTAAAAGGCTGGCTCATAAAACTTGGGTAAAGTAGCAAAATTGATTAACCGATCGAGCTTCAGGTCGCAGACGCCATTTAAAGAGCCTTATAAGTATTGTTTTTGTTTAGAGTTGGACCCATAACTGCTTGGACAGACCCCTCCAACCGTAATAAATATTAATTTTTATTATAAAAGTGATTATTGAAGCTGGGATCCCACTTTCTGCACGATGCGCCGATTTTTTTCGCAATCAATGAGCCGATAGTGTGAAAGTGCCATCTACATGAAATTTTGGACCCCGATGTTGACGAGTGTGATCGTCTTGATCGATTTTATATTATTCCCCGATATCGGCAGAAAATTTTTTTCACAGTATGCGACGATACACCTATGACCCTTAAAAAAGTGATTGTGGAAATATTTGAGATCTGTGCCCGTTTAAAATCGGCCCAGATTGTGCTATTTGCGCTGATACTGGGATCCCACCTTTAGGTACAAGAAAAGAGTATGGTACAAACATATATTTTGGAGCACAATCGATATGAATCGAGACCTATCGATATTCATATTTCTTAACATCACGAAGACCTATTTTTTGATGTAACCTGTACTAGGCTAACTCTTGGCTATTTAAGGAACTTCGATAAAAAATCCACTCTATCCTGGATTGTAGCCCCTAAACATATAATTTTTTACTCCATCTCCCCATTGATTTCAATTTCGTACCAATAAAAGTTATCCTCCCTGCATTAAATTGTACCGGTCTTGGGTCGACCGCGGGTTCGTCTTAAAAAGTCAGTACTGGTCGCCTTTCCATATATTTAACTCACGTCTTTTAACGTAGGGCTGTCATTGAAAAACAGCCGGATCATTTTTAAAGGGTGTGGGGATGGTTGCGGGTGAGTCCCTTTGTTTTTGAATGGGGGTATTTTTGTAAAATATTTATTTCTAATAAAAGAATTCAAAATGATCACAACTTTGTAAAAGTTAGAACAAACTCACTCAACGGCGCTCATTGTGACGCAAGACGAGGTTGAGTCTGATATAGAATAACCCTAGACCGGTCGGGTTTCATATAAATTTGGGGTTGCTCCTATATGGACTTAACTAGCTGTGGTCCTTTTTTACATCGAAACCATTTAATAGCTGCAGGGTTGGTCTCGAGGTGTAATTGTAGAGGATGAAGTGTAATGGTAGCTGGCTATTCATGGTAAATGGAAGCAAACATGGCGAATATTTCCCGGTCACCAATACACCTATTAGATTCAAGAGGTAGCACGATTTGGTTGACTTTCGCTTAGCTCGTCGGATATGGGGGCTTTTTATTGACACTAATGGCTTAGTGCCAACAGAAGGTTATGTACTACCTATTCAGAAGGGAGTTCGGACTCAGTGGACTTCAAATTGTTTACCAGGTCTGTCAGAAGCAGGCCTTAAATATTCAAAAAAGCCCCGAAGATAATCTTAAAAGGCTCTAAATTCCTATAAACTCCTGCCTCCGAGGCTAAGCACTCCATTCAAAAACACCTTATATAAGAATTATGGGGTCTTTGACAAATAAATCCTTCAGCTTAACGAATTCGTATCCCACTAACAATTCAATCAGTGTCGTAGATAAGGGGTTGAGATCAAATAAGACATCTCAGTTCTATTTTTAACATGGCTTTAATCCAGGGTCCACAAAAACAGTATTCGTTTCACTGTAGAAATTTGAGTAGAGGATTCCTCTTCATAATTTATTTCAATGCACTTTTTCACGGATTTTCAATTGATTTTGTTTTCAACGAAGTAGGTACCCTGAAAAACTAGAACTAGACATGAAATACCTATTTAAACAAAATTTTATTGCTTTAAAAACGAGTCCCGTAAAATTTTCGATTTAAAAATGAGTCAATCTTCTCAGCCCCCATGACAAAAGAGACTACCAACGTCGATGGATTAAATAATTTATTTACTATTTGAGTTATTTTTTTTTTTTCCTATTTACTTGTGAGCACAGATAAATGACCATGTCTATGCAGATTTGCTTGAAAATAGAGTTGACTGGTTTTTTTTTTTTTTTTGTTTCGCAGCCGCTGGCTTAAAAGAGCCATTAATGCTTATTAATCGCAATTAAGGTTAGAACCAGTTATGGGATTAGCTTCAAATGAACATGCGCAGCAATTTAAAATAGTGCAATGGCAAAAAAAAATATATTTTTTTCTACACATATGTATGTAAGTATGTTGTAAGGAATCTGAGTTGGCTCCTTTTGACAATTCCAATGGGAAAAAAATAGCCTTTTATTATACTGATCCCCTGAGAGCTGTAAAATGGCCTAATGACATATTTTATTTCCCCCAAATAAAGGCATTAAAGCTTTATTTCTAAGCTATCCTGCAACATAGAAGCGGGAACTATTGATGTTCGAAAAAAAAACTTTAAAAACCATTCCGCTAACTGGCTGTACAGAAGCTTTCGCCATTCAACCGGGTAGACACATACACCTATGCAGTGGCGTGTCCAGAGGAAGAGTGCTTTGATAGTGCTAATATTTCCCACAGTGGTATATTGAACAATTATAAGACATTAACCCAAAAAAATTTGGGGTGGGGGCAGGAGGAAGTTTAGAGAGTAATGGACCAAAAACCAAAAAAATCCGGAAAATTCATGGAGTCCGATTTGGATGAAAATTTATATATATGAATAAGTGAAAAAAAATGTAAGAATTTTGGCACTAAAACTTTTTCAAAAAACTGATTACAACTAGTCTAGTTTGGGTCTAGTTCCAAACTGGTCCAAAAAGGACCAGTTTTTAAAAAAAAATTTTTAGTGCTAAAATTCTTAGAATTTTTCACTTATTCCATATATAAATTTTCATCTAAATTGGACGCCATGAATTTTCCGGATTTTTTTGGTTTTTGGTCCAAAACTCTAAACTTTTTCTTGTCCCCTCCAATTTTTTTTTTGTGTTAATCCCTTATAATTGTTCAATATACCACTGTGGAAAATATAAGCACTATCAAAGCACTCTTTCTCTGGACACGCCACTGCACCTATCTCATGTCTGTGTATACCCGCATCCATATATTGACAGAGCTCTTTCACCACTTATTTGTGCATAAAAATATTTCAAACATTGAAATCACGGCAGCTGTCATAAAATGTAACAGTGCCTGTAACACAGTAATTACCACCACGCCTCCTTCGTTGTCCCTCTCCCTAAGACCGCGACTTATTGGGCTTTAATAGTTCCTTATTCAAAATGATTTAAGCAGAAATGTAAACATAATTTATAGCCCCTCACTGAGCCGTTGTTTGGCGGTAATGGTGACAGGTATTTGTTGTTGTTGCTGTTGCTGTTGGTTTTGCTGCTAGCTTACCCGCTCCGACATGTTGCAAATGCGAGCGCCACACTCATCGAACATACAAACATACATACGACTGTATAAATACAACTTTTATAAAGCCGATCAGCATGTGCTGATCTCTTTTTTTTCGTTTTTTTCTTCTACGGTTTTTAATTCCTTCTTTTTTTTCTTTTTGTTTACGTTTTTTTTTGTTTTTTCGAGCTTCACATTTAATGCTGTAATCGTGCTTTTGGCACTAACGTATCTATTAATGTGGTCTTGGTCTATTAGTATGCGCTCATTGTACGATGCGCATCGCCACGATGCCGGGCTTCAGATAACCCCCAAGTTGTGGTGTTTATTAATTGCTAATTGTTTGGATTGAAAAGGAAATCGATGGCCGATTGGTGGAGCCAAGTGCCAAAGTCATGTCAATGGAAAGCTGATCTAACCGAAAAATATGGGTTAGAAAGAATTGACTATAAGTCTAACCCATTATTGGGTCTTTGGTGATCTGAAATCGTTTTGATACATGCTAAAAAAAATAGACCATCCAGAAAAGTCGGATGATAACTGTGAGGAGTCCGTAGATTTAATAATTTTCTAGGGTAATAGGGTGGCCTCAGCGGTCCACAGAATAAGAGGTGTTCTTCGCTGGTTCTGAACTGATCCAACGTTGGCTGTATTAATCCGATCTTTTCACTTACTGACACAGTATTTGAAGACCCCCCTCCCCAAACCCCTTGGCAGGGGCGTAGCGAGAGAAATAGTGCTTTTTTAGTCCTTATATTGGCCACAGTGGTATATTGAACAATTATAAGACATAAACTAGTCTAGTTGGGGTCTAGTTTCAAACTAGTCCAAAAGGGACTAGTTGTAATCCATCATGAATTTTTCGGATTTTTTGGGTTTTGGTCCAAAACTCTCTAAACTTCCTCTTGTTCCCCACCAAAATTTTATTGGTTAATGTCTTTTAATTTTATAATATACCACTGTGGCCAATATAAGCACTTCCAAAGCAGTCTTTCTCCCGCTACGCCCCTGACCCTTGGCCCGAGATTAAACAACATGTCTTTTTATATACGTGGAAAAACTCTTAGATTCTAGTCCTTCATATCCAACGAAACTTCTCCTAGATAAGCATTCAAAGAACTAATGCTTTTTTCCATTCAAATGATATATAAACTTAGGGATATGTTCAAAAATGGGATTATTTGAACCTGGTTTATTTTGTCACCCAAGAGAGCTGTGCGTGACTAAAAAATTTCACAGTTATTGCTACGGAAATGACATGACACCGCTAAGATCCCCCCTTTTAATAGATAATAAAGCGTTCGATCAAACTTAACCATGCCACAATTTAGGGATGGGAAAGCCGGGCAATTGCCTACAGCGGCGTTGTGAAGGGCAATTTCAACGCGTTATCAATGGAATTGCGGTTTATATGAGAAAGTGTATCAGACCTGTTGAATCCTTAGAACTAATAAATCGATTCTTTCCAAGTAACATTACAAAAAACACATGATCCATGACTATCATAGGTGCAATAAATAGTATTTCTTCCCAGAGCGGAAAAAAATCTGGATCGGGTCCTGAACTTAAACATGTAAAACATACCATGAACATGGCTCATCGACGTTGAGGTGGAAAAGTACTATGCTTTCTCGGGCTTAGCCTAATCTTTCGAACCTTTGTCACACCAAAATGGCTCCCAAAGTAAAAAAAAATTTACAGTTTTTTCAGATGTTTTGACTTCGACCGTTAATCTTCCCTCAATGGCTCAATTTTTTACCATCAATTTAATTTTGTCTAAAAGCCTTGATTAGCTTACAAACCTCATTACAGTTTTTTTTTTTTTTCTGTGATAAACCTGTGGGAGAATTTTTTTCTCGACTTCTTGCTTTAAAACTTTAAGGCCCCATAACTTCTCAGGGGTCCATTTGCTACCCCTCTCTTTCATACGATTTTTTAGTCATCTTGGCCTTCCATGTCATCGCTATAAGAAAAAGCACTTCAGCAAGGGACATTCTGTAGAAAATTCGAGTTGTAGGAGATCGAGTTATGGAAGTTTGATTGTATATGAACATAAAAAAGTATAGTCTCGACCGTTGTCCAAGAAAATCTCAATTTTAAACAACCTGATTTAGATGATAGAAGATCCTGGAACACATTAACAGTGGTCACAATGATATGAAAGACACTTCCTCGTAAGTCTTTTAAAAACTTGAATAGACACAACTAGAATAATGCAGGTACCTAGCCCCTTTTAAACCTTATAAAGAGAATAGGTGGAAAGGGGATTGTGAACCCAATGGAGCTCATCAAAACCGAGGAATTTCTATTCCCTTTCCTATTGTCTGCAGATTAGGTTACGAAGGAAAAACCCCAAAACCTGCCCGTATTCTAGAGGACGATTCCAATAAAATCTCTTGAACATTAGTAATGTCTCAAATAGGAATAACATAGTAAACATAGTATTCTTCCCTCGAATCCACGCTTCTAGCAAACAAACAAAAAAAAAACTCTCAATTGTAGTTTTATTGTTACAAATAAAGGAGCTAAATTAGAGAATGCCATTAAGTTGTCTCCCAAAGAGTCAAAGGCAATGACAGTTATTGCTATAGCAACAGAAATTTACCTTTCCTTATAATATTCATTACGCAGTAGCGATGTTAGCCGCAGCATATGTGGCCTTTGACTTGTCGTTGAAGAGCTTTAAAGGCAAGACAAGCGAGGAGCATTTTACTTTACGATGTTATCAATGTCTTTTTTTTTTGTTTTTTTTTTTTGGCTTGCCACACTACGTTAAAAGAGAACGTGCGCCGTGCATTCACGATGGCATAATGCAGAGAAGAAAAAAATTCCGAAGAATAATGCTGAAGTCATCTTTTGAATGGTACTCAATTTTTTGTGCCAAGTACGAATGCTACTGGTGTCGGTGTCGGAGCCGGTGTCGAGAACGCCGTCGGAGATGGAGACGGAGTGGAAGTGGGACTCGGTGATGGTTATGCTGATCGTGGTGCTACCATATAATTGACTCCGACTAAGATTGCTATGCATTTTTTCGATGGCACATTTGCATTGAAGAAAGTAAATAGACGAAAGAATTTTAATGTGGATGATGGGGGTTACTTTGCAAGTATCTTTTAGCTTTAGCTGACTCAAGTTGGAATTTTGAAGTTTGGGGCTAAGATTTGGCATAGTTTTTGTCAGCTTTTCTTTTTCTTGTGGACGTGGAAAGTCTTTTTTTATGAGTGAATTATTTCGATTGTATTAACTCGATTATAGAAACATCGATTTTGAGTCCATAAAATTACTTGATTTTTAATTAAAGCTTTCATATTCGAATAATCGGTATTTTACTCGATATAATTGATTATAGTTATGGCCCTATCAAACCAAATGTAGTGGGAATCAGAACCTCAGAGCTTTCGTAACCAATTTCTGCCCTATATATAGGACTTCCAGGGGCGAACTGGGCCCATGGGTCCCCAGTTCGGGGTGCTTTTTAGCTGTTACGTTTTTTTCTTTCTTAGGTAGCCCCATTGTTCAAATGCCCGGTGGGCCCTTTGACCCCCAGTCCGCCCCTGAGGACTTCTAATAGCTTTGACGATTTAAAATTATCTGAATAGTCTGGACGTTAAAAGAAAATACCTCTATTGTCAACAGCAGCTGATCGAGGAGTTAGTATAAGGGGAGGAAATACAAATAGTTTAATAAATCTGGTATATGATAGCATAAAATATTGGGCCCATTAAGAATTACTACGCTTAGCAAGCGGGTACGGAAGGGGGAGTTTTTGGTGTTTTAATCCCCTTTGAAATGCGAGGAATCAGATAGGAACACGAGAAAATAGTCACGATATAAAGATCTGTTGTTTTGTAGGGTATTTTTTGGATCGCGCTATAAGGGGGGAAATGTTTTGATCTCCCTTTCTAAGACTGATTTTCTAAACGTTAGTTTAGTGCCATACTCATTTGGTCCAAATTAAGAACATATCTTAATTTTTATTTTATGTTTTTTCATTACATGTCGTGTGAGATTTTTCAATTTCACAGTGCCGAAATGATATCAATTATCACTCAGAAAAATGTTATAAATGTCTCAAATTTTTGATATTTTTATCTGACTGATGGAGTTTTTTGAGGACAGTTATAACTATAGTTATTTTCCCCATGTCAACAGCTAACACTTTGTTACAGACAGGAAAATAATATATTAAACGCCTTACGAAATATAGCCATAAGAAGGGCTCGGAAGAAATTCACTAAGAATGAAGAAAATTGCCTTAAAACCAATGAAAAAATTCTGGTAAAGTCTCCCAGCTCATTCTTTTGAATAATGTTCTTATGAGCCTTTGTTCTTTGGTTTAAAACAGACAAAAAAATATTTAATTTTGAGGAGTTTTCTTCGTATTGATGACAATAAAAACTTCAATGCAAAAAAGTATTTATGAAATCGATAGAAAATATTATTTGAAATGATTTTTTGGGCATTGGTCAAAGATTTTACTAACATTTTTCATCGTTTTTAACGAAATTTTTATCACTTTTATAGCTTTTTTCCAAGCCCCAGTCATACGTAAAAGCAAAAACGCTGCGCAACTTAATTCTTTACCACACATTTTGAGATCGATTTAAAATTATCCTGTGGACCGTTTAGCAAACCCAAATATATGTAGGTATGTATATTGTTCATCATTATCAGGTATTTTCAGGAACTGCAGTCAATTTTTTTTTTAACATCCGAAGACCTCGATTAATTGTCACAGTGTTATTGACTTGTAATACGAAAAATTTATTGAATAAACAAACATTTTTAATACACCCAAAAGTCCTGATCATTTTACAATTTTCTAGCGGTCCCAGTCATTCATATTTGGCCACATAGGCATACATATGTATATACATTAAGGTGGATCGATTTTTAACCTGCCAATTGCCCTGGCAGAATATTATTCTGTTGCCCATACTTAATATATTATGCCGAAGAAACTATAGGTCAAATGTGAATTTTAACCTTCTGCTTTTGCAAACAAAAGTTTTTTCATGCCATATTCGACTTATTTTGGTCATCATTGTTGGTGAAGACATCTCAAAAAGCAGAGAAACAATCACTTGAACGTCCCTCAAAACTCAAGTTATTGAAAAAAAATTTTATTTTCTTTAAGAACTATCTTAAAATGGCCAATTTATGATGATTTATCAAGCAAACTTTATTATTGCTCATGCCTAAAATTATGCTAAGAATCAAAATAACAAGAATTCAATTTAAAAACTTTTTTGATTAGGTAGAAATTTCAATAATTTGTAGCATGCTTTTAGGCATATTTAAGATGGGCCTTCTTTTTGAAAAGCGGAAGAAATAATCGGCATTGACCTATAGTTCCCTGGGCATTTTTTCTCCAAAAAAAAATTGTAGAATATTTTTCACCAGGGCAATTTTAATTTTTTTTTTTTTTGTCGAACAAAACGATACACCTTAATATACTACATATATTCAAAGTTAATAGGGAACGGAAAGGGCAGCTGCCCCTTAAATAATGCTTTCGCTTCAATGGTTACTGACGATAATATTGCTGATAGGCAGTTGTGCTTTGGTTCGCGAATATGAGCATATATGTATGGAGGGTCATCTAAGTAAAAGCTAGGCTATTTTCGAAGAAAAAAAAAATTTTTAAATGAATTATTTCGTAAAATTGAGAATGAAAACTAAAAGCTAGAAATTTGTCTCATTTGCCGTTATCAAAGGGTTTTTTAATTGACAGACAATTCTTTAAGAAACGGATAAAAATGTTCAACATCGTTAATATATGAGCCCAATACAACAAAAGAGTTTTCCAGGAGTATCAAGAAATGGACAAGGACGGCAAGATCATTTTTAAAAAATAAAAGAAACCTACGCTTACAGGTGACAACACCTATGAACAGACGCCCAAGTGCTAACATACAATGAACAAACTATTTGTATCTTGCCCCTCCCTGACTGAGATTCTGGATACGCCCATGATATACATACATATATTCAAAGTTCAAAACGGAACGGAAAGGATGCGCTTGATAATACAATGCTTTCGCTTCGTTGTTACTGAGGAGAAATTGCTGGGTAGGCATGTTCAATGCTTTGTTTTGGGGATCTATCATGTAGATATCATTATGATATTTACATCATTTTAAAGGTAAAAAGCTAGGCATATTTTCGAAATTAAAAAAAAAATTTTTTAAATGGGGTCTCTCGTAGAAAATTGAGAATGAAAACTTAAATATGAAATTTTTTCTCATTTGCCGTTATCAAAGGGTTTTTTAATTGCTCAGACAATTTTCTTTAAGAAACATTCAAAAAATATTTCCATGAACATCTCTTTAGCCGCATTGTAATGCAACAAAATATGCTCTACGCAAGCAAATTGTTAATTTTGGCACCCTGTATCTTCGCACCCTGTGAAAAGAATGTACCGTAATTTACCGTAACATTTGTTGTACTCATCAATCTTAAAAACTTCACCAAATTTCATTCACATCGGAGAGAAAAGTTTTTCCACATGGGTACACTTGACGTATTTTTCTCCATACATACATACAAACATACATGCATATATAAATATAACATAATCATTAGTTATCATAATTTGAACCCAAAAGAAAAAATAACTTCATTTATCAGTCATTAAATAAATGATCATTATTTAACAGGTCTGCCCAAGAGTTATCGGTATTTTTTGTCCCACAAATAATGTCATCCCCATTGAAAGCGACTCTCATCCCATATGCACTTTCACTCGAAACACAAAGAAGAGACTACATAATTAGGACTGCAATTCCGTCGAACAAATCACTTAAATGCCCCCAATAAGAAGATTTTCGCAAAGCACATCAATATCATCACCCGAAGGACCGATAAAAGCTTTGCATAAATCTAAGAGCTTTATTGTTATTTGCATTTTCCCGTTCCGTGGATTCGCTTTTCATTCTCGAACCACCAACATGAAGCACAAAAACAAAAGAGAAAAGAAAACATATTGAGATTATAGCTCATAGATCATGTTCACTATAATCAACAACACCAACAACGGGAGCAACAGCAACGCTAACAACAACAACACCAACAAATGCTACCGCATTGCAATTGCCAAACGAATTTGCCACTGGTTTGAAAACACACAATAATTAACCGCTTTTAAACATTGCAATTGCATTGGAAAATATGATTTCAGGTAATGCTCAGATGGACACACACACATATTCACACATGCATAGACAAATGTCCATATGTCCATGGCGTTATGTCTCCAATCAACGGCAATTGTAGCTTATCAATTTATTTCAATCATAGCAGAAAAAGAGAAATATAGCGCGAAGTACGTATCCAAAACGATTTAATGGAACGCCTTTAATAAAATATATACCCATGTTGCATTTATATACCTACATACATACATATATAGTTATGTGCGAATGTAATGGCGAGACAAATTTTTAAAAATCGCTCGTTACAAGCAATGAATTGTAATCAGAATGTTGAATATTTTGCCGCGGGCCTCCGACCGGCAGCCGAATAAAATTTGAATAAACCAATTCAAAAATTGATTTCGCGAGCCAAATAAGTTGAAAGCTTATTATTTGCGGATCAAAACTATTCCATCATAAGGAATAGGAGATACCTACCTACATTTATATGAATACAGTGTACTCTCTCCTTGCGGACACTCCTCTTAAGCGGACACCCCTCTTAAGCGGTAATTTTTGGGGAATGGTCTGGCGATCCTGCCTCTCAAATAGTTTCGTTTTAAAAAAATTTGAAGTCTGGCGATCCTGCCACTCAAATAGTTTCCTCTTAAGCGGACACCTCTGTTAAGCGGACATACTTTTCGGTCCCGCAGGTGTCCGCTTAAGAGAGAGTACACTGTATCTCTAATATGTATATCTATAGCTTCGATCTGCAGCGGTGTGAACTAACCGCACCCACCATTGCACTGGGGGGGTTTTCTTTTTTGTTGGTTTGTTTTTCTTCTTTTCTTTCGCGTGTCTGAAGTAATTTTTACTTTTGCCACAGGTGCAAGAGAAAATTGAGATCGGCATTTGGCATAAAATAGAAGTTGATTCGCTGCAGGGCTGGCAGCAAATTGACACAAAACAAAATCAAAGTTTCATCTAGAGGTGGCAGCAATTAATCGATTTGTCGATATACATGTACATAGAATACATATATCGGCATATTCTCAAAGAGAACGGGAAGAAGTTACTTAAAGGGGGTTGTCCCTTTCTTTCGCTTTTCCAATTTTTTATAGAGTTCAAAATTAATGAAAATTAGTAAAGAAAAGTAATGCTTTTATTATGTGAGGGCGGTTCAAAATGTTCTCGGTTGTCAAAGTGGAGACTTCAAAAAAAGGTGTAGTGCTAGCGGCTATGATTCCTGGTCTCCAATTGTCTGATATGAAAAACGGGGCTATAATCAGAATAGATGTGTTTTTGGGTGAAGCTCGAAAAAAATTTTGGGTTTTTTTTTTGACAAAATGGCGGCCATTGAAAAATGAGCCATCGATTTCTGGTAAGTTTTTTTGTAGTTCAGTGTAAAAAAAATAAGTAGTAAAAAATTTGTTAAAATTATGATTGTGCTTCACACGATAATGGTGGCAATTTTGCGTCGAATCCACTTTGTTTCATTGAAATCGGTCCAGTTGAATTGGAGAAATCGTGTCCGCCAGTTCAAAAAGTGTTTTCGAGATAAACGCGCTTAAAGTTTGAAGCAATGCAAAAATTACTCTTTTTTTGCACAACCTTGCTCGACAAAGAAGGCTATCTGCCCTATCTTCTAAACTATTTAGAATTTCAAAAAATTCCTTTTTCTAACTTCCCCGACCGACTTTCCATGCTTCAATACCCACATGTTTTTCAAGGGTATGCTGCCTAATTAGAGGCTGTATATTTATAAAACAATTTTTATCATAGTCACTGTTTCCAGTTTTGGGAAATCTCCCCCAAATTAAGAGCCATTTATGACCCTTTGGAGAGTTTTAGGCCAGAAAAATGTTCAGGGAAAGTTTACTTGGACCAAGTTTTTGTTTATAGAAGATTTTAAAATTAAATTTAGGGCAATTTTGACCTTGTTTTGAGACATTCAGGGGAATATTCCCCTTTAAATTTGGCAACAGTGATCAGAGTTACCATTTTGGTCGATTTGTACCACATTTAGAACATTTTTTGTACATTTGCTACCAAGGTACCTCCCTCTGGATTGTGATCCATTTTAATCTTAATTCTCAGGTAATTGAGAAAACACGGAAAAAATCTAAGATGTGCCACCATTCAAAGGAAACACTTTACTCATCAGCCAAATCATCACACCCATTAAAAGTCATTCATGGGCTAGTTGTGGCATTTTTGTTGAAAAAGAAGTCCGTTATAGAGGAATGGTACATTAAATGGGTCTAGAATATTTTTTGCTATAAAAAAAAATATTTTAAGGAAACCATTATCTCTACATTGACCCGATTGATGGTGCCCAAATGCTACTCAGGTCCGTTTGTACTCCTATAAATTTATGGGCGAGATTTCTTTAGGGCCCCCTAACTGCAATTCAATCACGTTTAAAAACGCCTCTTTATATCCCACAGGTTGTCCTACTGTCCCTACTGTACTGTCCCTTCACAAACGCCGCTCCTGTGTATAATATACATTGTATATAGGACATGGGCCTTAAAAGTGATTTCATCTTAAGATCCTCAATTGTTTGCGCCTTATATCTCCGATATCAAAAATGATATCTTAATGAGATATTTGGTATACGTAAGTAGTCAGGGGTGTCATAAACCACGTTTATACAGCGGAATGAGTGAAACCGCATCAGACCAAGACGGTTTTTCGTCCGCGTTTATACGCGCACTATTTTACTGATCTGATTCGAAACGCTTTCAAAAGCGCTTTGAAAACAGCACGTTTCTTCAAAACAGGGATGTCTACCAATGCATAAAATATACCTTAACCAGGGCTGCCAGAAAATGTGTTTACAATATCTCCAACCGAAAACTAAAACCGCCAAAGCGTTTTGTTCTATCCCTTGGTACGAAGTTGAATAAGGAAAATTAACGGAAAATCTTCATCATTGAATCGTTTGAATATTTTGACAGCCGTTTTCAACAAATTTGACTATAAAAAGTGTGACATAACATTTTCGGGAGCCCCCCCTACCACCTCTTTCATAAAACTGTCATGGATGAGCTAATCCCCTCCCCCCTCCAAACATGACATCATTTATGGATAGTGTCCGACCGAAGGTTCGGCTTCGGCTTCGGTAATCGGCATAATCGGCCAATTCTTAATATTCGGCTTCGGCTTCGGCTTCGGCTAGAAAACGCCGAATATTTTAGCCGAATATTTTTGCATTTTAATGGAAGTAAGACAAGTCACGATAGATTTTCAATTGCTACTCCCCGAGTATAAATATGCGGGCCCTAATGACTTGCCAAATAAAATCAAAACCGCTCCCAAATCGAGCTCGAGAATTGAGCCATTTCAAAATTCAATACGCGCCCAAACTGGGTCCCAAATAATGAACAGTATCGTCGCGTCCAAATCGAGCCCAAACCAAGCACAAATCTAACAAATTAACGTGCCCATTACCGAGTCCCAATGCGCGCTCCAAACATAGCCAAAATGGGCTCAATTTGAGCCCAATGCGTGCCCAAATCAAGCCCCAAAAAAATTCAAAAATGGGCCCAAATTTGATAACTTCCAAATGCGCGCCCAAATCAAGCCCAAAATTGAAAAAAATTATGAAAATTTTTGACAATTTGACTTTAAACTTATAAACGTAAAAAATCCAGTCTTTTCAATTTGGCAAAAACGGTGTCGAGGAAATGAGCATCTCGATCCACCAAAGTCTGAGATGTTCACGTTTTGAGCATGTAAGTGTACACCACCGGGCCTTGTTAAGGCCGAAAAAGAATTTTTGTTATTTATTATTTAATTTTTCAAATCGTTTTGGGTGTATTTATCAAGAATATAACTCAGAGGAAAAAAAAAAAAAAAAAAAGACCAAGATAGAAACTCAGAAGCTACTGCACATTTACTACTATTTTATTTTAGATTTAAAAAAAATAATAATTATAAAAAAAATAATAATAATAACCCTTTCGGAATATCTTTTTTTTTTTTTTGGTCTGTTCAAGACAAAATCGATGCATGAAGTCTTCGAAGCACATCGTTAGGTTAAACTAAACCGATTTTGACATTCGCATTTCGTTTGGCAATCACGTTCTATGTTGATTTGTTAATAGTTGTTAAATAGATTTAATATAATCAATTATATATGTATATACTTGCGGACCCCGGGATAGACCGGGATAGTTAAACACGCAATAAGAAGAAGAATTATATATGTATGTATTATAAATACATATAATAAATATTACAATGTCATGTCAAATAAGCTAGAAGTAAGAAGCTAGTAAGAACTTATTCATGTTTGCATTACGGAATACCAGTCATGTATGACTTCCTCCACGCATGGGATGCATGACTTCATGAATGACATGTCCTGCAAAGTGTCGTGCACGAAACTCGCGACATTTGTATGGATTTTGCATCGACGCCACCTATGCTTTAGTCTCGCAAGTGTCGTCAACGATTTGTTCAAGTCATGCACCCAGTGTCAAAGACGGGTGCAAGGCTGTGCCGAGAGGGAATATTAAATTCGAAAGTGCTTCGGGCTCGTTTTTTGAAAATTTTTTTCTTAATTTGGGCCCATTTTGGCTATATTTGGGCTTGATTTGGGTGCGCATTGGGCTCGATTTGGGCGCGAGTCTGTTCATTATTTGGGCGTGGTTTGGGCTCGATTTGGGCGCGTTCTTTCTAGATTTGGGCCCGGTTTGGGCTCGATTTGGGCGCGATACTGTTCATTATTTGGGCCCAGTTTGGGCGTGCTTTGGGCGTGCAAAATAAATACAAATATTTTTACTCGGGTCATTGAGACCTTTTACACAAGTGAAATACTGCCGTAAATTCTCACTTTGTGGGCGACTAAAGCGAAAGAATTAAGAGAAAATTTGAGCGGTTTTTTTTGTGCTTGTCAAATGAATAAAGACTGATTTTGTTTCCTTACTATAAATTTTTTTGCATTCGGCTTCGGCCTTCGGTCTTCGGCCGAAGTCTTCAACTTTGCCGATTGTTCGGCTTCGGCTTCGGCTAAAAATCCACCTTCGGTCGGACACTATTTATGGACGCTCCCAAAATGTATTTGGAGACCGCCATAGTAGCCAAAATGGCGGAAAATCGCCAAACATGGCAGCCCTAACCCTAACCTTAACAGACCTGTATGTGTCGATATGAATCAGCTGATGATGATATTTCTCAAGGCACTTCGAAGCGTTTATGCATCATTACAAGTTGATTTCACATTTTCATGTCGTTTTGAAAAAGCGACACTAGTCGATGCGGTAAAATTTTTCAGTGCGAATCAGTGACCCGTTTATATATGCGTTTTCACACAAATCGTTTTCACTGAAATCGTATTAAAGATGCGTATAAACGTGGTAATAGAATCCGATAGCTGTCGGAATTGGAATTTAAGTAGACTGAATTTTCATATATATTTTATAGACAGCCGTATAAAATAGGGTTCTGTGCAATTAAGGACCCATAATAGTTCCGATTCAAAACCAAAAAAAACAACAAAATTTGTGAATGCTGTATGAAATTTTGATCGGTTTTAATTCCGCTTCCGACAGCTATCGGATTCTGTGACATCCAATTCCGACAGCTATCGGATTCTGTGACACTCCTGATAATACGGTTTTAAGGTAAATATATGGTAGATTTTGAGAAGAATTGGAAAAGTATGTGTTGATAAGACCTTTTTCATACTAAAATGGATTCCAAAGTAAAACAAAAAAATGAAAGAAAATTTTTAAAATTTTCACTTCGATGGCAAAAAGAATCCTTGAAACTGCAAATAAGTAACAGAAAATTTTGTACGCCTAAAAAGGATGGAAGAGGAAGATTGAGGCTCAATTCTCAGCTCTCATATTCATAATCCAAAATGTCTACCATTGCATAAGATTTTTCAATCTCTTTTTGAATGCCAATTTAGAAAGCTTAGGACTCAAGCCTTAGCCTTAGGTCAGAGAGCCGAAAAAATCGAAATTCATTTTGAGGTTAACGCATTTAATTGAAGAGTACTGTTCAGTTTCCGAAAATGTTTCATGTGGTTTTTCGAATGACTAAGCAAGATCAGCCATACAAATAAAAAAGAAGCAAAAAACAAAAAAAAAACAAGAACCAAAGAGTATGAGAAAACAACAGACACCAGCGATGACAACAATTTTAACTTCAACTCGACACGTTTCTTAAGTTTTGCACATTTACGAAAAAAAAAAAATTAATAAAAAAAAAATAATAATCTGAATAACACGCCATCATCTCCGCATGCACATTGCATCCATTTTTTTTTTTTAATTTTTTTCTTTTGACTTACGTAGATAAATAAAATGAATGCGACCAACCGACAGCCGCACGACTTGAATGGGTTAACACCGTTAAAACAGTAGCAAAGAATATGATGGCAGCTGATGATGTTGACGAACCGCAACGAATAAGTTTTAGAGGCTGAGGTACCTGTGTTTCTTTTTTAAGTACCGCAGCGATTTAAGAGCTTCACAGAAATATCTTCTTGAGACTAATTCAACAAAAGCATGCCGTCAGACATCGACTGACAGTCAAAACAACACTCTCAAAGGAGTTAACGATTTGAACGAGCGCAGATCTACAGTGAAGTCCCTTCAGGAGGTGGCACTGGCTATACAGACAGACATACATATGTACATGTTTACATCCTCAGAAGGGAATAAAAGTAGGGATGGGCTGAAAATATCGATGCTTAGAAATCGATGCGAAATTTATGAGCGATATTTTTCATTTCGATGTATCGAAAATCGATACTTAAAATCTAATATCGAAGAACGATATATTTGGACCATCGCCAGAGTGTTTCGAGGAAAGACACGCTTGTTTGAAGTTCAAAAAAGTATTTTGGTCAACAAAAGAATTCACAATAGAAAAAATCGATATATTTTTGCGATAAATAAATACGATAATGATTCAGTCGATATTTTCGAAGGCGATACTTATGCGAAAATCGCCCATCCCTAATCTAAAGTGAGAAACTATCTCTGATGTTCACTTGCATGAGGGATTACACTATAGGTACTTCGTATCCTCTCAGTCGGAGACCCTCTGAGTCTCTGGGAGTCGTACTCAGAGGTGACTCAATTCAGAGCATTTGTGATGATTCTAAGCCGAAAATCACGCCTCAAATATGTCTCATGACATTTTGTTCACAATATAAGACACTCCACTGTACTTCGTACAAAAACCGCCTCAGCCGTTGGCTTTCTGATAAAAAGACTCGTCCTAAGAACAGACCCAGTTCGAGGCATTTCGGCTGATTTTAAAAAAGGAAGTTAACTTAATAAATGTCTTACCATTACGGTTCGTTTATAAGGAATCTCACCGTACTTCGTTAACCTATGAAAATCGAGCGATTTTGTGAAAAGTTCCCCGGAAATAAGTGTTTGGAATTGGGATGTTTATTATTATATTTTTAGGGGGTTGTTTCAATCGAAAAAAAATTTTTTTCGATTTTTTCCCCCATTTTTTATAGCTTGGATATATTGAGAATATCGTGCTTAAAGGATTTTTTGAAATTTAAAATAGTTTGGAAGATATAGCCTTAATGAGGTCGAATAATTTTTGCGTTAACTTCAAACTTTAACCCTTTCACGCCGGAGTTTTTTCTCAAAAGACAGGCATTTTTTGGAAAAACTGATTGCAGAAATGGATAAAGGAGCAAAAAAATTAGTTCTGCATACTCAAAAATTTCGAATGTCCTTCGGTTATCCTGGGATATATAATCCCAATAACAGTTTAAGATGGGACACATATGTCCCAATAGAAAAAATCAAGTTTTAACTGCGTGGGATGTATTGTCCCAGTAGGCGGGAAAGGTTAAACGCATTTTTCTCGAAACCACTTTTTGAACTGGCGGCCAAGATTTCTCCAGTTCAACTGGACCGATTTCAATGAAACAAAGTGGATTCGACGCAAAATTGTCACCATTATCGGGAGAAGCACAATCATAATTTTAGCAACTTTTTTACAATTTTTTTTTTAACACTGAACTACAAAAAAATATATCCGAAATAGATGGGACACTTTTCAATGGTCGCCATTTTGTCCAAAAAAAAAAAAAATGGCAAAATTTTTTTTCGAGCTTCACCCGAAAATGACAAATATACTGATTATAACCCTGGTTTTGTTTTCAATTTTGGACAACTTAGAGACGAGAAATCATGTCCGCTAGCACTACATCTTTTTTTGGAGTGTCCATTTTGACGGTGGAGAACATTTTGAACCGCCCTCACATTAAGTTTTTCTTTACTAATTTTCAATAATTCTGAATATAATAAAAAAAAGTTAAAAAGCTCTTTTCGTTTCTTGTCAGGAATTTGTTTTTTTAATGGTCCAGAAACAGCCTCGCGAAGAAGACAACCCCCTTAAACCCACTTATTTTAAGAGACTTAAGAGAATTTTTCAAAATTATTCTTTAAAAAATCACCATAGATTTGTACTTGATTGATGGCAGAACGCTCTAAAAGGGTTAAGAAAAGAAGTTATAGTCGACCATAATATTCCCAGACATCTGAGTTCCAATCCCTATCTTATACTTAAACCATTTCGATGTCTAATGAAATTCGCAGCATTACATTCTTCTACCAAAAATATCCTCCAAGTCCGCCTGAATAATTCTACACTCAGCTCCATTATAAGTGAACAGTCTCATACAAAACCACCTCCTTACATTCCTAAAAGCAACCAAAATCTGTCATCTCACAAAAGCCGTCTTACCCCCCCACTGAATATTCAATCAAACGCACTCATCAACTGTCGGAAAATTGAAAATTGCACACAAAAAAAAAAAGCGGACGACAAAAAGGGAAATATGGCCAGAAGCAATAAAACTTTATCTCTGCTTTCTGTATTTCAATCTTTGGCCCCAAACACTAGCATTGCTTGACGTATAGCGTGTGGCGTGACGTCAGCAATTGAGGAAATGCGCAGCTTTTAGAATCAACATTACCAACAGCTATTTATGTACCAACAACGATGTGGGTAAATTAAAGCTTATACCATGCGAAGAGTGCAGGAGCATCGTGCATTAAATCTGAGTGCATGCCTCAAACAAAATTCAAAAAAAAAATATATGTATATAAAAAAAATAAAAAAATTATAAAGCGTGTTCAATGCTATACTAACTGCCGCAAATGCCTCTGGTAACGACACGAGCACATCGTATGACGTCAGCATGCGGCATGAATTCAAACAAGGAAATCCCAACACGCTTTGGGGATAGATAAAGCGGCAATTATGGAGGAAATACGTAAGCAAAAAAAAAAAACGGAGTCGAGAATCGAAAAATGAAGCCAAACGATAGCAGCTTTTTCTTATCAAAATACAAATGACGACAGAAAAGGGTGACTAATATGAGAAAAAAAGAAATATGTATAGAAAAAGTACCACTTAATGGGGTAATAATTTTATTTCTATATATATTTCATGATAATATGACCATATGACTTTGGCAAGAACTTTCACTTTGACCTGCAGATATCAATGCTTATCGCACAAGCAATCAATTCCAGCGAAAGGACATTTGTGTATCTAAATACGTACTCGACCGTTGCACGTCAATTGTCAATGTCAAGGCGCATGTGCCGGCATACCGGCTGCGCAAAATAAATCGATATTTCATGGGTTAACATGAAGTCAAGAGCAAGGTAACAATATTTCATGATTTCCTTCGGTTTGCGAAAGTTTCGAAAAGCTTTCATCGAAAAGCTTTTACTTTTAATGGGTGCAGCAGAAAGGTTGGAAGGGATTTTTAATTTATATTCATTTCAATTGAAAGGAATTTTCCTCAAATAAATTTTACTATATTTTGCTATAACTTTGACTGAGAGATGAAAAAATCGGGGTTACCATTAAATTTTCTGACTCTTAATGTTTCATCGAACACTCACAATCACCCTGTATTTAAAGCAATAGAACAGAGCTTCGGTATAGAGAAGTTTACCGCGTTTATCCGTGGTATGAAGATTAATAGTCAAAGAGTATTTTTGGAGCTACAGTCAACAAGCAAATGAAACTTGAGATATGGAGAGAAAATTGTTTCAACTACTCTTCAGATGCGTCACGGTCTTTGTTCAAATTTAAAAAAAAAAGAAGAAATATTTATAGAAAAAAAACACCTCGAAACAGTTTTATTCTTGAAGCAACAAAAAAAAAAAAAAAAGTGAAGACCATGGCAATGGGCAGAGTACCAGTCTTCAAGGATATTCGAGAAAGTTCTTAATTTTTCTTGGGATATAAATACACATTTATGTAGCCTCGCCCCTCCTTTCGGGACACGCCTATGTTAAAAGCTAGGCCTCGGAAAAAATTCTATAAAAATAGTTTAAGGAAATGCGATGAAATCACTGCTATCAATGAAGACGAACTTATTAGATTTGATACAGATACGGATAGATGTTCATTTAGATATTTAATTTTCTCATCTTATTTTCCAAAAAATTTATTAGACTGTGGGTTACCAAATTAAAGGAAATCGATCCAGCATTTTGAATAAAATAAAAAATTTGGGTGTTAATTGGACACTTTTCATACAAAAATAGCTTCCAAAGCAATAAAATTGAAAGTTTTTTCAGAATTTTTGACTTTGTTCGTTTATTTTTCCCTCAATGGATCAAATTTTTACCATCAATTTAATTTTGCCTAAAAGCACATAAATTGGCTTTCAAAGTGCATTAAAATTTTTTTTTCTACAATTAACCATTGGCGTGGGAGAATTGTTTTTCTGGACTTAGTGCCAAAAAACTTTAAAGCCCCATAACTCGTCAGGGGTGAATTTGGGACCCAACCCTCACACACAATTTTTTGTTCATCTTGGAAACCCCCCACCCACCCTTTTTAAGGAATGTACTTCCCAACGGGACACCCTGTATAAATTGGAATACTTTTCAAAGCAGGCATTAAGACAGCGACCATTAGGACAAAGCTTTCGAGTGGCAGTACTGTTTTGTATATTGTATAGTCGAGGCGCTATGTTATGGGAGATTTTCAAAACAATAAGGGTCTTATATGATGAATTTTCCTTTATGAAAATCGGCCTTTTGGCACGCCCACTTTTGAAAGATTTGTAAATTTCATCGGAAGCTGCAATAAAAGCTCAAATTCTAAATTTCATTGAAATTTCTCCAAAAAATCTAACTTTGGGGCAGTTTTTGGGATTTTCGTCACAGACTCTATTACTCGAGGTACCCTAAAAAGTGCTCAGATAGAGAAATAATCTCATTTGCCGAGATAAAAGAAAAAGAAAAACAAATTGCACCCATCTTCGATGACGATGTCATTTGAAATGGAAGCGCTTCCAATTTCCTCTGTATATCATTGATGAAATCATCGATGACTTTGTCACGCATGCTTAAGTTTTCGGCTGTGGATGGAGATTATGTAGGAAATACTCAAAATATTGTATGCATACTTTTAGGTTATCATCAATATTTGGACCGTTAACTTTGAAAGTGGTGTAACTTCATTTTTCTATTTCGAGATATTAAGTGGTGCATGTCCATTACCCAGCACCAGTCACCACCCAGATAAGCTACGAAATCTTTACAATGGGTAGCTTAACACGAATCCATAAACTAAATTAACCCACGGCCTTCAATTTTCCCTCAAAGCCGCTCAGAATTGGAAAATATAAAAATGGAGTTACACAGTACCTTAGCAATTCTGTTTTGCGTGAGGGGGAAAAATTATTTTTCCAATTTGCGTGGGGGGCAAAATTATTTTTTCAATTTTATTCATGGGCAAAAACAAAAATGCGTGGGGGGTCAAAGCCCCCTCTTGCCCCTATGGTTGCTACGGCACTGGAGTTACACCACTTTCAAAGTAAACGGTCCATTTACTGTTGCACTACTAAACAACATACAGTCGAATCTGGATGTAGTGAATTAATTTTTGCACGTCCTGTTCATAGTTATCTAGATTGTTCATATAATTTAGCGAGATTGAATGTTTTGGTAATTATTTACAGGCCCATAGAGAGAAATTTAGGGCCTGAGGATTTTTTCAGGGGCTCCATCACAAAAATTTGCGACCCAAAAAAAAGTCCCATGTCAATTGTGGGCCCCTTCAGAGAGCCCGGGGGGAAATCCCCATTTTCCAACCCCACCCCGCCCCCCCTTTCACTCCTCTCACTCTCCTCTCTCTCACTCTCTCTCTCACTCTCTCTCACTCTCTCTCTCTCTCTCTCTCTCTCTCTTCTCTCTCTCTTCTCTCCTCTCATCTCTCTTCTCTCTCTTTCTCTCTCTCCTCTCTTCTTCTCTTCTCTCTCTCTCTCTCTCTCTCCTCTTCTCCTCTCTTTTCTCTCTCTCCTCTCTCTTCTCTCTCTCTTTCTCTCTTCCTCTTCTCTCTCTTTCTCTCTCTCTTTCTTCTCTCTCTTCTCTTCTCTCTTCCTCTCTCTCTTCTCTCTTTCTCTTCTCTCTTCTCTCTTTTCTCTCTCTCTCTTCTTCTCTCTCTTCTCTCTCTCTCTCTTTTCTCTCTCTCTCTCTCTTTCTCTCTCTGTCTCTCTCTCTGTCTCTCTCCGTGTAACAAAAAATCTTTCACTATTTTGAGCTGTTCATTAATTCAAGGATTACCAGATTCGACTCTATGTACATATTTTTTAATATCCCAATTAACCACTTTCGTCCTTTTAAATCGAAAACAATTCAATTCCAGTTCAATCTCCATCGTTTTACGAAAATATGAATTTTTATTCCGTCAAACGATTATCCAATCATCCCGATGTCTACCAACTGGCAAATAAACTGCAACAGACATGAACCCATTCATGCATTCCATATAATTTAATGACATCATTTTCCGACGACAAACATGTGAATTCGCAATGATTCCACCATTATTTAATACATCAACGTGAGTTTTATTATTACCTATGAATTACGTCTGCGATGCAATTGGCTCGCGACAGTTGGTAATTATGCAACGCCACAGACGATTCCATGACGATACTTCACATGAATCATGTCCTCACGTTTCCATTGAAATCCTATGATGCGATTTGGGGATATCCTTTTCTATAAATGCTCACAGCCATTGAAGCGAAATGGGCGTACACATATGGGAGTGAATATGCGTCGATGTGTTACGTAACGAAGCCCACCGGTTGGTAGCCGGTTCAATGGAGACAAAAAAAAAAAAAAAACGGAAGCAAGAAAAATGGCGGCAACGACATTTTGCAAGAGGAATTTTTTATCGGAACATATAAATAAGAAATGAATAAATTTTAAAAATTGATGTTTTCCATTAAAAAATTATTACGCATTTTGTACACATTTACACGTACGTCTTACACATACATGAATATATGTATGTGTTGAAAAAAAAAAGTTGGTTCAGCAAAGCAATTTGGCCTTGAGCAATGGGAGAGCCCCAAAGGAAGACCGAAAAAAAGAATAAAAAAAAGTAACGTAAGCAAAGCACAAAAGAGAAACGAAAAATTCATTCATAAAAATTTTCTTAGGCCAAAAATTTTTGCCACGAGGACCTTCTTTTTCACGCATGCGCATTGAATAAATTCGAGCAGTTCCTAAAACAGGGACTAATCGCATATACAATTTCGAAAATTCCCCTCCGGACATAGCTATATATATATGTTGAGTTTATATTACAGCATATATTTCTGCAAACGAAACATCCCCTCTATTACGTCAAGGTCGTCTTACGGTTTCATTCATAAAAGCCGTGAAGGCATTTTACGCAAATACGTATCTAAATTGAGCCAATTCCGTTGAAAAGGCGCAATGCCGCAGTCCGTTCCATTCATGAAAACGAAGTCGTTTCAATTTTTTTATTTCTTTTTTTTTTTTTTCTTTGCTAAGAAATACATACACAATGGTAAAGTTTATTGATTTAGGATACCACCAGGGTATGCTCGTTATGATTGGAAAATGAAATTACATCAATTTTATTTATAGAAAAATATGAAAAATATTTTTCTTTTCCATAAGAGTTCGGATATTCCAATTAGTCTTTTGCTTAAACATTTACTTAGTCGAGACGCTTTTATTCTGATAAGGTTAAGGGGTCTTCTCATTGAGCAACTTTTTTTTCGACTTTTTTTTTTTGCATTTATTTATAGCTTGGGTAGTTGTGAATATGCCCCTAAAAGGATTTTTTGAAATTCGAAATAGTTAAGAGGATATAGCCTTCTTTGTTGAGCAAGATCTGCGCTAAAACGAGTAATTTTTGCGTTGCTTCAAACTTTAAACGCGTTTATCTCGAAACCACGTTTTTCGAACTGGCGGCCATGATATCTCCAGTTCAACTGAACCGATTTTCATGAAACAAAGTGGAATCGACGCAGAATTGTCACCATTCTCGGGTGAACCTCGACCATAATTTTAAAAAAATTTTTACTATTTTTTTTTTACACTAAACTACAAAAAAAAGCCCGAAATTGAAATTTTTTTTTAATGGCCGCCATTTTGTCAAAAAAAATCACAAAATTAAGCTTGAGGTTCACCCGAGAATTACATCTATACTGATTATAACCCCGTTTTTTTTCCATTTCGGACGCTCCGGAGACCCGGAATCGTGGCCGCCGTGACGGCACCTTTTTTTCACCACCAACTTTGAAGTCTCATTACTTTTTGAACAGCCCACTAAGATTATTCTTGAATTGTATGCAATTAAAAAAATTTTATTTACTTTGAACCTTTTGATAATACAATAGAATAAAAGGAAAGTAACAATTAAGGGTGTCTATAGTCAGCGTAGCCTGACAATAAGATTTTTTTACCAGGCACAGATCACACATGTTAAAGGGATTTTTAATCCGCGCCCAAAAAACAGGACCACTTAAGAAAGAATATTCTAGAGACTTTTTAAGGCCATATACCGAATTTTGCTAATTTTTTTGCCTCGCCCACTTTTCCAACTTTTTTGAATTCTAATCGGAGGCTTACATATACGCATAATTCTGAAGTTTCATTCAAATATTTCGAAAAAGTCCGATTTTGGGGCAGTTTTGGGATTTTTGGGACAGACCCTAGTACTGGAGGTACCCTTAACAATGGACCGATCAATTTTTGGGCAGGATGTTTATGGCTTCAAAGGAAGCATAAGTGCCAAATTTCGTTCAAGTCCCATTTGAATTTCGGGTGTAGGGGACAATTTTCGAAAAACGCCCTTCTGCCACGCCCACTTTTCCAATTTTTAGAAATCGTATTAATTGCCGTAAGATATGTTCAAATGTCAAATTCAATCCCATTATCTTGAAAAACTCCGGTTTTAGAGCAGTTTTTGTGATTTTCATAACAGACCCTAGTGCTGGAGGTACCCCTAAAAAATGGTCCGATCGAGTCCATTCTCGAATTTGTTCTTACTAATGTCCCCGTGAGCACGTATACCAAATTTCGAGGTAGCTCAACTCCTTCGATAAGAAAACTGTATACAAACAGACGCACAGACAGACGGACATGTCGGGTATAAAAACATGGATGAGTCCCTTTAGAAACTGAAGACCTTGGAAGTCACTCCTTTAAAATTTCCCCAAAAATCATCTGATCGAGATTGGTTGGGGCAAATGTTACAATAGAGTAGGCATATTCACGAGACCGTAGTATCGTGGCAAAAGTGGCCAATAGGCCTAGTGTTTCAGACATTGAAAAAGGGTGTTGAAAATCCAAGATGGCAGGATCTAAAACGAAAGACTGGGGGATGATTTAAAATGTTTTTTATTGAGGTAAAGAGGTCGCAAAGAGGACTTAAATTTTCCTCAAAAACGCCTTAAAGAGAGCTACAAAATTGTTATTTAGTTTGTGTTAGTGGCTATCTCCAGTTCTGTCAGAAAGGAAACAGAAATGAAAAACTTCTAAGCTTCAAGGAAAATTAATGAAATCATGCCCAAGTTTTTCGTTTTACGTTATCTTTCGGTTTAGACCCAGCCGCACAGTGCGACAACTACGATTACAATTTCGCCTGCAAGCATGCATTGTTTCTAAATATTAAGGCAAATGGAAAGGATTTCGCCAGGGCTCAGATTTTGTTGACTTTTAAAAATTTAAAGCATACTTTATGGAGTACAAATTTTGTCCAACTCACATTAAGTTATGATCCAAATCGATTTTTAGTTTCAATATGAATTTTTTTTTGAAGTAAGAAAACCGGTTTGAAGTTCAACTTCGCAAAATAATAATAAGAAAAATTTTAGCCCCATAAAGTATGCTTTAAATTTATAAAATTCAACAAAATCCCAGCCTTGGATGTAGCAGATTGCGGCCCCATGAAAATAACTTTAAGGTTTTGTTAATTTTTCGATAGGTACTACATAAAAACACCGTATAAACCGAGTTTTAGGTTCATATTGCCCAGTGTCCTTGAAATATCCTTTTCTGCAAGACCTTTTTCAAAATGTTATATCTCAAAAACCAATTAAGACAGAAATATGAAACAAACGTTGGCTGGTTGGTTATACAACAGAGAATTAAAAAAAAAAAATTTAATTTTACACTGAAAAAAATTTTCACAAAAAAGAAAATTAAAATGGAGTTATTTTTTTCAGTGTATTTTTAATTTAAAAATTTAATTAAAATCGAAAGGGTGATTTTTGAGATAATTAGAAAAACGGAAGCGCATAATACACATGCTCTCAGTACCAAAATCCAGTAAAAATTCGCGAAATATGCTAGAAAACACATCACTCATACGGCATACCTTAATGGTGGCAGCCGCACTAACCTAACCTACGGCATACCACTTTTATGAAAAACAATTCAATTCCAGTTCAATCTCCATCGTTTTGCGAAAATAGGAATTTTTATTCCGTCAAACGATTATCCAATCATCCCGATATCCGCCAACTGGCAAATAAACTGCAACAGACATGAACCCATTCATGCATTCAATATAATTTAATGACATCATTTTCCAACGACAACATGTGAATTCGCAATGATTCCACCATTATTTAATACATCAACGTGAGTTTTATTATTATGACTATGAATTACGTCTTTAGAATGGGTATTATAGAATATTACGAATCATGTAAGAAATGGAACTACTTGAGCTCTTCAGGTAACCACTATTAAATTGAATTTTTTTAAATATTGAAATGCATACTTTCAGGGGCTGAATTTAAATATTTTTGGCTTCCCTGCCTCTATGTGTCTAAGCCCAGCCCACCAAAAGAGTCTGCACGGATCTCCTAAATATTCCTTTTCCGGAGCTCAAATGCTCCTAAATCGCTCCGAAATGTCCTCTAAATTAGCGGTTTTTTGAGAGAAAAGAGCAGGAAGCCTAATATGGAAAAAGTGTTCTTTTTTGGGATCTCTAAAATTATTTTCATGATTACCTAAATGCTTCTTAAGAGTCTGTTTGGACTCTCTTTCAGATATAAATTTTTTGAAAAATGACTCGTTTGGCCTAGGCGTTGTTTTCATGAGGCCTTGGCAAAAGCACGACTTCGGAGAGCTCTCTTAGGAGTCCTCTCACTCCTTTTCGAAGCAATCCGAAAACACTTAGTCAGGGTGCTTTAAAAGGAGTCTTTTTGCACTCTTACTCTACGGAGCACTCCGTATATGGTTGGCTGGGAGGCAACAAAAAATATTTAAATTTAGCACCCAAAAGTATTCTTATAAATAACGATAATATTTCTGTTCCTTCCTATGTCTTTGTCCATTTAAGAACGTCATGAACAAGGATTTTAGAGGTTGTGTTAATATTCTTGGAGCCTTAACAAAGCTCCAATTGAAAAGGCCTAAAATTATGTTAGTGGTTTTGAAATAATCAAAAGTATACATCTAGGCTAGGACATTATATAAATTTAAAGCATACTTTATGGAGCAAAAAAAATTCTCTTACCATCATTTTGCGAAGTTAAAGTTCAAATCGCTTTTCTAACTCCAAAAAAATTCATATTCAAGTTAGAAATCTATTTGAATCTTAACTTCATGTGAATTGAGCAAAAATTTTACTCCATAAAGTATCCTTTAAATAAAAAAATCAACAAAATCCATATCCTGTTTATAACTTAACCTATTCAATTATAGAAGTATAATTTTAGGATCAATAACAATGTAATTACCTGTTTTTGTTCGTTCCGTTTAAGCGTTGAAATATTTTTCCGCACGTGTCAGTTCCCGTCATTTGCAGATAATGTTCATTTGGTTTACATATCCTTTTGACCTTTGAAGACATTCAGAATTTTGTAACACTAACACACGTGTATAAATGCTTTAATTCAATGAACAACCACTTAATGGACATTTATGTATGCGATGAATTTTGTATGTATTTTCAAGCGCACACGTAATAGCTCGATTTGATGGAGCTAAATGTGACCACCAACGCAAAATGCAATCGACGGCTATGCTTTCCGTATTCGACTGCCGCCCCCTTTTTCCGCCCGTTTCACTTCGCTTCAATATTCCTGCTAAACACGCCTACGGTTTCTCAGAAATGCGTTGCAGTTCATTCAACTTGGTGCGTTATGCTTCCATTCTAAGAGAGCACACACACACATTTTCGAAAATCGCATCGCGGTCGCCAGCATGTCTATTTTTGTTCTTTTTCTGCACAATGAACTTCCGAATGCAAATAATCGTGGGCGAATAATTTAGAGGTTTTTTGAATTGTATACGAGGATTTAATGGAGAGAATTTCCGGCTGAACTATTGGGATCTTGATTTAAAATGACGTTTCAGACTTCATGGATTTCCGGAAACCACATATGAGGTTTGACCATTGCGTGGGTGTGTACTCCTAATCTCCAAAAAGTTTCTCAATGCTAATTACAAGGACATATAGCACTTGCTAAGCTCTTTGTCCTTGGAAAGTTCAACAATGCAGAACAATTGCGAAAACTGCATCGAAAAGCTATATTGATATAAGATTTTCATCGGAGACAACGATAAACAATATGTCCCAGCCATCCCACATAAAAAGGAAGAAATGCATGACGCCCAGCCATGGGCTACGAAGAAGGTTTTTGGTGATTATGATCATAGCATAGTTCACAAGAACAGCCAAACAAGGGATCCTCTTCTTGAATGGGAAATTATAACTAGGAGAAAAAAAAAGAGATGAGTTTTAGATAGGGAGAAAAGATAAAGTACTAGGAACTTGAAAACTTAACCCACGAAATATACCTACTATGTATTAGTAAGGCAACAGCAAAATATTTGAATTCAACATGCAAAAGTATCAATATAAATATTTAACATTTTTCATATTGTGTGAAATCTGTTCCCACTTGTAGTTATGTCCACTTAAATACATCTTGAGTAAATTTTTTGGGAGTTGTGCGGATATATCCTTAAGCATGCATACAGGCTTAAACTTATCAATATTAGTTTTAATATATTTAAATTCCTCCAAGAATATTAACACAACCCCTAAAATCCTTGCTCATGACGTACTTAAATGGACAAAGACACAGGAACGAACAGAACAGATATCTGACTGCCAGAAATTTTCTTAATATTATAAGAATACTTTTGGGATGCTGAATTTAAATATTGTCTGTTACCTTAGTATCGAACAGGGCTCGGATTTTTTAGACTTTTATAAATTTAAAGCATACTTTATGGAGTAAAAATTTTGTTCAACTCGCATAAAGTTATTATTGAAATCGGTTTTTAGCTTCAATATGATTTTTTTTGAAGTTAGAAAAGCGGTTTGAACTTTATCTTTGCTAACCTCATTTGAAAAATTTTTGCTCCATAAAGTATGCTTAAAATTTATAAAATTCAACAAAATCCGAGCTTTGGTAATGAACAGGGCTCGGATTTTTTTGACTTTTACAAATTCAAAGCATACTTTATGGTGCAAAAATATTTCTCACCAACATTTTGCAAATAAGTTTAACGAAGTTGAACTTTAAACAGCTTTTCTAACTTCAAAAATATTCATATTGAAGTTTAAAATCGATTTGAATCTTAGCTTTATGTGAGTGGGACAAAATTTTTACTCCATAAAGTATGCTTTAAATTTATAAAAGTCAACAAAATCCGAGCCCTAGTAATGAACAACAATAAAAGAATTGAAATTTCTTTCTTTAGGGAAATTTTTTTCTTAATACTACGAATAAACAGCAGAACATGTTCTGTGCACATGTCCTACTGCGGCTAGACGTAGACTCGCGGGTCTGGGGGCAAGAATAATGAATCCTCAAGCAATTAGTCGCTGTAGTCCTTTGGAGATTCTGAGGATGTACAAAAGATCTCTTAGGTCGTGGTGCTCTTACAGTTTAAATTAATAATAATAATACATACTACGAATGAATCCTAGGCAATTTATCATTTTAAACCGGGACATTTTCTTGACATTCATCCTGCATTTCATTCAACAGGTATATTATATTTTTAATTTCCAAGATGAGCAATCATAGGATAAGAAAACGTAATAAATTTCTTTTTCATTTATACAAATTTATATTATATAAAATAATTTAATTACAAATAAGACTTTGAAATAGTAAGGCCTCTAGTAATTTAATATTAAGACTCTCTTGATCTATAAAATTCTTCATAAAACATAACACAACTTACAAGTTATTATTTCTCCTCCTCTAAAAGCTCGAAAATGTCATGACTGAATAATAAATTGCGAAACTTCGTTCAAAGAGTATCATGCTTAACAAATTGCAAGATTACTTAAGATATGTGTTAAAATACAATTTTTTGAAGCATACCTTAGCGGGTTCGATTATTTGCTTCAAAAGCTGCAAACACAAAGTCATGCAGTGGAGATCTTTAAGCTCAAACATATCTCAGAATTGATTGAAAAACTGTGTTAAATTCGTATATCTTTTGAAAACAGCATTAACAAGGATTCAATTAAAGAAAATAGCATCAATTATGTAGTTTTAATAACATAGTTTTTCTGGTAACTTTTTCCGATATTTTCACAATCGAAAACACCATATATTAAAGAGATCAATTAAATATTTGTTCGAGCTTTCACCTCAGTTTTTGAATCAATATCTTCAATAAATTCGCATTTAATCTCCTAAAAAAAAAAAGAAAACAATCTTTGCTAAAAATACATCAAACAAAAGACCACTTTTTTCGAGGCTATCGAAAGGACTTCAACGAATGCTCGCTATGCTTAAAAGTTAAATAGAAATGTCTTTTCTTGTGTGATGTCTTAAAAAAAAAAAAGCTATTCAATTAAATAGTTTACCCCCGCACTAGCCTAAGAACTATATGAAACGAAGCGCATATGACTCAATTGAAATTTGCACCCACCAAATGAAGTCTAAGTAAAAGTACCTTATGTTTGTATTTCACAATCGCCAACTATACTCTGCATACTTGGTTCCGATTCCGAGCGTTTATGCGTACGTCGCTGGCGTAATTCCGAAGATGTGGAAGATGAGCAGGTTTCCACACGTTCATTTGACGACATGCTTTGCTCATCGTTTTGCTGTTGCTGAAATAGTTCCGGTTCACTACGTGCAAGTTCTTCCTCGACGAAAGCAACACTCGCATTCGAATTAACGTTATTATTTGCACCCAACATACGTTCATTGAGATGTACATCATCTAAATCGACATCGCTATTGGAGAACAGCGCCGTCGCGCCCAATTCTAAAGAATGTTTCACATCCAATTCTACATCATTTGGATTCAGAGTACTATTTGTGCCAACGGATTTTGTTGATTTCGGCGTCGATGATGTAAGATTTGTGCTATTAGCAATTGTTGTATACGCATTCGAATTTTGTCCTTCCGGAGTGCAAGGCATCGATGCCCGATATAGACAGTGCAATGGACGTGTTGGAGACGTTGCAACTTCGATGCGTGTTTGCAAAATCACAGGCGGATTAATGGGTGTTCCACCGGTCATCGAACTTGGCGTCGAATTACTTTTCTCCTCCTGATGTTCTTTCATTAGCTTACAAGCTTTTCCAAGTGCACAAATCGTTAGACAAATACGCAAGCCCAATGCAAATAGAAATGCCAGCAAGAATAGTAGCCAAGCACCAAGTGTATCGAAGGAAACAGCCGAATAAATAGCTTTGATAAGGACAACACCAAGCGGAAATGGTATGAAACCCATTCGTCGTGCCACCAAATCGGAGTGATCGGAAAATGCATGTTTCTGGCGTGTCTGTGTCATATCATAGGCCAAGCTGGTCGTATACTCGCGATATATATTCTCCGAAAGTTCATTGAAACGTGTAATAAACGCATGTTTTATCCAATCGATGATGACCTCCGTAAAGACAACAGTTGCGGCATCAATAAGCATTACATTGAATTGATTGAGACTCCAATCGAATTCCTTCATAGTTTGTATTGTCACAATGAACAGTAGGACGGACAGATGAAAACGTTCGCGTACATCGCTGCATGTCAATTGAAAGAGATTGTTTTTATCGAACTTCTTGAAAACGGAACTCTTCAGCTCAACGAAATTATTGGATATCATGATTGTTAGAAGACTCTTGTTATTGGCATTCAATGCAACATTTAATGTTGTAGCCTGGATATATGAGAGAGAGAGAGAGACAGAATCAAAGTCGTTTTTACAGCAATTCATACAAAAATTCTCAAACTTACTTGGAACATAATCAGAAAGCTGTGCACCACAACATAGAAAAATGCAAAAGTAATATGCGTTAGTAGATTAAAATGCTCGCGTTTATCCTTCTTTGGCTCAGTGGCAGTCCAGAATAATGCATCAATCGTATCTTGGCCGAAGGCAGAGAGCAAGCGGTCACCAACTTCAAGCATATTGTAAAATATATACAATTTGATAATCGATTGTGACTTTATGATATGATAGACACGATTCGTATCGATGGCAATCATTAACAGTGTGCACGCAATCCAAATGCTTCCCTTAAGTAAATCACAAATCTCGGCCGGCGTTAGGAAGCGCTGTGTGCGTCTTCGCCGGAAGCAATACGCCACACTGCGCGTTATAAGACCCCAAAATGCCAGAACAAAACGAATCGGCAAGAACGTATGGATATAAAGAAAAGAATCGGCACACTGCATTATTCCATACGCCATAAAACGTTCCAGTTCGCGCGGTATACGCACAAATGCATAGATCTTCTGTCGTCGCGCACTATAACGCTCCTCATCGTGCTCCAGCATATAGCCGCGTGTCATCTCGACCTTAAATATATATAGAAATTATTTAATATGCTTTCTATTAATCCATTAGACATCATTCACAGTGTATTATACCTTGAAGAAGTCCATAAACGATGGTGGCTCTGCAAATCACAAGAAATTACACCTCACGTTATATAGAATTTCTCTGACGATATGCAACTGGTTTTCGGCATACACATAACTCCCAACTTTATAGCCGCCCACAGTTTTACTTACCATCTTTTACGCTTTTATCCTCGTCATTTGGATTGTTATGACTGTTTTGTTGTTGTTGTTGTTGCTGCCGCTGCAACGTTTCGACGTCTTGACTCGTCTTCGTATTTAATTTCCTCGACACGACTGTGGAAACTCGTGTCGCCGCGGAATCTTAACTTTTTCACAATCGGCACAGTCTCTGGGGACGAATTTAACATTCTAGAATTTTGAAAACAGTTTTATTTAAACTTAAAATAAAAAAAAAATACTTCGAGTGCTCGATCTTTGGTCTTTTGTTTTTGTTTTGTTTTCGCTCACCTTTTCGTAGTGCTCGGCAGTGTTGCTAGCACAACTTTTGTGAGTCTTTTAGTACTAAGATTTTCAACCCTGTAAAATCGCTATTTGCCGCGTCAGACACAGGAACAATTGTTGAGAAAGACGTGCGAAGAAAGAGACGGCTGTCTGTTAAATGCTTTGGAACAATGTTTGCTTCTCTTTCTTTCTCATGCAGTCAAATGCGATGTTTTCGAAACATGTTTCATACGTCTGAGGCGGCATCATCATGATGACTGCCATTTAATATGTTATTGCGGGATTAAAAATTACTTAAACAAGAATAATATAAAGAAAAAATACAAGTAAATGTTTCTTCTCAAATCTTCGTGCATCATGCGAGGCTGTCATTATATCCAAAGAGTATAGATATAGTATATATCTATACTCTTTGCCTCTTCTATATCTATACTCTTTGTTATTTCGCACTAGTACAACTAGGGTTGCCAACCATACTATATAATATAGTATCCTACTTTATTTGTGATCGATATTCTTTATACAGGGTGTCCCGTAGGTGAGTGCTTTTTTTTACAGGGATGGTAGGGGAGGTCACGACGAACAAAAAATCGTACGGGAGGGGGGGTCCCAAATGCACCCCTGAGGAGTTATAGGGCCTTAAAGTTTTTTGGCACTAAGTCCAGAAAAACAATTCTCCCACGCCAATGGTTAATTGTAGAAAAAAAAATGTTATGCGGTTTGAAAGTCAATTGTACAGGCTTTTGAGCAAAATTGAATTGATGTTCAAAACTGCAGTAATTGTGTGAAAAATAAACGCTCAAAGTCAAAAATTCTGAAAAAATTTTCAATTATTTTACTTTGAGAGCCATTTTGGTATGGAAAAGGTCCTATTAACACATGCTTTTTTAATTTTTTTTTAAATCTTCGATCAATTTACTTTAAATCTGTGGTACATTTGTTATACCTTATTTGCGTTTATACATCGAAAACCATTGGGTATTTAAAGAAACGATTAACTTTTTTCATTGTGGAAATCAAAATACAAGGCTTTGCTTACAGATCGGAGCCCCAAAAATTTTTCGTTTAGTGAATTACGAATGCGAAACCATTAGGAGTGTAGGTTAACCATATAGAAATATAGGTCTAACTTCTTCTTCTAAATCTGCAATGTTTTGAGCTAGCTGCTTCAACATAGGCATTATAGCATGAGGAAAAGTAGAAGCATGCTATTGGCAGCGAAATCATTAGCTCTGCTCTGGTAAATGCAATTGTGCTTTTATTTTTAAATGTTGGTAGATTTTCGAATACATTACATATAAAATATCTACCAAACATAAAATTTATGAAAAGCTTGAAAAACAAATCAACAATAAGGAACTCCAATATCAAGAAATTAGAAACATTTTTTAGAATTTCTCCTGATCACGTTATTTTATTGACACAAATATTTTCACATAAATTCAAATTTATGACAATAAATTCGTAGCAATTCGGCATGATTTCGATCCGCATTTCCCAAATTTTTGGAAGGATTTCTTCATAAGCCAATATTTTGAAAGAATTGTATTTTTGAATAGAAATGACATTGAAAACAATAAGAGCGCTATAACATATCATTTCGAATTAACATTCGATACGATATTTAAGATTACTCGTACTTTATTTCAATTTCCCTGGAAATGAATCGAATCAATCACCACCTGATTATGGTATATCAAAGCAGGTATCGAATTTGCGACCCTGAAGTTTTCGCGAGCCCGAAAATTATTTGTTATGAAAATTACGATCGCGCAAGCCTCGTAAATTTGCTAGGTCTAACAGTAATACGCAAATATGGGATTATTTGCTTCTCCTAATCTTCACATGGATAAGACATTAAGTGTCATTCACAAAGGCTGTGCATTAGAAAAGTTGAAATGTAGGAAAATCGGAAATATTGTGCTGCTGTAAAATTCTGCTTTAAATTTTATTTGGTAGATCTTCGCAAACTATTTAGCAGTTAAAAATTTTCCGATTATCCAACTATTAAATTTATAAAGCCTTTGTAATACCACCAAAATTAAACCAGTGATTTTCGCAAAATTTTTACAACACGCTTTGCATAAGGGTCAGTTCAAGCAATAGTTTAAAATTTCCGCGCGCAAAAATTTGCACCTAGCTATTTCCGAGTCTGCTTGAATACCACTATTATGTAATCCAAAATCTTCGTGCGATTTATATCAGGATCTGATGTAAAACTTAGGATGCAATCAAACAAACAATCAGTTAGATATCATGCAGTGTCAAATCGTAGTATTAATGTAATCAAGAACTCAATACGCGTGTGCAATATTTCGCACTGATTGTTTATGTACAATTTGAGCATATTGACACAAGTTGCAAAATATCAATTACAGTTGCACGTTGCAAATTGAGTACATTTAATGATAAATTTATTAGACTCAAAAGACCCGACTTCACACACCTTACGCGCCGAACTGTGCTCTGCGAATTTTGTCGCACCAAAAATTTTTATGGCATCAGATAGTTCGATTAATCGTCATATTCACCTCCACCTTTGAGAAATTAGATTTTCAAAATTTTCAATTAACATTGCACAAGGTTATCAAACATTAAGAACATTTTAATAGCAAAAAATTCGATAGCACAAATCAAGATCGCCAATATAAGGGGACGCTGGCTATATTGGAGCCATTGTGTTATTTCGTACGCAAAATGAAGATTTCGCTGTTAGTTTTGTGCAGTGCTCTTTTAATAGCTCAGGTAAAATAAAAATTAAAATTAAATTAGTAAAAATAAAAAATGGGAAAACTTAACAACCTGTCCTCTTTATATATTCCAGTCGACAAGACGCACTTCCAAGCTTACGGGTCCTGCGCGAAGCTCCACAAGATTTAAGTTTTACATCAGATTCTGATATAAATCGCACGAAGATTTTGGATTATATAAATTCGAAGATTTGGGCCTTATTCAGAAACTACGTGGATGCTTATAAAAAACTTTTTGAGAGTGTCATAAAATACGCCAACGAATCCGAATTGAAGAGCTACGCTCTGAAGACACGTATGCTGAAATTCACTGATCTGGTTAGCCGAATTAATGCCTTGCCTGAAATCGAAAGCGAAGAATCGGTTGAAAAACTTTTGGTTTTATACGATGAATGCGAAGAATTGACCAATAAATACGACGATGACGAGAGTGCCAAAAAGGAAAAGAAACTCCTTACACGAATCTTAGAAGAAACTGGTGAAATGCTTATCTATCACGAATTCATGGCCGATTTCTATAAATTACGTTCGAGCTTCAAAAGAAATATCCAAGAATATATTGATTCATTAGCTGGAGATGATAAGGTAAAAGACGCGAAATTGATTCATTGGTTCAAAAAATTTAAAAGTGATAACTCAATTGACGTGACTATGGAAGCATTTCAATTCTTTAGTGATAAAAACTGAAGAAAAGAAGGAATAAATAAAAATCTACCAACATTTAAACTGTATCCACTTCATTTATCTCATGGAAATTTCCACAGAAAAGTCAATTACGAGAGAAAATTTAATTAAATAAAAATACATATTTGGGTTCACATCTAGGGTTGCCAACTTTCTAAGAGAAAAATAAAGTATAAGTTTATTTAATAATTAAAAAATAGAGTAAGTATTTTACTAAAAAATAAAGTATTTTTAAATTCATCTTTATATTAATTAAAAAAACAGAACATAGCAAATAGTTAATAACATATAGAAATAAATAACATGCTTTCATACTACCATAAATTCAATTGAAATTATCTCTCACACCGAAGTACTAGTAACTTACTGGTAGTTAGTACACTTTTGTTCTTAAATATACACTTTTTAATGCTTGCAGAACATTTTGGTTGGTCTATGATTTGTTTCGCCTTTTTAAAATTATAATTAACTATGTATTTTAATAGTTAAGTCTGTACTTAAGTTGCCGAAATTGCGATTTTTGTGATGAGCATGTAGTCAATATCAAAACTGTCGAAACTCTCTATAATGAATTTAAATGGACCTGAAAAATAAAATCGTCGATGAGAGAATTTGGTGTTAGAAGAAAAAAAAAGAAATATAATGTAGCGAAAAATCCTGAGGTTCGCTATAGAGAGAAATTTGTTTTAGAGGAGGTCATTTTAGAGAGTTTCGCCTGTACATATTTATTTAGTTCAATGAACTACATGATGTATGTTTCGTAAAAACTGCTGTATATATTAAAAATAAAGTATTTCAGGATACTTTATTGTTCCATGAAAGTATAAAGTATATCGATCAGAAATAAAGTAGGATACTATATTATATAGTATGGTTGGCAACCCTATTCACATCGTCATAAAAATTATCCGAATTCTAGGTTTTTTATTTTCCTTATTTGACTAGCCTAAAACTAGACAAAATTACGACAATTGACCCAAAAAAAAAAACTGACCTACGGTCAACCTGTTTGCGGACTAGTCGCTCTCCAATGAAAGGCCCATGTTAAAAAGTACTGGTAACACGAAGGACTGATCGAAGGCTGCACTTGGGTCAGTCAATATTACTACAGGGAAACCTTACTTTTAATGAAGGTTGTTAGGAGATGGCCTCTATTTTCACGCGTTATTTATTTGGAAAAGGACTGATTCAAACTTACGAAGAGAGAGGCTACGGGTTCAACTCCCAGCTAAGGTCTTGAATGTTTGTGTCGTTTTTTCTGTCTCTGTGTTTCTCTTCCCGCCTCATTGTTCGTGGTATCACAACGGGCCCATGTGAGGCCTAAATGTGTCACCCTGAATGCTGGCAGCCACACTAACCAAACTTAACCTAACATAATAGTGGTACTCATGCAGCTTCGCAAATGCCTTCGCAACTTTTCCCATCGTAAATTTTCATATAAATTTTGACAGTTGTGTGACAAATTTCTCGTTTCCCACAATTTGCGAAGCTGCATGAGTCCCACTAATAAAAAAAAAATTACTTTTCCATGGGTTAATAGAACCATTTACTGCGAAAAAATTGCTTCCCGCATATTAAATATATAATGCATTAAAGGGTTAAAAAGCTTTTTAGCTATTATTTACTTAAAGAAAAAAATACACTTTTGGCGATTTTGTCAAAATCTCTCGCAAAACCATCGTCAACAAGTGTGAACGTCAGAATTTTTTACATCAAAATAATATTTTAAATTTCGACGTCAATTTCTTTTGATGTAAACAGTCAAATGTGCAAGTTCCCTAACAGGTTGGCTGATAAGTCCCCGGTCTGACACATAGATGGCGTCGCTAGTATTAAATGCATATTATTTTTATATAGTGGCAACCTTCAAATGATTCGTGTCAAAATTTGACGTCTGTAAGTCAATTAGTTTGTGAGATAGAGCGTCTTTTGTAAAGCAACTTTTGTTATTGTGAAAAAAATGGAAAAAAAGGAATTTCGTGTTTTGATAAAATACTGTTTTCTGAAGGGAAAAAATACAGTGGAAGCAAAAACTTGGCTTGATAATGAGTTTCCGGACTCTGCCCCAGGAAAATCAACAATAATTGATTAGTATGCAAAATTCAAGCGTGGTGAAATGAGCACGGAGGACGGTGAACGCAGTGGACGCCCGAAAGAGGTGGTTACCGACGAAAACATCAAAAAAATTCACAAAATGATTTTGAATGACCGTAAAATGAAGTTGATCGAGATAGCAGAGGCCTTAAAGATATCAAAGGAACGTGTTGGTCATATCATTCATCAATATTTGGATATGAAAAAGCTCTGTGCAAAATGGGTGCCGCGCGAGCTCACATTTGACCAAAAACAACAACGTGTTGATGATTCTGAGCGGTGTTTGCAGCTGTTAACTCGCAATACACCCGAGTTTTTGCGTCGATATGTGACAATGGATGAAACATGGCTCTATCACTACACTCCTGAGTCCAATCGACAGTCGGCTGAGTGGACAGCGATCGGTGAACCGTCTCCGAAGCGTGGAAAGACTCAAAAGTCCGCTGGCAAAGTAATGGCCTCTGTTTTTTGGGATGGGCATGGAATAATTTTTATCGATTATCTTGAGAAGGGAAAAACCATCAACAGTGACTATTATATGTCGTTATTGGAGCGTTTGAAGGTCGAAATCGCGGCAAAACGGCCCCATATGAAGAAGAAAAAAGTGTTGTTCCACCAAGACAACGCACCGTGCCACAAGTCATTGAGAACGATGGCAAAAATTCATGAATTAGGCTTCGAATTGCTTCCCCACCCACCGTATTCTCCAGATCTGGCCCCCAGCGACTTTTTCTTGTTCTCAGACCTCAAAAGGATGCTCGCAGGGAAAAAATTTGGCTGCAATGAAGAGGTGATCGCCGAAACTGAGGCCTATTTTGAGGCAAAACCGAAGGAGTACTACCAAAATGGTATCAAAAAATTGGAAGGTCGTTATAATGTTGAATAATAAAAACGAATTTTGACAAAAAAATGTGTTTTTTTTTGTTAGACCGGGGACTTATCAGCCAACCTGTTATAACACTCACTTCAAATCCCATACAAATTGTAAACAAATCAAACAGTTGCGCTCTCCTATGACGTACATGCGCAGTTGAAAACATTTTGACAACCGGAGTAGGTTATCTGGATTTTCATCTGTATCATATCATTGGAGTAATGTTTATAGGAATTCAATAAGAGCGCTAATTAGAATCAAAATTTAGAGTGAAAAAATCAAAAATTCAAAATCATTTGTGAATTTTTGAAATGAGTGACAGTTTGGCGCCACCAACTGCAAAGCAAAAGCATGTCCCGTCGCCTTCCGAGGAACATTCGAAAACGAACATCGGATTAGAGAAAATTCCCAAATCGAGCAAAAGTTCTTATCCTGGGAGCTGGAATTTCTGGACTATCTGCTGCTAATCACTTGCTTCAAAATGGCTGTGATGATATTTTGATTCTCGAGGCAAGGAGTCGCATCGGTGGACGAGTCATTTCGATTCCATTGGAGTCACAAAAGGTAAACTCTATTTTATATCAACATATGCAGGTCTTAGGAACTTCAAGTAAATATTATTGAGGAAGATAATTTTATACTGTTTAGAGAAGATAGAATGCTCCGATGGAAGAGTCCATATGTTTTTATGCAGGAAGATTAGCAATATTGGAAAGTAAAGCATTATGTAAGTTAAGTTTTTTGGACACATGCAGAGTGAGGGCAATAATTCTGGGTGACATAATATTTTATTAATAGGACGGACACTATCGTTCGAATGTTGAACAAAAAAAAGGGTGCTTTTTCTTAATGGTCCAATAATTGATTTTTCTCTGTGGCCCTTTTTCTGGTTATTTAAAGAGTCAACTTCTATTTATAAAACGGGAGCCCAGTTCCTTCTCGCGAATAAAGCATTGTGTGTCTATTGATTTTTTCTTTTTCATTTTTTTTTTTTTCTTTTGCCAAAATATGAATTTGATCATCGCTCGAGTGTCGGGGCAAAGAAGGTCTTATTCTATGCAGTTTTTATTCAGAAAATATTTTTTTTTATTAATATATTTATTTATTTCTTTATTTTTTATTAGAAATCGAATATAGCGAGAAGTCGACACTGTCCCGATAACGCTATTGAGCAGCAATTCTTACATTTACCCTCAAATCAGTTACAATCAGAATGTGGATTTTACAGTTGACTGATTTGGCATTCTGATATATGATACAATGTATATTAACCCTTTCATTACCGAACTGTTTTGCAATGGTCGTCATCAATTGATCTAACCACATCACATAGCTAACAAAGAAGTCGCTATTTGCCATTGGAATTCGAGCATAAACTATTGGCCCAGAAGCTCGTCAAGCGAGCAGTTGTAAAGAACAGCCATGACTTAATCCTAATCGGTTCCTTGTATACGATCGTATACAATTTTTAACCTTTCATTGCGAATATAAGTGTTCAGCACAATAAGAAAATGTAATATCTGCTAAAATTCGAGTCATTTTTATTCTATTTGCTAGATATCTTTTACGAGGATCCAATTGAAACAACATATATTATGTAATAATAAGGTATACCTGAGGAAGTACCTTATTTGGAATCAATTTTGTAATTCATCTAAATTTTTAATTAATTGTAACTTCCAATTCGACGACGTTTTGAGGGAACCGATGAGGGTTAATCTCGTGTTTAAGAATCAACCAGCCCTATTCTAAATGAGTATCCCTCTCAATTTTTCCCCTAGAATTTTTTCGCCACGGAAAAAGGAAGTGTTTCAAGCATCAATTGAAGGAAGAATGTGGATGACGTCTGCTTAAAAATATTCGAAGTTCTTTCTCCCTCTATATTCCCTACCTAGTGTGCCTAGAATGGGACATTTTTTCTTATCGTCAGGGAAAAATTCCCCAAAAATATTTGGAATCGACCTGAACGAGTCATTATCTCAGTGGTAATGAAGGGTTTAAAGAGTATACCATGAGTGAGGAGGTACCTTCAGTTTGGAAGTCAATTTTGTTTAATTCATATAAATTTTTAATTAATTTTTGTTAATTTTCCTAAATTGAAGAGATTTTTTCAAAGCATTAATCCTATATTTAGGAAACTATTTCCCATACAACCAATTGTGTACACGGTGGTTCCTGGCAAGTCCACCGATGGAGCTAAAATTTGCCTATAAAAACCTTCTTTAAAAGCAATTTTCCGATCGGAGTCGGCGTTAAATTGTAGGTCCCACACCACTTCGTACTAGAGCGATACAGACAGCCAGATTAATAATCGTTAAGAAAATGAAGAAGAATAAACTTATATTTAGGAATCCACTACTTACCTTGACCGTTGTAACTTCCCGTTTAGGTTGATTTAATTTATTATTTTCATTGTTGAAATAATCTCACCACAATGTCCCTTTTTTTAGGTTGAGCTTGGTGCCAATTGGATACATGGTGTCTTAGGCAATCCGATATTCGAAATCGCTGTACAACATGGTTTAGTAAGCGTTGTTAACGTTCCGAGTCCGCATAAAGTTATAGCGACAACAGAAGATGGCCATCAAGTTCCTTTTAATATCCTTCAAGAGATCTATGAAGCGTACGTATGCTTTCTGCGACGTTGTGATGAATATTTTCTATGTCAATATAGTCCGCCACCGGATATACACAGCGTTGGAGAGCATATAAATTATGAGATTGAAATTTATTTAAATTCAGTTCAAGATCCAAAAGAGAAACGTCTCAAGCAATTAATATTCAATTGTCTGCTTAAACGTGAAACATGTATTTCCGGCTGTAATGATATGAATGAAATTGATCTTCTAGAATTAGGTAGTTACACAGAATTACAAGGTGGAAATATTGTACTTCCATCCGGCTATAGTTCAATATTAAAACCACTCACCGAACAAATACCCAAAGAGAAAATCATAACGAAATGTCCTGTTCGACGAATACATTGGAAGCGAAAAAAGACACCAACTGGATTGGATACTGTTGATGAGAATGAAGAGAACGATGAAGATTCAGATGATTCGGAAGCAACTGTAACTGAAGTAGCCACTGCGGCGAATACTCTTGCTACGGCGGCTGTGTGCTGCTCCGACTGTATCGGCGGCTAAAAGCAAAGATGGTAGATGCACAAAACGAGAGAGTTCCGTTGAATGGGATAGTAGTTGTGATGATATGGAAAATCCGGTACGTGTTGAATGCGAAGATGGACGGGTCTATTATGCTGAACATGTGATATGCACCATACCGTTGGGTGTTCTCAAGAATACGCATAAAATACTATTTTCACCAGAGCTGCCACTTTACAAACAAGAATCCATTGAGAGTCTTATGTTCGGGACGGTTGATAAGATTTTCCTAGAATACGAACGTCCGTTTCTAAGTGCGGATATATCGGAAATTATGCTATTGTGGGACGATGATAATTATGACTTGCATGCAACCAATGCTGAGCGTGATTCGGAAGAGTATTTGAGTAAGAATTGGTTTAAGAAAATCTATTCGTTCGCAAAGGTCTCGAATACATTGCTATTGGCATGGGTATCGGGTCGTGAGGCTATTTATATGGAATCTTTATCGCATGAGGTGATCGCCGAAAAATGTACAGAAATGTTGCGAAATTTTCTACAGGATCCTTACGTACCGAAGCCGAAGCGCTGTGTTTGGTAAATAGGCAAAAAAAAAATATTCATTAATTTTTCTTTCTTCTTGCTTATTATGGAATCTCTTTTTTTTTTTTGCAGCACAAGTTGGAATTCTCAACCCTATACTCGCGGATCGTATACATCGATACCGATCGGAGCAACCCAGGATGATATTGAAAATCTAGCACAACCACTTTATCCACACCCACAAGCCATGAAGGTAAGATGAATAGGATTTATCTTTCTTCTGAAAATACCTTTCCTTTTAATATTTGAAACTTTTCCATCGTCCCTGCAGCCGGCTGTCTTGTTTGCTGGTGAGCACACGCATTCCAGTTTCTATTCAACCGTTCATGGCGCCTATTTGAGTGGCCGCACTGCAGCACAATTCTTGATAGCAACCGAGGAGCCCGATGAAATTCTCATGGAGTCCGATGGGAGTGATCTAAGCGATTGGATACGTGGAATTTCATTAGATTGAAATGCACAATGATCGAAAAAAAAAAAAAAATTCTTTGTAAATAATTTTTGTGAAAGTGAAGAAGACATTCAACGAACGAACCCAGTTGGAACACTTCGATTTCGCATCGATGCTTTTACATGCCTTGGAAACAAAATTGCTTTTAGCTTTTGGCATTTTCGCCTTATTTATTTTAAGTATTTCCTTCTTTTTTTTTTTTTTTTGTGTCCGTCTAAGTCAATGTTCAAAATTTGTTGAGTTTTTGAATATTCAAAAAAAGCATTTCTCTACACATTCTCTTCACCAAATAAGCTAGAAACAAAACAATTCACTTTTAATCGTACCGAAATGGTTAACGAAAATTTCATTTTAGATTTAAGTTTGTTGAAAATTTATGTGTTTTTTATATTTTAATATAATTATTGTAATTATTAGATATTTATTTTTACAATACTCTTAAAACAATATGAAAAGTGATACCAAAATGATAAAATTCAATTATGATTTAAAAGCTTCATGTGCAATGTGTTTAAATGAAAGCATCAGTGATGGAGTATTTCGGGATATATTCTTCGAATTTTTTCCATCAAGACTTTCCAATCTCTGACTCTTTAACCCGGTAGCGCCTGAATTGAAAAAAATAAATATTAAAAATAAAATAAAATATGAACCGGTTTTGAAGTTTTGATGACAAAACACGAACTTTTTTAGTGATGCCATATGGCATCGCTAGGCGCTACCGGGTTAAGTACAGTAAGAAATTGTAATCAGCCTGATTTTGAATATTCCCGGGGAATTTACTTTTCTCGAGACTAAAATTATCTTTTTTAAAATAGATAGGATAAGGAAAATTATGGATACGGGTAAAATACCCGTTCCTCACCAAATTTTTTTCCCCAAATACTTAAAAAAGAAGAAGTTTACTCTCGAGAATATTCCGAATCGGGCTGAATAAGTACGGATATGGTAAGAGACCTTTCTCCATAGAAGGCCATTCGGATTAAAGCGCTTACCCAGCGGCCAATAGTGCCTAACGCCTACAAAGTATACGAGACTGTAAGCGACCTGAATATAAATAGCTATAAAGGGTACGATATTGTAGGCGAACTGCCTACCAATAGCTTACAAAGTATACGAGATTGTAATCGAACTGCCTACCAATAGTTTACTTTATGTGGTGGTGATAGGCATTCACTCTACAAAACGGCCACGCTCGAACAAAAGTATACTAGGATGGTATATGAGGTCGTATGCATTACCGCCTACGGCCTACGAAATGTGTTACGGTTCATTACTTCTTCTGTAGGCAGCATTTTAGCCGCTGGGTAAATGGAAGAAGAATTAATGGAGGTGATTGAAGAAGCAATGATTGAACACAATTTAAGGAGAGCTAATGGCGTTTGGACCAAATAAAATGGATGTGTCAAATGAAGTTCAATGGATTTGATGTTGGGGAAAAAGCGGCGCCTAGACTCAGTTAGGACGGAAGATGGTAAGAGAATCTTCACTTCGAATTAAATGAAATAAAAAATAATTAAAAAATAAAATACTCTAAAGCGTTAAATATTTTATAGTTCTCACACTTCTAGATGCCGAAAAGAGACAAAGAAAAGGCAACATTGATGAAGGTCTGTAATATTGGAGTGTGAAAAGTGTATTTAGAAACCACCATGAACTTATTTTCCAACCTTGCGAAAATAAATTCTCTCTCACTCACGCTTTGATTCTCTCTGATAAGCTCATTTGTGGCGAGAAAACTTTTTTTGGGGTAGATTACGCATGGAGACTTGAGAACTGGTTTTTTTTTTTTTAATTCAAGCTGAGCATATGCGAATTTTGTGGCCCTACTTTGTGGACTATTTTTAAAGAGTCTTTTAGTAGAAGATGGAAATAATCAAAAACGCTTATAGATTTGTATTTTAACCTTTTCGGGGCATGTTTTTGAGCTGCGTTGTAAACCAAAAGGATGAAAGTGATTTTTTTGAGATATGACACACTTGAAGTAAATGAGCGATATGTACTTTTTGCTGAAAAACAATATCGTGTGTGTATTAGGGTGATGACTTTTAGTGTTTTTTTCTCCAAAAAAATTTCCTGTATTATAGTACGATGAACTTTTATTAAAGATGCCATAAAACACTAATTTTAAGGTTATTTGATAAAAAAAAAAATGTCACGCACCAAGTCATTTGAAAAATTTAATTTTTGATTTTTTTCCAAATTTTTGATGTTACTGTAAGCAGAGTCGCTCCTAGAGGGGTCAAATGTAAGACCAACTACCATTATTTTTTTATTCCCAACAATTTATCCAAACATACCTTCCCCCTATCTCCACTCCTTAAGGGGGCTCCCATACAAAAGTAATTTTTTTTAAATGAATTTTCCCCCCACTGTCCTAACTAGCCCCAGAGTGCCCCTAGAGGAGGCAAATGTTTGACCGACCCCCATTAACTTTGTCTCATTAACATTTTTTCCCAACATACTGACCCCCTATCTGCCCTCCTTAGGGGGTCACCCATACAAAATTACCTTAATTTTATCACAATTTCATACAAAATGGCTGTCACTACAGTCAAACCCCTCCTAGGGGGATGATATATATGACCGACCCCCATTATTTTTTTACCCCAAATATTTTCTTCAAACATACCTACCCTCTATCTCCCCTCCTTAGGGGGGTCACCATATAAAAATAGGCTTAAATTAAAGAAAAATGCCTCACGAACTTCAATCTATAATATAGATGCCGTAGGAACAAGAACGAGCATGTTCAGTATGCATATTCGAAAAATTTACAAAATTACCTTTTAAACGAGCCTAATATGAAGAATATTGGATTCGTTTTTGGTGTGTTTTAATAATATGTTATAATTATTACTTTTTTTTTAAACTGAATTTTGGGTTCCATCCCCTAACTGGCCGAATAATGACCCTAGTAAAAAAAAAAAAATTTTCGAGTCAAATGCCGCAAACCTCAATCTATGACGAGTTTTTTAAAACTATAACCAATAATATCGGTTAGTGGTTTCTATTCATAAAATTAATTCAACACAAATATTTTTTGAAACGCATTATTCACTATATATGAATAATTATTTTTGAATCCTTAATAAAACCATTTAAAGATAAAAAAAAAATTTCCCCAATTATTTCATTTATCATGCAGTTAAGGGTTAATAAAACTATTTACTGCGAAAAAATTCTTTTTCCCGCTTATTTAATATACAGTAAAGGCTTACAAAAAATTGTTTCCTCTTACCTCACCACACAAATTGTTACAAGCTGTCCCACCAACCGAAGCTACTCCCCGAATCACAATAAACTTACTCCGCTAATAGAACTTGTATGGAGTCTCCAATGAGCGATGACTTCAGTTTGCTTTTGTACGCCGGCCGGTAAAGTTTCAATTGCAGATCGTAGGGAAACGTAGGAGATTTTTTGCAGCTTTGTTTTTTTGTTTCTTTTTGCGGAAGAACTTATTGAATAAATATTTGACTAAAACTTTGTTTTACGAATTAGAAAAATCGTATAAAAATTTCGAATCGTTGGAAAAATGTCTTATCACAAACCAGAAGCCAAGGCCGTTCAAGAATTGAAAGACATCGCTCAGCGATTGCGAATTGATTCGATCAATTCAACCCAAGCCTCGAAATCTGGGTGAGTGGCGAAAATTTAACGAATTCATAAAATATTGTTTGCAGTCTTTGATTTTGTGTGCTTATTTTTGGTTTTTTTTTATATTTTTTAGTGTAGTTTTTTTTTTGTATAGTAGTGCACCTTGTAATAGTTTTTGAAAGCATTTCGAGTGTAGGTTCGCTCATAGGTCGCTTGAATTGTTATGCCGCCATTGCGATTCTGGCTTTGCATAAACACGTGGTCCGACTCTTAGATTTGCACGGCTTCGAAATGTGCTCATAAAATACCTACATATCTCTCAATTCCATTCCATTCGATCACACTATGTGCTTGGAGATTTCATTATGATTAACTTGATGTTTTTTTTTTTCTTTTTCTGTTAAATAAAGATAGAGAGTTATTAAAAAAAAAAAACAATTTAATGATTGTTTAACCTTCGTTGACCTTCAAAATGTGAGTGAAGCGAGCTAGTGTCGTGCTTTATGCGGCAGTATTTGGGAGCATACGATTCTAAGGGATAGATTTTTTATAGAAAATGGGATGAAAGCCTCTCAAATATGGGGGTTCTTTGGAGGTCTTACAGTTAAAAAAAGAATGATTGCTTAAGGTTTATTTATACTTCTTCATTCCAAAGGGGGATGTATCAAAATAGAAGGTCATACATTGGTTAGTATTATTCGAAAATCTACATTGAACAGTGGCGGATTTACCGAATAGGCAACATAGGCAGCTGTCTAGGGCGGAAAATTTTCAGGGGCGCCAAATTCTGACCGTCATTGCATCAATAAAAGGAAAGGCGAAAATTAAGGAGCTGTCTATGGGGCAAAATCGCAGTTGCCTAGGGCGTCAAAATTGTCTTAATCCGCCCCTGACAGTGAAGAATGTTTAGCTATGATTCCAAGAGATTCTAGAAGAGATCAAAATTTAAATTTTTTTTCTGAAAGTGGTAAAAATATTACTTAATGCAAAAAGTTCTATATCATGACAGTGGCGTAGCGAGACATTTCGGCGCCCGGTGACCGATGGGGGCACAATGACAGGAAATGCCGCCCCCTCCAACCGGCCTTAATAAAAATACTTTCATAACAGTTGAAATATGATTTGACGCCCGAGCTGCCCCCTTCTCCCCTCACTTGACTACTGTTTCATGTTTTATATGTAGGGCTCGGATTTTGATGACTTTTAGATGTTTAAAGCATACTTTATGGGGCAAAAATTTGTCTTACCAACATTTTGCGAATAAGTTAACCGATAATTGAACTTCAAACCGCTTTTCTAACTTCAAAAAAATTAATATTGAGGTTAAAAATATCTTTGAATTTTAGCTTTATTTGAGTTGAACAAAATTTTTATTCCATAAAGTATGCTTTAAATTTATAAAAGTCAACAAAATCCGAGCCCTGTTTATAAGTGAAATGAACTAAATTAATTACAGTCGACTCTCGTTAATTCAAACCTGCGATAATTCAGACCTCTCTATAAATTCAAAGTGATCACGAGTTCCCTACAAAATATCTTTATACATTCGACTCTCGATAATTCAAACACTCGATAATTCGTAATATTTTAAGAGTCCCTCGAGTTTCGAATTAACGAGAGTCGACTGTACTTACTTAGCTATTGCTATTCTTCTCACCCAGTGGAGCATAGGGCGTCAATTAAATAAATTCAAGTTCGATAAATTTAATTCAATTTAAATTAAAATCTCCCGATAATATTTAATTTGAAGAGCTGAGATCTCCCTGTAACGGAGGTATTTCAATCCAAAAATTAGAGGCTCTTTTTTTAATATTTAGTATATCCGATTTTTCAAATAATTCAGGTCTACTTAACAAGGTTTTACCGTATCAAATCTCTATTATTGCCATATCTCCTTTGGAATGCGATAAAAAAAAGATTTATTTTTTTTTCAAAATTTGGCTCAATATCGACAAAGCTTAGCGATCATAATTTACCTGAAAAAGTATAACCCAGAAAGATGGGTGATTAAGTTTCCCAATTTCCAATCCCATAAACATAGAGATTACTTTTTAGAAGTTCAAAATTCGACTTGAAAGAGTTTCTTTGCAACAAAGAGTGCGTCTGTCTTCAGTTCTTTTCGTTTCTTTTTCTGACCTACTATTCATAATTTTCTATGGACTTAATAAAATGGATGATCACTACTATCTGATCTTTGGCACACATAGTTCGATTTTTAAAACAAGTTTTAGTATTTATTTTTTCCTTTTTCTTTTTTAAGAATTTTTTTTTTTTTTGGGTCATATGGATTTGAAAGTAGCAAAATTGGAACGCTTTCGATATTATTAAAATTATTCATTCGCTTCGGTTTTGAGAGCATTTTTCGATGCATAGTTAAAACTTTTTATAGGAAATCTGTAGAGAGTGTATGTGAGGTTTATTGTGGATGGCTTCCCCGAGGACTTAACTTCACAATCCTGAGGCAGTATTCATTAAGAGAACTGGAGGTCCCCCTGAATATTAAAAAAAAAAAAACTGATTACAACTAGTCTAGTTTGGGTCTAGTTCCGTACTAGTCCAAAAAGGACTAGTTTTAATCAGTTTTAAAAAAAAAATTTAACTTCAAAATTCGTAGAATTTTTCACTTATTCTATGTATAAATTTTCATCGAATTTGGACGTCATGAATTTTTCGGATTTTTTTGGTCCATAACTCTCTAAACTTCCTCTAGCCCCTCCATTTTTTTTTTTGGGTTAATGTCTTATAATTGTTCAATATACTATTGTGGCAAATATAAGCACTACTAAAGCGCTCTTTCTCTCGTTACGCCCCTGGTCCTTCAATAAGGTCTGTTGGTAAAGTTGTGCAACTTTTCCCACTGTGTATTGAATTGATATAGAGAATGAGTCGTTAAAAAGGAGTCCGTCACAGAGAGAATACTAGAAGTTTTGTGGTCTTCCTACGTTTTTAGCCAGATCAGAAAAAGTTCGCCCATTTCCTAAACAATTTCACTAAAATCAATTGTTTATCAAAATGTGATTCGATTTGGATCTCAGGCACTTTCAGTCTCAAGTAGCCATGTAGGCCCGATTGTGGGTTTTTACTAATTTCTACTTTATTACCTTACTAAAAAAATCTCTTCGCAGCGGTAAAAATAGATTTTATAAAAGATATTTAACAGCTTTCAAAAAAAAAAACCAAGAAATTATTTTTATTATTTTATCATATATGTTATTGATTTGACCCACTGTTGCTGAATTGAATTTTTCGCAATTTTGTGAGCGCTTAGAACTTAAACCGGCATGACGAAATAACATATTGCGAACACTTAAAACTTAATTGATTAAAATCACTATCGGCTGATCTTCAAGGAATGACGTTTTCAACAAAAATTTTGTTGTTGTTGTTGTAAATGAGAAAAAAATGTCTTTGCACACGGGAAAAAAGGTAAAAAAAAAAATCGAAATTTTTTAAGTTTTTTGCGATTTTGACCTGGAAGGTGAAGTTTTTTGGATTTTATATGTTGGCAATTTTTGTTCCTTATGACAAGAGCTACAACTTTGCCTCAGAGAGTAAATCGAAATTCTGAACGGTTTACAAGATATGAGCCTGAGAAAATGATCACATTTTTACGAAAATGATACCGAGGCCCCAAATCTTTGGGGGCCCATAAAACAAAAAGTGCATGACTTTGGGGAAAATTGGGAGACACGGGTCTTTTTTTTTTTTAGTCTTTTATCACGTAGTGGTGTCCGTATATGGTTATTTTTTTTGGTGTTGCTCTGTGTAGTTGATGAGTACATGAAATAAGAGTAATTTGTAATCATGAATTCTCTCACAGTATGCAGACACCTCTCTCATAAGCTGTCAAACATTTTACGATCGTGAGTGTCCAAATATAAAAGGTTCCACTGTACTTGTTTTGCGGGTATTATCTTTCGGTTTATTTATTTTTTTAGATAATACCGCAAGAAAAGATATCATATTGTGGCTCTGTAAACTAATTTCGACAACTCATTTGTGGGAATGTTTATATTTGGAGTCCTTAATTTCATGGTTTTTTTTTTGTTGGTGTTAATTTCCAGAAGTTTGTGGTTTATACTCACAATAAGTTGAGTCTCCGTGAAATTCGAAGCATTCTTCCATTTATTTATACAAAATATTTAGTTACTTCGGTGTCAGTTGAGCCTGGAATAAAGAATTTGATTAGATAAACATTTGGCGCCATATGAGGATTTTATTTTTCTTCCTATATTTACCATCCCATTCCATGTGGCTCTGGGATAGCGTAGGGGGTGCGTGCAATGCTCTTGATCCCAGGGTCCAAGGTTCGATTCCCGGCACAGGCGAAACGGAGTGTAATGTTCCAAGCCTAGCACTGGTTTTTCAAAAATCGCATGTTAGGGGCACCTCCTTGGTATCACAATGGGCCGATTAACGGCCTAAGTGGCAGCCACTTCAACCTACCTACCTACCATTCCATTACAGGCAGTAGCTCAAATGCTGCCTCCAAAATTTTCACACTTCTCCCAACGATTTTCCGTTTTGCATACACGTAGTCGATACCCTTAAAGTCAAGTGTATGCTTGACAAGGGGCCATATACTGACTTAAAACGTCTAATAAAAAAAAAAAAAATCCGATAGACGAATTTTTGTAATAAAAACTTCTTATTCCGAGGATCTTCCCAATCACAGATTGAGAAAGCGATCAGTGATCGGTGAACAAATATTCTGTAAAACATGAATACTGAGATAAAAGATTCATTGAAGCCAGAGCACAAATTCAGGATAATATCGTATAAAAGAAAAATAAAAACTGGCATAATTTATCTTTTCTTAAAGAAATTTTATGGCAAATAAGGCACTGTACCTTAAAAATCAGTACAGCTGGTCCCATAACTCCCTAAAAGCCGGATTAGCACGGTAAAGACAAAAACCGATGCTTCCAAGCGGGGTAATGTTTATATCCGAGGGCCATATTGCCAGGGAATATTTCAGTATTATTTTATATTGTAGCGCTTTGTAGAGAATAGGGCCTCCCGCCCATATATTAGGTGTAGTAAAAAGAAATCCATTATTTTTTCAATAGATGGCGTTATTTATCTGCATCTCGCGTTGTATAAGTCCGATCGTGTTCCGCTAGGGGGCATTAGAAAGATGACAGTTCCTACTAAAAAAGCTTTTTTGACACTTTTTTGATTGATTGATTCAGTTTTGTTTGAGAGCTTGTCAAAGATGGACATCAGCAAAGAGAAAATTCGCTACATTTTACAGTTTTTCTTCGATAAGGGAGAAAACGCAAGCCAGGCGGCTGAAAATGTGAATAGCGTTTATGGACCTGATACTGTAACAGCCAATCATGCGCAATTTTGGTTTCGTCGATTCCGTTCCGGTAACTTCGATGTCAAGGATGCACCACGCACTGGAAGGCCAATTGTCGAAAATGTCGATAAAATCATGGAAATTATCGAGTCCGACCGTCATGTTAGCACTGTTTCGATTGCAAAAGAGCTAAAGATTGCACAAAAAACCGTTTGGAACCATTTGAATAAGGCTGGATACACAAAGAAGCTCGATGTATGGGTGCCACACGAGTTAACGCAAAAAAACCTCATAGACCGAATTTCCATCTGCGAATCGCTGCTGAACCGCAACAAAATCGCACAAATAATGGATTTCTTTTTACTACACCTAATATTAGATGTCAATATGTTCCAAGAACCTTTTCGAACCATTTCTGCTCGACCGTAATTAAAAGTTATCCACTTTGAGAAGCAATTTTTCCACATTAAATATTTTCCTTGGATAGACAATGATGTTCTCTATACATCCCTCAGATATTGGGCAGCATCGCGCAGACGTTTTTCGATCTTGTCTAAAAATAAAAATTCAAATGTCAATGTTGGGTGGCAAAGTCATCGAACTGGCGAGCCTCTTTTCATGAGGCAATACACTGAAAAAAAAAAATTTTTTTTTTTCAATCTGAAATAATACCTTAATTATTACGTAGCACTTGAGTTAATTACAGATGATTGATTTGTCTACTCAATTTTTTCCCTCAGCCATCCCACATCATGTGCCTCGATTGCCGAGATCATGTCCGTATTGTTCTTCAATACGATGCGCTTAAATTTGAAGTCACCGCGAGATCCATCAAGTGATCGTTTTATACTCTCCAAAGGACACGCTGCACCGATTCTTTACGCTGCATGGGCTGAGGCTGGCCTCTTCCCAGTTGAAGATTTACTGAATCTGCGAAAGATCGACAGCGATCTGGAAGGTCATCCTACGCCGCGTTTAAACTTTATCGATGTCGGCACCGGTTCGTTGGGACAGGGTGTTGCCGTAGCAGCCGGTATGGCGTATGTTGGAAAAAACTACGATAAGGCAGACTACAGGTAGGCGGCTGTGATTGAATAATGATTGGGATTCGTTTTTTTTAATTTTTTTTAATAAAATGATCGATAGAACCTATGTGTTGGTTGGTGATGGTGAGTCAGCTGAAGGCTCAATTTGGGAATCGCTCCATTTTGCCGGTCACTATAAACTCGATAATTTATGCGTCATCTTCGATGTTAATCGTCTGGGTCAATCGGAGCCAACATCGTTGCAACATCAGATGGATATATACCGTAAACGATTGGATTCATTCGGTTTCAATGCTCTGGTCGTTGACGGTCATGATGTTGAGGAATTGTGCAAGGCTTTCTATGAGGCGGCGAATACACGGAATATGCCGACTGCCATAATTGCGAAAACCTATAAAGGAAAATTCTTCCCCAACATTGAGGATTTGGAGAATTGGCATGGAAAACCTTTGGGCGATAAGGCGAACGAGGTAATAAAACATCTTGAGGGTTTGATGTTCGACTCGTCGGCACGTGCACCAGGATTGGCACCGAAATCGCCAACAAAATCCAAATCCGCTCCAGCTGTTAACATCAGCAATGTTAAATTATCATCACCGCCGAACTATAAGATCGGAGAGCAGGTTGCCACACGTCTGGCATACGGGACGGCACTAGCGAAGATCGCCGAAAATAATGATCGTGTCATTGCGCTCGATGGAGATACGAAGAATTCAACATTTTCGGAGAAACTTAAGAAAGCCTTCCCCGAGCGGTATATCGAATGTTTTATTGCCGAACAGAATTTGGTTGGCGTTGCCATCGGTGCCGCCTGCCGTGATCGTACAATAGCTTTTGCATCCACTTTTGCCACGTTCTTTACGCGTGCCTTCGATCAAATTCGCATGGGTGCAATCTCTCAGACGAATGCCAATTTCGTTGGCTCTCACTGTGGCGTGAGCATCGGCGAAGACGGCCCCTCACAAATGGGTCTCGAAGATATCGCACTGTTCCGTGCAGTCCCTGGCAGCACAATATTCTATCCAGCGGACGCTGTTAGCTGCGAACGAGCCGTCGAATTGGCTGCGAACACAAAAGGTGTTTGCTTCATACGTACATCACGTCCAAATACCGCGACCATTTACGCCAATGATGAACCATTCGCTGTCGGTAAGGGCAAAGTCGTCAAGCAGTCGAAAAAGGATCAGGTCCTGCTCATTGGTGCTGGTATCACTCTGTACGAATGCTTGAATGCTGCTGGCGAATTGGAAAAGAGTGGAGTACACGCTCGCGTCATCGATCCGTTCACTGTGAAGCCCCTGGATGCTGCCCTAATTGTTGAAAACGGACGTGCCTGTGGCGGACGCATTGTTGTGGTCGAAGATCACTACCAGTAAGTGATCAATAAATAATTTTTTATAAAAAAAAAAAAAACAATTCATCATTCAATTTATTCAACAGACAAGGCGGTCTCGGTGAGGCTGTTCTCAGTGCTCTGGCTGGACATCGAGATTTTGTTGTCAAACATCTTTATGTGCCAACGGTACCTCGTTCAGGTCCTCCAACTGTACTTATCGACATGTTTGGCATTTCAGCTCGTAATGTCGTCAATGCTGCCCAAGAGGTTCTTAAATTATAAGAGAAGAACAAAGTTAAATAAGATACGACAATTCAGCATTTAAACCATAAAGCTTAAAACGTCATGGACATATTGTGGTTGAAATTGTTACACATTTTTGAGTATCTAGTAATGTTAAAGTTCCTCATTTTTGTATCATAATATTTTTTTTTTTTTTTTTATAATGGACTCTTTAAATTGTAGAGTCAAGAATTAATTTTCTTGGGTTTTTGTTACATCGAATTTAATAAAGTTTTCCTAAATTGGACACATTTTTTTTTTTTTAATTTATCGTTAACTCTTAACGGAGTACTCTGGTCTAGAATATTTTTAAAATATATAAGGTTTGAAATTCTAAAATCTGGTAAAGTTACAGTTACTTTACAGGCGTGACAAATCAATTCTTCCCGGAATGAAATGTTCATTTTTCTCTAGATGGTTAATTTTTTTACAAGCCTATTCAAGTCCAATCCCAGCTAGCATTTTTCGAAATTTTTGATCAAAAGCGAGTCTTTTTCGAGTCGCCTTTTTGATTAAAAAGATCAAATATGCGCTCGTTTTCTGATCAAAAATGATACTTTTATCGGGAGAAATTGGAACCCTAGCCGCGACTCTTCTTAGGGAGTCATATTTGATATCATTTGCGAGTCATTTTCGAGTAATATTTGTTATCATTTTCGAATCATATTTGTTACAATTTTCGAGTCTTCTACGACTCATATTTGCTATCATTTTCGAGTCTTCTACGACTCATATTTATAGTCATTTGCTTTCTAAAAATAAAAAAAAAATAAAAATTTTTTTTAATCAATTACACAATTTTTGGCTTTTCCGTGTTTATGTTATGATGTGAAATGTATTATTATTATGAATTCAAAATTTTTTTTTCCTTTGCCGGTATGTGGGATTTGAACCTAGGAACTCTCGTTTTCTAGTCCTGTGCTCACCCGTCGACACCAAGCATTCCAAATCGAAAGTCATGGAAATTTTTCGTTTATAACTTTAAAGTCAAATTCCATTCAATTCAATTTTGAGTCAAATATTGAGTGACATATAAGATAGAAATAATTTGAATGATCATATTTCAATCCCATACGTGATTAATTGGCGATTGCTCGATATTTTGTTTTTGTAATTTGAATACGACTCGCTTTTGAAACATATTGAAGAGTCGTTTTCGAGTCTTCTTTTAATCGTGCATGTGATCAATCATTTTCTAATCATGAAGGGGGCTCGAAAAAGACTCGTAAATTAATCTTCTCATAAAACAGTCTTCCAAATGTTGGGTGGGATAGGCCCGATTTAGAGTAGGCAATTTCTGATTGAAGAGTTGCTCTATTTTTCGGCGAGAACTCTCCGAGTAATAAAGCAACTCTTCAATCAGAATGGTCTAGTCTAAATCTGAAATCTAAACGATTTCGAATATTTTTATTCGGATTCAATTTTTAGAGCATGCCTGAATATCTCTAAAATGTCCATGCTAAAGATATTCTTGCCCCAAAAAACGATTGAAAGTTGAGCGTCTTAGCCCGAATAACTCTTATGAAAGGATCTTGATCTGTAGGACCAACCAACAAAATAAACGTTGGCATGGTCCAACGACTATTTGTATAACTTTCGAAGGTGAATCTTACTGCATTCCACTGCTCTATTCTAAATGAATATTTCCTGGGAATGTTTTCCCTTGAAAATTTTCTCCGCGGCAAGAACAGGTACTCTAGGTATCAATAAAGAATAAAATATGATGACCAGCGCTCGGATTTTAGTTGCATTTATAAATTTAAAGCATACTTTATGGAGTAAAAATTTTGTTCAACTCACATAAAGTTAAGATTCAAATCGATTTTTAACTTCAATATTTTTTTTTGATATTAGAAAAGCGGTTCCAAGTTCAACTTCACTCAACTTATTTGCAAAATGTTGGCAAGAAAACTTTTTGCTCCATAAAGTATGCTTTAAAAATATAAAAATAAACAAAATCCGAGCCATGATGATGACTAGAGCGTGTATTTTTAAGCATTTATAAAATTGAAGCGTACTTTATGGGGCAAAAAATTTGTTCAATTTACATAAAGTTAAGATTCAAATCGATTTTTAGCCTATTTAAGACTTTTTCAAAGCTAGGAAATCCCCTTGAAGTTCAAATTCGCTACTTATTTCCAAAATGGTGATAAGAAAAAAAATATCCCCCCCACAAAGTATGCTTCAAATTTATAAATGCTTAAAAATACACGCTCTAATGATGACCTCTGCTTAAAAATGTTTGAAATTCCTGCTCCCTTTTGTTCCCTTCCCAGTATGCTTTGAATAGCAGAATTCTTTTCAAATCCGCTCGGGAAAATTCTCTGGTAATATCTAGAATCGGGCTGAATGCGTCTAAGATCTCATGTACATCAGTTAGCGAACACTAATGGAGAGTTCTTTTAAAGAAGGAAGTTCTCTTGTATCAATGTGAATATCAATCCGAGGCGTCATAGTTATATTTAGGTTGTTGATTCCATTGCACATCATAGAATCACGGGGTAAATTTTCATCTTCCTTTTCGTCTTTCTGGAAGTGTTAATAAACAATTAAAGGTTTTGAGGCCATCAAATCTCCAGCAGGTGAACGTATTTCTTTGTTCCTTCTCTGACTCGCTTCCATGGCGGAAATTTCCCTGCAATGTACATCAATTTTGACTCATTGGCAGTCATCACTCCGCTCCCCGTTTCACAGCATAATTTGTGAAGCTTTTTAACAATCGCATGTTATGGTATCTTAAATGGAAAATGAAATTACAACACAATAACGACCTTAACTGTTTCGATTTTCAAATGTTTATATTGACAAATAAATTATAAAAATATACTTAACAGAAACAGCTGGTATACAAAAATAGTAAAGACTTAAAATTTATCTCCTTCGATATTTTTTTTTTTTTTTTTTACACGCTTTGATTCTAAGCAACTTCGACTTGAATGGATCTTAAAACGGATTTCTCAGATTCAGTCAATTGTTCGGCGAACGTACGGAAGTGATCACTGGAAGAGAATTGTTGCAGGAACTTGGAGAGTGTCTCCTCCATATTGGACTGGAAGAGTGATTCATTCATAAGAAGCGACTGCATGAGCTGATCGTCTTCGCTATTTTCAATATCATCATCGTCAAGGCATATATCGGATATGTAACGTATTTTGGAAGTCGAATTATTTGCCATATCACCGCCAGCACCGTTAGTTTCATCGTTGTCCTCAGTATCGGTATCTTCTTCTTCGTCGTCTTCCTCCTCCAGGCGCAATTCGCGCAAATGCGTTAGCTCGTTAACAAGTAATTTAAAGATTTTAACAAGAGCGGGTATAGTAACCCATTGCTTGGTGGCGGCAGCTTGAGAACGTGTCCTAATGCGATTCGAAACGTTAGTATTTTCAACTAAGATCATCTCTTTGAAAGTAATTGAAGTTAAACGAATATCCTGTGAAGTTACACCATACTCGAAGAGTTTACATAATGCCATTGTGGAGACCTAAGAAGAAAATTTTAATACAAATATTTCTGTGTCTAATAATGCTTGCTTGCCAAGAAGAACTTACTTTTCTTTCGTAGGCACCAAAGAAGGAAGACTGTTTCGATAGCCAATTGTTTAAGACGAATTGCATTGCTGGCTCGCCCGTTGGACCCGGCACTGTCGAAAGGAAATTCAGTACTGCGTCCATTTGCGTTAGTATGAGATGCGCAAATATGACGACCAAATTCATAATCACTTTAAGGCAATCGACCAATTGCATCTTACTAATCACAGCCTTTAATAATAGATCGACATTCTCACCGAGCATATTACCCATTTTCGCAATTATCGTAATGACAAGACGTCCGATTTGTCCAGCGGTCATTTCATTATTCATTGGATTCAATAGCATTGTGGTGAGTTGCATAATATAGTTTAGACCTTCACCATTTTTATAGGCACATATCTGTTCTGGTGAGACAAAAATGAAGGCACGTAAGCATTCGCCACCCGAAACCATAACGGCATTATCATCAGTTTGTAGTACGCATTGAACCATCGCTGGAAAGGCATTCTCAACCAAAGCATTGGATATTGGCGCTTGAGAATATTTAATGATCGTGGCCAAAAAATCCAATGCAATATCCTGTTTCGCTGTACTCGCATTAGCTCCCTGCAATTGCAGTATGCTAACAATGGTCGGAATAAATTTCTCCTGCAATGCCTGCAGACATTGAGGTATCTGTGATAGCGATCGAATTATATTCTGTATCATATCCATTATATATGGATCATCGGGATATTTCAGGAATATTGCTATCGTAAGAGGAATAAGCTTGCCTTGTGCTTCGACCGCGAAACTTGTGTCGAACTGAAAAATCGGGAATTAATTATAAAATCCTTTATTAAATTAAATTTAATTACTTACCTTTACAATGGCATTTAAAGAGGTTAAGAGTAGCGCCAAAACCGAACTCTTACAGCCAGGTATGAGACTCATAATACCATCCAAAAACGCAGAAAGCTGCGTTCGTATAAGCGTACGTTTTTCATTTGAAGCCTTCATATGGGCTGTTACGAAACCCTCGATCGCTCTGTCGAAATGGAGGTAAAAAATTTATTGGAGCATCGTCATGACCAGTGCCGGCCACCACTACATTTACTAATTGCGTTTGTGTGCGTGTACATTACACAGCGAGAAACAGTTGTGGATGTTTTCATACAAAATTGCAAAAATTTTTCTTAGAGCTGAAAAATGTTCTTCTTTAGAACTGGGTATGTCCCTAGATCGATATGTCGCAAAAATTCGACGCCTCGTCCAAGAGGTAGGGATGGGTCATTTTGGAGCCTTTTCAGATCATCTTGAGCTCTTTTATCTTGAAAATTTACAGTGCAGAGCAGAATTTATATATATTATATAATAAAAATAACTGAATATTAAGAACACGATGAAAAAATTCCTCAAGTATAAAAAATTCATTTTCTTCAAAGTGTATCAAGGCTGAAAAAGTTTACGTTCTCATCTAGCTTCATCCGACGCAGCTCCGCCTCGCTTGACGTTTTCCACTCAACTGAACGAATTTTTGGCTCTCAGCTTTGCTTCTCAATTGAGAGCAATTTTGTGCACATACGAGTGCTTACGCTCATTTTGCTTCTAGCTTGCTTCCGTGGCCGGCACTGGTCATGACATATCTCCATAACTATATCTATATGTCTATCTATAAAGGATCTCAAGAAACTGCATAGAGGAAGTAAAATCATTAAGGATGTTATGGTCATCAAAATCGATTCTCATGGCGCTGACCATTTCTGTACATATTTTGTTTGATCTATCGTGGTGGTTCTGTTCGTTACAAACGTACGTTATAGAGATTTTAACCTTCAGATTTACAGTGGAAACTGCCCTGAGCGATTATAGTTAAATTTTGTGTGTACATTGATAAAGGAAATTTGGATTTGAAAATGGTTTTTACTTACCTCACGGCGCTTATTCGAAGAACAATTGATTTCTCTGCAGCCAAACTTTCTCTTGTAGCATTTAAAATTTCTTGTAACATTTGAGGATTGTAGATCTTCGAATTGGAGTACGTACTCAATGTCCATAGAGCACGACCGACCAAAAATGGCTGTTCCGCATAATGCAGGAGATTGCGTACAAAAGTCAAATAGTTCAATAAATCGAATTGATCCTCATTATCGAGTATTAAATTACGAAAACTGTGCACCGCAACCATACAAGCTTCTTGTATTTTCCACCAGTTTGCATTGCCAGCTGCTTCCTCCGCTTTTGCCACATTCATATGACGACCAAGTGCTTCTTGCATTGCTTGCAATGCATTGTACTCGGCTTCCTCAGTTAGTGCCTATAATATAAGTGTATTAATAATGGGTTTATTCGTCCACTCCAACTACATACCTGCAGCAAGTCATGAACCGTTAGTCTGATTGTCAACTCGACGCCACTTTCATCTTCATCTTCTACAAATTTCTCCGGATCCTCGTTCCAGTCTTCGATTTGCTCTTCGCTTACTTGCGAATAAACGATAACAATGTAAATTAAATCGGCAATAACATTTTTTATAAATTTGTGATACTTTTTCACATTAATAATAAACGTTATGCATTCGAGGATTTGTATGATCATCGTTGTGAAATACGTCTGCTCATCCTCGTCCTCATCCGCGGATGAGATTGCGAATGGACTTGGTTCAGTTTGATTGACAACAACTTTAACATATGTATCAGCAATTTGTGTTAGCAATTGCCAAATTATAGGCAGCAATCGTTCCATGTAAGGCATCAGAAATTTCGGTAATTCCGCTATGATGAACGTTAGTACTGCCGGTAATTAAAAATAGATAAATTACTTAATCAAAAAATTCAGGAATATTATATAAACTTACATTTGACGATTTCAGTTCTTAGCAAGAAATTGGAAGAGTTACCACAGTTCATGGATAAATAATAACAGAGTTTTTCCATAAACATATTTAGAATATCGTTCATCATATTTTTCTTTTGTATCTTATCACAGATATTCATATTGATAGAAACTATTAGCGTTTTCAGGAGTATAATTGCCGAGACGCGTGTTTTAACACTAAATAACTGATCGGATTCGAATATATGATAGACCTTCGAAATAACAATGGGGCCAAGTTTATTGATAAGCTTCTCATCATATGAGAATTCTAGCAAGACATTCATGGCACCGTGTATAGCATCCTCATTACTATCCAGACATTCGACGATACGCTCAGCCAAATCTGTCCATATATTTGGCCAATCAGTTGCAGCAATCGTCGTTATAGTATGCGCCACAGATAGTCGTATTTTCGAATTAGGATCATAGAGACCATTCAATAATATATTGCGTATCGAACGCTTTGCCTGTTCGGAAGCTATACCCCCGTTGTTCACTTCATTGTGGTTTCCATGTTCATCGTATTCGGTCCAATGATTCTCAACGTAACGTGTTAGCATTATACATGCGATTTGACGCAATGGAAGCACAAAGGATTGGTTCATTATCAACTCGGCCAAATAGACGCCATAGACTGCAAAATATCAAATATTTACATTAAACCATCAATTGCACTTGTGACGTCATAAATGGTCTTACCTTCTGTAAATTCCAATTGCTTCATTCGCTCTGTTGCGGATTTCAGAACCCTTGTTTCCGAGCTGAGAAGGTTTTGTAGCTCTTCTAGAATGGCCTGCTTAACGGATTCGGCGTTCTGAAATGCTAAAGACATTTTGTAAGGCTTTTCCACTTTCGTCTTAAATTCAATTCAAAGAAATTCCTTTGCAAAAAGCAGCTGGAAGCGGCGTGCGCGCGAGCTAATTCGATAAAATATCGAAGCACCGAAAGGTTTCTTGTTCGATGTATCGATGGCACTTGTGGCAATCGTTCGATAGACGCGTAATGTTTGCGAAACGTTTGTCGCAAATATTTGTATAATTATTTTATTTTGATTTTAGAAAAATTTAGTATATATTTGAATATTTTAGAGAACTTTATATTTTTAAACATGGAAACAGGTGCTATACTGCTTATATAAAAGCTTTCATATATATTTTGAATTGTTTTCATTTCATATATGACAGTGTCAGTATTTATGATGATTTTTTAAGGTTAACTTCTTTGTCCACGATTTTCGCGTGTTAAGTTTGAGGTACAATAAGTACGACAGCCCGAAGTGACGATGCGTTTTGTCGTCGTGGTCTGTAAAATTGAATATCAATGCACGCAAACCCACAACGTAATTTACAATGCTCTCTGACACGATAGCACCATACGACAAATATTGGAAATATTTTATATATTTCTCGTTCCAACATCATTTGATACTCTGAAATCAGGGGTGGATACTTTTGAAACAGGGTTGAATAGACTCAAAAATCTGTATCTGCAAGCATTAAAATGCTTTGGCAGGACAGTTGAAGGAACTCAAGACTAGGATTCTGGAAGCATTATGATGCATTGTCCTGGGAGGAAATCATATGATACCTACGCTACGTTTTCCTAGGCCATATGCTTCATTGATCTCCGACACACTTATCGGATACGAAAAACATATCGTCGTGTCGGGCATGTCGTGCACGATTGTACGTCTAGCTATATGATTATTGATCTTTGCATGTACACAATCTTAATCGGATACCTGCAAGGACCGATCTATCGTTATATCGGCTGTCGTAGACACTAATTATGTCATCGTCATATCTTTATGATTTTAATCTTTGCTATGTATACAGAATTCTTACATCTATTACCTGCAGAGTGCCGATCTATCGGAAGGCTGATAGTCTGCTTTGAAATCGAAAAGCTATTCTCTTAAAAACAATTATGTAAATGAACCCATTAGGACATACATCATTTTGTTTAGCTTAATGGACACACGATATACATATTCGATGCATGAAACACTTTGTGCCTTATCCGGGAAGCGCTGAGAGTCTGTTGTGCAAGCGATTTTATAGCTTCCTGCGTCCTTGCGAAAAAACAAATTTCATGTAATCCAAATATCAGTGTATGTGCTCTTAGTAACACACTAATCGAATGATCAACATCCCTACGTTATTGTTATACTAAGAAGCGCAACCCCAATTAGGAGCAAGAAATTTTGCTTCAGTTATGCTTTGTGACTCCTGCGCGACTGTTTGTTTAAAAATATTTCAATGTTAAAAGTGAACGAAAGTGATTATTTAGCTAGTCTATAATACAATTCAAGTCGAAATATCAACATCCAGAACGTATTGATAACGAACAATAGTCTGCAGACCTTCAAATTTCAATTAGCTTGAAGCACAAAGCAAATAGCTAGTATGGATTCAGATATATGCTTTGAATATGACCTCGCGTCAACGTGTTTGATTTATAAAATCAGATGATTCAAATGCGTTAAAAGTAGTGATTTAACGATAAGCATTTGTAATTATTTAATGCTTGCTAGTTCGAAATTACAAATTTAAGTAAATATATCAAATCGAAGAACAGTTTAATAACGTAATCAGACTTAGGATATAGCCGAGCCTTCAAGTATTTGAAACTTTGCTTCAGAACACGAATAAGTCAAAGTAAGCTGAGTAATGGATTCTTTTCGCTATATTTTGGAATCATCGACCATACGTGTTCAGATCGTGTTTGATTTATACCAAATCAGATGAAATAAACCCAAGAGAGCGCTTCATAAGTAAGTCATTTTTACACAATAAGCCATTTTTGTTAAGTTTTTAATTGCTTGATCTATTGCGCCCATCAATTCGCAAATTTATACAGAGTTTTGATCACAATCGACGATCAGGGAAGTCAAGTAATTTCAGACTTTATGGAATATATCGTCGTTAAATATTTAATTCTTTTTTTTATAACTCCGTTTTTATTTGCTCCTATCTTACGAGAACAAGCAATTCTTTTGACTTTACTTAAATAACTAAATAAATAACTTGCCTCTCACGAGGAAGGTAACCAAAGCTACCACCTCTTATACTACATTATGCTACTTATAATTACTTTAAAACTGTAAGGTTACCTGGCTGGAATTTTTTCAGCCGGAACAAGTTTCTAGATGGCTGCAGTAAAACATTTGCTATGGGATTAGGGTGATCTTGAAGACAAGTATGATATTTTGCATCATATCTCCTTATTTCCTCTGTCACAAAAGAAGAGTTGAGGTCCCTATTAAGATTATTATTCGTGACATACCATGGTGCATTTGTAATAATTCTCAGGATTTTAGATTGAAAGCGCTGGATGATAGCAATATTTGTCTTAGTAGCTGATCCCCAGAGTTGGATCCCGTATGACCATACAGGCTTTTTAGATGGATTTATATATGAGAACTTTGTTACTCATGGATAGTTTTGAGTGCCTGCCCATCAACCAGAACATGTTGGTGAATTGTATGCCAAGTTGCTTTCTTTTAAAAAAAATATGCGTTCTCCAAGTGAGCTGTTTGTCCAAATGAATTCCTAAATATTTAACGCTGTCTTGAACAAACAATTGACAATCGTTAAGAGTCACGGTAGGACAGTGGTTTCTGCCCGTAGTGAATGTGACTTGCGTTGATTTTGTCGAATTCGCCTTCATTTTCCAACATCTCAGCCATTTTTAAAGGTTGTGGAGTCCATTCTGAAGATAAAGTGAGGCGGTAGTGGGGTCTGTGTGACTTCCCAGCCCAGCTGTGTTGGGAAGATCTGCTGTATATAGGGTGTATAGCACAGGTCCCAAAACGCTAGCTTGTGGCACGCCATACTCTATTTCCTTTATAGAAGTGAGTTCTTCATTTACTTTGACCATGAAATGGGTATCTGTGGTATATGATTTAAGAAGCTCATAGAAGGGGTATGGTAGGGTTTTCTTGAACTTAAACAATATGGCCTGTTATGCCAAACTTTGTCGAATGCTTGGAAAATGTCTATGAAGGCTGATGTGCAGTATTCTTTCTTCTCAAGTGCAGTTTTGATTATCCTGTGAACTCTGTGTACTTGCTCAACTGTGCTGTGGCCCTCTCTAACGCCGAACTGGTGGTTAGGTATAAGCTTTTCTTTCAGTATGGTTTTAAGATTTGTAAGAAACATATATCATATACTTTGCTGATTATTGGTAAGAGACTTATTGGCCTATACGATGAAACATTTTCCGCTGGTTTTCCGGGTTTCGGGAGCATTATAATTTGAGACTTTCCACTGTACTGGATAATAGCCGCATCTGCTTATAGCGTTGAAAAGCTGTACCAGGATTTGAACCCCATTATCAGGAAGTTCTTGAAGAGCTTTCGCTGTTATAAGTATACCCTAAGAGTCAATTTATTTTTTGAGTGAATCTGTGGCATTTAGGCTGTGATTTGTTTATGTTAAAGATGGTATGAGTATAGCTTTCATTAATTGTGCCTGTTGCTTCTCATGTATAGCTAGAATAATCTTAAGTCTGGATTCTTGTGAAGATTTGGCGCCATAAACTTAGCCATTGATATATGCTGAATAGTCGCTTTTCTATAGCTTTATATTTGCGCCCTCATAGAAAATTACTGATTTTAAAGGAGATTGTTCGCGATGAAATTATTGAGCTGCATATTTTCTAAGCACTTTAAAGTCGCCTAGTATACATGTAAGGATTCGTATTTTACGTACCTACTTGTAAGTGATACGTAACATAACGGCTTTATAGAGCGTTTGACGAAAATGCAACTCAAGCTTTGTCGGTCCCTTGAGGGTCGTTATATCCAGATTCTACTGTACTTCCTCTTTAAATTGACACCCCAGCTAACGTTTTAAAAAACTTTTAATCAAAAGCGACTCTTTCGAATCCGCTTTCCGATTGAAATAACCAGATAAGCGCTCGTTTTTTGTTCAGAAATCATTCTTTTCGAGAGAGAAAATATAATTAGCCGTGACTCTTCTCGCGGAGTTATATGTTGATTTCATTTGAGAGTCGCTTTCGAGGCGTATTGGTTATCATTACTTTTTATTCATCGATCAAATTGATGACCTTTATAACATGGGTATTTCCGACTTATTTTCAGCACCAAATTCTTGATCGTTTCTTATGCCTCCTCCTTCTTCTTCTTGCCTTTTCAAGTGTCCTCAAAACGCGACTATTTCCTCCATTTTGTTCTCTGTTGCATATCAGACAGTAAGTCTACAGCCTCGAGTCCATTATTACTGTGTCCATTCAACGCTGTATCGGACGCCTCCGTTGTCGCAACTTTATTTTTAGTGTGTAGACCTTTTTTGCCAAGCTGTCCTCATTTGCTCTCAGGACGTGCCTATACTAGCGTAGCCTTGCTTTCCGTATTTTCCCAACAATTGGAGCAACTCCATTACGGGTCCACGTTTGGAACATGATCAAGACGAGTCAGTCCGGACTTCCAGCGGGGCATCTTTGCTTCCATAACACTAAATCTTCTTTCTGGTAGTTTGGTTAAGAGGTCGTCCATATATTACATCAGCATGTTTTTGACCATTTTAGAATGCCCCCTACCCCTTAACATCAAATATCAAACCCCCCGCCACTTCTTTTTGTATTTTTTTATATAAACTTTGCTTCTCTTTACTGGATCTTCCTTTGTGTGGGAACTAACAGTAATTATTCGAATCTTATTTCTTAAATATAACTTAACTATTTATACAGAGATATACATAAATAATTTTGATTCCAACGGGCCTCAATTTGAGAAACTTGGCTGCTGAGGACTAAGTACTATCAAACCGCATCCGTTGCTAGGGTGAGTGTTGATCGTGCACGAGCGACGTGCGTCAAGCTTAGTGAATCCTTGGTGGGATAAGCGCACGGCGCGCATGAGCGAGATGCGCAAAATTGATTGACTGGAACGGCTACTCTGATGATAGGTAGGAGCATTGAGCGTTGAGCGTGCACGAGCGAGGAGCCTCAATCTGTATGATTCCTTGTTTGTGCCAAGAAGCTGACATGAACGAGCTAGAGTGCAGGTAACAGAGTATCGGTGTTATATATCCAAAACAATAGAAGCGGACGGAAGGTCCTTTCTTCTTAACCGTGTTCGACGTGTTGTATTATTAAGGCTTCTTGCCAACTGATTCGAGTGATTCTTTAGCTTCTCATTGTAGGGTGATTTTAGGCGAACGATTTCGTCCTTAACAAGTGACACTTGCAGATCGCTGTGAATACTTTCATTACAGATGTACAATGGAGCACCTATACTAATTCTAAGAATTTTCAATTGAGCTATTTGGATGTTTTCTATAGAGGATGTTATATACTCTAATACTCTATTATATAATAGAACTTTATACTCCATATTAAGAGGGGAGCGATAGTTAATTAGCCAGTGAATTTTTGATGCTTTAAGTTTCAGGTTGGTCCTCTTTACTTCGATGTGCTTTCGCCAAGTTAATCGTTTATCTAAGTGGACTCCTAAATAGATTACACTATCTACTTGGGGGATGGAGACTCCTTTAAGGATATTAGTAGGGCTTATACCTCTTCTAAACGTAAATGTAAGGTGTTTACATTTACATTCGTTTACATCAATTCGCCAGGTATAGAGCCAATTTTCAATTAATTGCATATGCTCTTGTAGGATTCTTGATGCTTCCATGGGATCGCGGTGGCAGCTCAGTATTGCTGTGTCATCGGCAAAAGTCGACATAACAATATTGTCACTAGTGGGGATGTCGGCTGTTAGAAGAGAGACGGGCCTAATACACTGCCTTGCGGGACTCCTGCTTTAATTTCAAATTTATCCGTAAAAAGTTCATTAACTCTAACTCTAAAGAATCTACGGAATCGTGGATAAATAATAACAGAGTTTTTCCATAAACATATTTAGAATATCGTTCATCATATTTTTCTTTTGTATCTTATCACAGATATTCATATTGATAGAAACTATTAGCGTTTTCAGGAGTATAATTGCCGAGACGCGTGTTTTAACACTAAATAACTGATCGGATTCGAATATATGATAGACCTTCGAAATAACAATGGGGCCAAGTTTATTGATAAGCTTCTCATCATATGAGAATTCTAGCAAGACATTCATGGCACCGTGTATAGCATCCTCATTACTATCCAGACATTCGACGATACGCTCAGCCAAATCTGTCCATATATTTGGCCAATCAGTTGCAGCAATCGTCGTTATAGTATGCGCCACAGATAGTCGTATTTTCGAATTAGGATCATAGAGACCATTCAATAATATATTGCGTATCGAACGCTTTGCCTGTTCGGAAGCTATACCCCCGTTGTTCACTTCATTGTGGTTTCCATGTTCATCGTATTCGGTCCAATGATTCTCAACGTAACGTGTTAGCATTATACATGCGATTTGACGCAATGGAAGCACAAAGGATTGGTTCATTATCAACTCGGCCAAATAGACGCCATAGACTGCAAAATATCAAATATTTACATTAAACCATCAATTGCACTTGTGACGTCATAAATGGTCTTACCTTCTGTAAATTCCAATTGCTTCATTCGCTCTGTTGCGGATTTCAGAACCCTTGTTTCCGAGCTGAGAAGGTTTTGTAGCTCTTCTAGAATGGCCTGCTTAACGGATTCGGCGTTCTGAAATGCTAAAGACATTTTGTAAGGCTTTTCCACTTTCGTCTTAAATTCAATTCAAAGAAATTCCTTTGCAAAAAGCAGCTGGAAGCGGCGTGCGCGCGAGCTAATTCGATAAAATATCGAAGCACCGAAAGGTTTCTTGTTCGATGTATCGATGGCACTTGTGGCAATCGTTCGATAGACGCGTAATGTTTGCGAAACGTTTGTCGCAAATATTTGTATAATTATTTTATTTTGATTTTAGAAAAATTTAGTATATATTTGAATATTTTAGAGAACTTTTTATTTTTAAACATGGAAACAGGTGCTATACTGCTTATATAAAAGCTTTCATATATATTTTGAATTGTTTTCGTTTCATATATGACAGTGTCAGTATTAATGATGATTTTTTTAAGGTTAACTTCTTTGTCCACGATTTTCGCGTGTTAAGTTTGAGGTACAATAAGTACGACAGCCCGAAGTGACGATGCGTTTTGTCGTCGTGGTCTGTAAAATTGAATATCAATGCACGCAAACCCACAACGTAATATACAATGCTCTCTGACACGATAGCACGATACGACAAATATTGGAAATATTTTATATATTTCTCGTTCCAACATCATTTGATACTCTGAAATCAGGGGTGGATACTTTTGAAACAGGGTTGATAGCTCAAAAATCTGTACTGCAACTAAAATGCTCAACAGTTAAAACTCAAACTGGATCTGGAAGCATTATGATGCCTTTTGGGAGGAATTCAAGGAATACAGCTAGGTTCCTGGCCATATCTCTATTGTCCTGGAGAAACATATGTTTCCATACGGCACGATTTTCCTAGCTATTGTTTATTGATCTCCGACACAACTTATCGGATACGAAAAACGCATCGTCGTGTCGGGCTGTCGTGCCTATTGTACGTCAAGCTTTATGATATTTAATCTTTGCATGCATAGAATTCTTAAGATACCTGCAGGACCGATCTATGTATATATCGCTTATAGACACTAAAACTTATGTCATCGTCATATATATACATTTTTGTTTAGCTTATTGGAACAGATTTACATCTATTATGCAGAGTGCCTTATCCGGGGAAGGCTGAAGTCTGTTTGAAATCGAAAAGCTATTCTCTTAAAAAACAAATATGTAAATGAAACCCCTTAGGACATGCATCATTTAGAGTTTAATACACACGGTAATAATTTCGATCATGAAACACTTTTTGTTATATAGGGAAGCGCGGTGATGTGTTGTGCGAGCGATTTTCTTTCTTCCCCGTGCGTCCCTTTGCCGACAAAACAAATTTCATTATCCAAATATCAGTGTATGTGCCGTCTATAACACCAATCGAATGTCAACATCCCTAGCGTATTGATACAAAAAGCGCAACCCCAATTAGGAGCCAAGAAATTTTGGCTTCAGATTATGCTTTGTGACCCGCGCACGTGTTTGTTTAAAAATATTTCAATGTTAAAAGTGGGAACGAAAGTGATTATTTAGGCTAGTTAAATACAAATTTAAGTAAATATATAAAAGAAGAACAGTTTAATAACGAACAATAGTTGCCGAGACCTTCAAGTATTTGAAACTTTGCTTCAGAACACGAAAAGCAAAGTAAGCTGAGTAATGGATTCTCGCTATATTTTGGAATCATCGACCATCGTGTTCAGATCGTGTTTGATTTTATACCAAATCAGATGAATTAAACCCAAGAGAGCGCTTCAAAGTAAGTCATTTTTACACAATAAGCCATTTTAGTTAAGTTTTTAATTGCTTGATCTATTGCGCCCATCAATTCGCAAATTTATACAGAGTTTTGATCACAATCGACGATCAGGGAAGTCAAGTAATTTCAGACTTTATGGATTAGGTATATCGTCTTGTTTCAAGTTGTATTCTTTTGAATGACTTTTTCGCTCGCAGGGCACGTTCGAGCGCCCTTAGAACGGAGTCGAAGGGGATTTCGATGATTTTCTTGTAATAAAAACAACAATAAAATTTTCGGAAGATATACAGTAGAATCCGCAGCTAACGACGAACTGTTTATAGCAACCTCTAGTGCGGTTTCATATGTTCTGCAATGGGAAAAATTTGAACCGTTTTGTACGTCGTCCGGTTAGTAAAACCAAGTTTCGCCGGTACCTTGAGGGTCGTTATATCCGGATTCTACTGTACTTCCTCTTTATTATTATTATTTATTACAATCAATCACTTCCTTACGCTACAATCAATTACTCAAAGCACTAGCTGCCAGGGCTATCGGCTTCTTCCACTTTAAATTGACACCCCAACTAGTGTTTTAAAAAACTTTTGATCAAAAGCGACTCTTTCGAGTCCGCTTTCCGATTGAAATAACCGGATAAGCGCTCGTTTTTTTGTTCAGAAATCATTCTTTTCGAGAGAGAAAATAGAACTTAGCCGTGATTCTTCTCGGGGAGTTACATTTGATTTCATTTGAGAGTGGCTTTCGAGGTATATTTGTTATCATTACTTTTTGTTCATCGATTCAAATTGCTGACCTTTATAAGCATGGGTATTTCCGACTTATTTTCAGCACCAAATTCTTGATAGTTTCTTATGCCTCCTCCTTCTTCTTCTTGACTTTTCAAGTGTCCCCAAAACGCGACCATTTCCTTCATTTTGTTCCGTCTGTTGCATCATCAGACAGTAAGTCCTACAGCCTCGAGGTACAATTTTAATGCGAATTGACCCTTCTTCCCCTCATCATTGGCGAGACCCCCCTACCCCTCTGTATGATGACGTAATATATGGATGGCCCTAAGGGTATACACTCAGAACTGTAAAGATTAGAACCATTAAATTAATTAAAAAGTATCGTTAAACAAGTAAGAAAGCTAAAGTCGGTCAAGCCCGACTTTGAAATACCCAGCGTCCCGACATTATCAGCGCACTATATTTTGCTTCTCTATTTGTGAGCGTGCCAGTGGGAGGGCCACACAAATTATTTCCCTACACTTTTCATTCGCCTTGGTGAACCTATGTTGCGAATTTGAAGCTTCTACGCCTTTTACTTCGGAAGTTACGAAAAATCTTCATTTGTGGGCGTGGCAGTGGGCGGGCCACATAAAATATTTTTCTACACCTTTCATTCGCCTTGGTGAACCTATGTTGCGAATTTGAAGCTTCTACGCCTTTTAGTTCGGAAGTTACGAAAAATCTTCATTTGTGGGCGTGGCAGTGGGCGGGCCACATTAAATATTTTTCAACACCTTTCATTCGCCTTGGTGAACCTATGTTGCGAATTTGAAGCTTCTACGCCTTTTAGTTCGGAAGTTACGAAAAATCTTCATTTGTGGGCGTGGCAGTGGGCGGGCCACATAAAATATTTTTCTACACCTTTCATTCGCCTTGGTGAACCTATGTTGCGAATTTGAAGCTTCTAAGCCTTTTACTTCGGAAGTTACGAAAAATCTTCATTTGTGGGCGGGCTACATAAATTTTTGTTCCTACACCTTTCATTCGCCTTGGTGAACCTATGCTGCGAATTTGAAGCTTCTACGCCTTTTACTTCACAAGTTACGATAAGCCCTTATTTTTGAGCTTATTTGTGGGCGTGGCTCGAGGAGGGCGGCGTCCATTTTTTGCCAGGATATGTCCCTTTTCGAAGTTTACCAGTACACCAAATATCAATGAAATGTGTTGAGTGGTTCGCAAGTTACAAGCATTTTACTGAAATCACATTATATTAATTTGTGGGCGTGGCTGTGGGCGGATGTCTCCCATTTTTACTTAGGATCATACTAGGATCCCGATATAGCTGTGTGCCAAATTTCGACTTGATTGGTTCAGCCGTTTCGGAGGAGATCCGACCACGGACGGACGGACAGACGGACGGACGGACAGACGGACAGACGGACAGACGGACAGACGGACGGACGGACAGACGGACATGTCTAAATCGATTCAGTTTTTGATCCTGATCATTTCTATATATATTTTTCTATATCTCCGGAGCTTAGTTCTCCCTGTTACAAGATTTGCACAAAACTAATATACCCCGCTTACGCTGGGTATAAAAAGTTAAGCGGACCACTGAATGAATTAGAAATCAATTTTCGAATTCTCAATCTTTCAAACTTTGAATAAATTACAAATGTTCAATTCTTGCTTCTGTCATTACTGCTTGAGGTTTGTCCTTTCAATGATATGAATCTAATGAAATAAGTTTTTACACCTTAACACTTTGAAAATCCATCAAGCATTGAAAAAGTGCTTTTAATTTACCAAATTGACATAGATTTTGATCGCACACATACAGTCTATATACACACACACACTCACCCATTTATTTACAACAAATAAAACGGTAACTTCATTTTGTATCACAAAACTTAGTCCTCCGACGATTCTAAATATATCGAAATGTGATAATTGTTTGTGAGAAGAAAAAAAAAAAGGAAAAACTTTGACATTATCCATCAGACATGAAGTTTGCGGTGGAAAATTCACTTCTTCATTTCCCACCCCCTCATTTGGAAGCATACGATTTGTGAAAGTGAATCACCAACAAACCGTCCAAGTTGACTTCAATTAGAGAATAAAATTTGAGAGAAAATCGAGGAATCTGGTATACTCAAAAGCCACAGCACAAAAGCCATGGCACAAAACTCTTCTTGACAATTTCAATGGAAAAGATTTTTTGGCCAATTTCGAGACTAAATTAAAATAATTTTTGATACCGAATGCAAATTGTTTGAAAATAAATCAGAAGGTCCTCAAACAGCAGTTCCAGCAGTGGCAGTAGTTTATGCTCTTTTAATGAAAGGACTTTGAGTTTCATTTGGGTCCATTGAAAGTCACATTCATGGTCACATAAGTGCATGTCATACATAAGTACTCCTCACTCGGTACAGACAACATGGCACATATGTACATACATGTATGTTCAAATGTCATTGTATATGTACGTATGTCATAGATATGAACGTACGTATGTCATTTTCAAATTCAAATACGTATGCACAGGCCGCAACGAGGTCAATAACTTCACCTGTGTGTACGTATGCGCCCGCCTGCGAGTAAATTTAGTTTTTTGGAAATGACATACGGATCTGCTTCGGTTAAGAGTGCCAACATCGTTGCAGCAGTAGTCGGCGTTGTCGTTTGGTCAAGCCAACTGCAGGATCTTTATTGTGAATCCATGTCAATTACATGCAATTCAACAGAGTTTTTCCGTGCAATCTCTGGAGCGCAATCATTTTTGGAAAAAAGTTCATTTTTCCTGGTCTACTCTGTCGCTCTCTCGCTCTCTGCCTCTGTCTCTGTCTCTATCTCTATCTCTGTCTGTCGATTACATATTTTCGTTCATGATTTGTTTCAATTGTACACGATTCATACGGAAAATAGATTTACATATGCACATATATGTATGTAAAACATTATGTTGGTATGCATAAGCATATGTGCTTTTGGCATTCCTTTCGGTCTTGGTTTCTCTCGTCCTCGATTTCTGTTGAAATTTAATTTACCAAATTGATGGGCTCCAAAGTTTTTTCCTTTTTTTTTTGTTGATATTTTTCTCCTTTTTCTTGTGTAACTTCATGAATTGAAAATTTATCAACTGAAAATTTCAATTAGGAAACTGAAAAGCATTCAAATCAAATAAATTGTGCATTTACAACGTTTCTTGGTTAAAATGCATTTCCTTTTCAAAATAACATTTTAGAATGCGTACAATTTTTTTTTTTTTTTATTTGAATGAATGGAAACCTCAAGGAGTAAGTATGAGAAATAATGAAACCAAATATTGCTTATATCTGTGGCTATATGGAAGAGTAACTTTAGTTGGCATAAGCGAGAAATGAGTTAACTACTTTGAATCGATAAGGAAGTTAGGGCGGTTATGTGTGCTCAATCCATTTTCATTAATCACAGTTTTGTACGATTTTATTTACATTTTATTTTTAGCATTTGTATGTATTTTGAAAGACCTTTACTTACCAGCCAACCATATACGGAGTGCTTCAGAGTGTACTCCTTCTAAAGCACCCGTACGAAGTGTTTTCGGATTGCTCCAAAAAGGAGTGTAAAAGGACTCCTAACGGAGCTCTTCGAAGTAATGCTTTTGACAAGGCCTCATAAAAACAACGCCTAGGAGCATTAAAGGAGGCCAAACGAGTCATTTAAAAAAAATTTATATCTGAAAGAGATTCCAAACAGACTCTTAAAGAGCAATTATCAATTATGAAAGATAAATTTTGAGATCCCAAAGAGTACACTTTTTCAATATAAGGCTCCGCGCTCTTTTCTCCCATAAAAAGACTCATTTAAAGCGTTTATTTGAGCGTTTTAAGAGCATTTCCGCTCCGGAAAAGGAGTCTTCAGGAGCTCCGTGCGGACTCGCTTGGTTGGCTAGGTTTAGATAAATTTTATGCGCACTCAATTTTGATCACATATTCCAAATTTTGATTTTAAGGGCCAGGGCTTTATAGTCTGACTAAATTTCTGGTTTCTTTATCAGAGATTTTGTCTAACCAGAGTTTATGAATCAAAGGTTAACAAAATGCGTTTCAGTTAACAAACCGTAGGTCAATCAAGAATTTCAATATTTTTCAAGTTTATCTATGAAATTAACCAATGAAATTAAAGATGTACATATTTCATATTTCAAAATTCAGAAAATTGTTCAAAAACAAACCAATTTTTTTTGTTAAAATTACTTTTTAATATCTTGAATTCTCAGCGAAGCTAAACCAAATGTTAATCGCCGAACTTTGACAGAAACGGTTACTTTACTAGCACCCGGAAAATCACTAATCGATATTTGTAACTGTTAATCTCCGAAATGTAAAACAACTGGAAAGTCGATACCATCCCATTTGTGGAAATTTGGGACTTCAAAAAATGCCAAAATTAACAATCCCGGTAATGCGGGATTCCAAATTTTCAATCCCGAGATCGGTCGTAAAGCTCACTTTGTATAGATTCATGCGACCATAAAAAGGGTTAGTTGGAAGAACGGAAAAAATTATGCCTTTATTTCCTTCTTCTAACTGTCAAAGATACGAGTATAGGTACATACAATTAGTGTTTAATTTTGCTTGTTTATTTATCGATAGACGAAAGATCGAAGTTTTGAGTATAGTTCAAGTCATAAAGGATACTTGAGATGTTCCGAATTTATGGATGATTTCGTTAAAGCTACATTTTTGCTTCGAAAACCTTCTACCAACCCGAAAATACCAGAAATTTAGGCATACGCGACATACGTCGTATGCTTAATCCACATTACTCATACGCAGTCCAAAACACCTGAAATGTAATGCGTCGAACTCTACAAAAATGAGCAAACTTGAAATGCGGATATCTCGATAAGTAGAGCCAACTTGAATAAATTCAATGATACCATCGGACTCAGCGTACCCAACTTAGGTTTAGTGACAATGTCCCCGCTTGTTACAATTTTTCAGTATCAATTTCAAGCACAGTATTTTTATTTTTAGTGCACTTTATCATCCATTTTAACACTGCATCCACACTGCAGCTGATTGGAGATGTATTGGCTAACTGTGTGGCTACACAACCGATAATTGGCATCACGTTACGTAAAATGAGCATTGATTTATATGTCCACTTAACGTATTACACCCACTTGCTACATTCTATCTTGATCCATTTTCAGCTGATTATGTTGCGATCTTTTTAGCTCGATAGTTAGAAATAGTTTCGAAAAAACCCAGGGATTTACGAGGTCTAATCCCGTTTCCTGTTTCCGAAAAAAGTTATTTCGTTATTCAAAATAAAAAATTTAAAAAAAGTTTTGACATTTCGAGAGTATTTCGTGAGGGAAAACTGATCAGCGGCACCAGGAGATTCGATTTAGACATGTCCGTCTGTCTGTCTGTCTGTCCGTACACAGTTTTCTAATCGAATGGGTTGAGATATTTTGACGAATTTCATATGCAGGAGAACATAGTAAGAGAAAGTTCGAGAGCGGACTGGTCCGATCCACTTTTAAGGGTACTTCAGGCGATTAATCTAATTGGGCGTGGGCGTGGAAAGAGGACGGTTTTCATAAATAAATTGAAAAAGGGAATATTAGGCCTTAAATACAAGGCTTAAGGTAATTATCAGGCCTTAAAATTACCAAAATAACTTGTCTTAATGGTATTCTATTGTCAGACTCGCCTGATTAAAACTCCCTTACCTGTTTTTCATTAACAAAATGGTTATATATCGCACACTAATCACTAAATCGGCACAACTCAAAATTTTTCATTTCTTGAGAAAACAGCCTAGAACTCTCGACGCTTGTACAATCAATTTCTTTTCTAAATTTATATTCATCTTAATCAACTTCAGAATCAATAAATATCAATGTTAATTTTCCAAGTTTTCCTTTTCCTACAGTAAAAAGTTGGCGAACATGGAAAAATTTAGTAAACTCATTTTTTGACTATGAAAAAGATTTTATTTTTTCCTGAAATTTTACATTTAAGTGACTTATTGGCTTTTGAAACGACCATTTCAATTATATAAATTCATTTTTGAATAGTTAAATTAATATCTGATATCTTACAACATGGTTTTAAATTAACTATATAAAAAAATATGTTTTCTCGCTTCCTGTTTGAAAATGTATGCAATATACCGAGATAAAGAGCAGCCTTAGAAAACAAAAGAAATACAATGATTTAAGAATTCATTGTTTTCGGATATACTTTCCTTGTAAGAAGCTTAAGAGTAATTAAAGAAAAATGTTTTCCCATAATGAAAAACAATAGAAAACCTGCACTTCAAAACTCCTCCCACACCTTTTTAGGTTCTTCGAAATGAATATCGATGCTCGAATAAATTCCTTACATAAATAGTTTTCTATTGCGCCGATGTATGGCAACAGCTTTGTTTAGATACGATTATTATTTGGCTGTCCAAATGTTTTCAAATAAACCCCATCACACACAAGCACACACACAGGTATTGGGTTTAAAAGTAAACGAATTTTTGAAACGAAATTTTAAATAAATTCGAAATTCAATAAATTCCCCCACACAAACACACACAGAGGTCCATATCAAAGGTCCTCTCAATAAATGTAAACAATCGAAGTGAAACTGCATTTTGCATTTTAAAGTGATAAATAATAAGCAAAAATAAACACAAAAGAAGTTCGTGTTACAGCATATTTACATAAGTGAAAGCATACATACGTACGTACGAACAAACAAAAAAAAACCTATGTATGTATTTTGATTGTTTATGACTTGTATTTGCTTATCTCCTTTCTAAATATTATTCATTTTGTACGTGCGATCTATACGCATTAGGTAAATATCAATTTAAATACGAATAATATTTAAGTAGATTTTGAATTAAGTATGTAGGTACATATGTGCATACATACATTCGTAAAATCACGTGCCCACGTCCAATTGGTATAGGCTTTAACATTTAAATAGGATTTCACATGAAATTTCGTAGGTATTACGAATGTGTTCGGCTCAATTTTCACGTTACATTTGATTAAATTTGATTTAAGATCTCCTTAGTAAATGTATACATCTGTATATTGGCACATAAGTGGGCCTGTCGAGAAAGGTATTACAGAGACGAGCAGGAATTTCACTACAGACAGGTTGAGGGAGACGGCCTCTATGCCGTAGTTGGTTGAGATGCCAACTTACGAAGCGAGAGGCTCTGGGTTCAACTCGTATCTCAGGTCATCGATGTTTGTGTCGTTTTTTCTGTTTATGGTTTCCTTTGTTTTCCCATTATTCCTGGTATCACAGCGGGCCCATTCAAAGCATAAGTTTGTTACCCTTAAAGGTGGCAGCCACACTAACCTAACCTAGCCTAGCCTACACTGCAATACATTGCACTACACTGCAATGCATATGCCTTGCCTAACCCAACCTAACCTAGCCTAGCCTAGCCTAGCCTAGCCTTATCTTACCTTGCCTTACCTAACCTAACCTAACCTAACCTAACCTAACCTAACCCTAACCTAACCTAACCTAACCTAACCTAACCTAACCTAACCTAACCTAACCTAACCTAACCTAACTTAACCTAACCTAACCTAACCTGATCTAACTTAACCTAAACTAGGTTATCTATCCTTATATCACTGTTGCCAGTTTTTTAGGGGATCCCCTGAATGTCTCATAATAAGCCAAAAAATTCCTAAAGTCTGATTTTGAAATTTTTTTAAAACCATTTTTATATATTTCCAGTGATCTGAAATAAAAAACTAATAAATCATCGAAAACCCCCATAACTGATTCGTAATTTAACTTCAAATCAAAAGATAATAAAAAATAATCAAGCTAAGAACCCTACATGCCAATCCACTTATAATTCAATCATATTTCGAAAATACTCCGCTTGAAGATCTTAAAACCAACAGTCGAAAAGTATCACGTATAAAAAAACACTAAATAGTTTCCAACTGCGTCCCCAAAACTACACGAAGTACATTCATTCAGTAAGAATAATAAGATAGAAGAAAAGAAAAATAAATGCTAAGCACATTACCACACAATCACATCACAAGGCGCAAATAAGAAGAACTTAAAATAGCAAAGAAAAAGAATTGACGCATTTTAGAATTTTAAATTGTGCAAAAGCCAATTGTACTATTTGGGAAATTGTTTTCGAAGCTTCAATGAGCTTCAGTCCGCTGTAGCGGAACTATCCCGCGTAATAAGCACATCACATCGCAATTGCACCGGCAAGCATACAAAAGATATTCCGTCCGCACTCCCCACGATGGTGTTCAAACAATATGTAATACTGTAAGATCTTCCACAAGGAACCTAAGTATTGTAATAGCAGGCAGCAGCAGCACCGCTATTCTGACATTAGATTGGCATCCTTAGTGCATCCTTAAAAGATGTACACACACGATTGTAGAAGAGGGTAATTGGCAATTGGAAAGGGTGTTGGAGAACCGAACACGACAAGCGTTAAAACGTGCAACTGACTGCAGACAATTATGGCTAGCATTTTCGACAAAGATGGCGTGGCAAATGGTAGGGTAGGGATGGGAGCGGCGAAAGAAAGGCAATGGAGTTAACAAAGCTGCAGCAAACGGTTTCACGGCTCCGTTCCAAGATACATATACACACATACCTCATATTTTGCGTTATGCTGCGTTCCTCCTCCATTACGTTTCGTTACGTTTGCGTCAGCGTTGGTGCCTATCAACACACCGAGCTGGATCTAGTTGCTTGCAGGTATTCCAACACGCTTCAACGGGAACCCATTCACTGTCAGTTCATATGTCTTGTTGTTTTTGTTCCAACAATAGTTGTAGAAGTCGTTGTTGTTGTCGTCGTTTTTGTTAGCATATAAACAGCTTTACTTTGGCTTCACGTTTCATGGTCCAGGAGTTGCAGTGTGCCAAAAACAGTGCGCTCCATACGGACGTATGCGTGCTGCACCGCGCTGCCTTGCGTTGAGTATCAACAAACCATTCCCATGCCATTTCGATGATGATGATGATGCGGATGCGGAGAGCAGCCGGAGCGGAGCGGGCGTTGCATTTTCACTGATTTTTTGAAATTTCTGAAAATGCTAAAATTGAAATTATAATTGCCATTGCAACTGATTCTTATTCCATTGTGCTGCGCACACATTCCCATTTCTGAGGGGCGTTTCCTTCGCTCCTTCAATCCCTCGTTCGTCGGTTCGGTCGTTTACTCGTTCACTCGTTCGTCTGGGAAAGTTACCATATCTGCCATTGCTTATTGTAAAATATTGTTATTGTTTTCCCTTTACGATTGTGGACTACTTGGCGTTGTTACAGTTTTCCCTCTCCATACTTTTCGTCTTTCTTTCGTTGTTTCTGTCTTTCTTTGGAAAGAAAGAAAACTCAACCGATGGTGATGATGATTACGATGGCAATGGCGATGGCAATGATGTTTGGGGAGAGGCAGTTTAGTTGTTTCCCTCTCGCAGGTTTTTTTTTCCGTTTTGTTTTGTTTTTAATGGCATTTCATGTTGACTGTGTGTCTGCGGTGAAGCTTTTTGCAATTTATGTCGAAAGAATTCCCCAATTATTTCGTTCTCGTACACTCGTAGTAAAACAACAGAACGACAAGAAAGGAATTAAAATAAAAACATTCAAAAATTTTCTGTAATATAAGCTGTTATAATTACGAGGAATTAAGTAGTTCGGTAATTGATGTTTACTTTCCTTACCACCAGAGAATCAACATGCATTATTGTGTTTCGCTTTTTGATTTCTTATTTAGAAATTTACGGTCGTAGGTACCTACAATGATCGTTAGATTTGAAGCTCACAGACCATGAGACAAAACTGGTTCCCGTTAGTATCTATTGTAATTTCACAGGATGCCGTTGAAGCGAATTTTTATTTCGTTTGGTTAGTCGATTTAAGATCTTTTTTACATTTACATTGTTTATACGACAAAAAAGACTGTATCGAATAAACTCGTGTTAGGGCAGCACACTTTCAATGCAAGCACCATATATATAGGCACCAAATTTAGTTTTAAAAATTGTAATTTTCCACCTCTGCAAAATCCTGATAAGTCGGGAAATTTGCACCATCTATCAGCACTTAATTAAATCGACGAATCAGTTGTTCCGATACGTACTGACGAAAAACGTGCTTGTACGTACACTTAATACGCATTCATACTTCTTGGCTCGCATTAAATATGCACATTATGAAATCATCGTATAAAGAAGTAAATTGTTGCTTTTGGGAAAATTTTGATTTAAGATTCAAGTTTTTGAGGTTAATTACTTGATAATAATTGAATTGGAATTTTACAAAATGTATATGAAATTCTGACTGCAGTCCTTGAAAGTACCTACTTCATAAATAAAGTAAATCCCTATATCAAGTCTTGCTAGGTACGCCACAGTTCGATTTGTAATCGATCACGAAATGTGTGGCCGAGAATTAAGTTGCGTTTATTTATGCCTTGACTTATGGATATATCTCGTAAACCGTTTTAATATTTTATTTTTCTGTCTATAGAAAAGTTATAGCCTGCAGCTCAGGAGAGATAAATGTAGCAATATCAGATGCTATGTTAAAACCCTTCTTTTTATTTGGAAACAGTCTTGATTATTTTACGATTATTTACTGATCGTTGGAATTGTTCAATGTAAGCCACTTTTAAAAACTTATCATAAATTACTTGAACCCATCAGGAATGAATTATTTCATTTATTAATTATGAATTAAATAATATTTGTCTAACAATTCGGATAAGGCACGAAACAAGATATTCCGAAACTTATTCAACTTTCAACAGTCGAATGGTGCAAGTCCTTCGATTTAGAAGAAACTTTCCCTGAAATTATTCTTCGAAAGTAATTTGCCCTTCGAGTCAATGAACCGTATGTCCTCCTTTTTTCTCAGATGACAGATGAAGATGAGCTTAGACGAGTTTTGTTCATCGACCCATGATCAAAATTCTTTAATTAACAATAACAGACCAAAAAGATAGGTCAATGCCAGGACTAAAATCGATAATCAATCTCAAATACTACTTCATTAACTAGTCGCCTGGTTCTTGTCAGGTCAATCAATTAAGATCGAATTGCCATGGAAATTTTACCTTTTTATGATAAGAATGACCTTAAAGGTATAACTTCGTTAAAGACTTGATTTTAAAAATTAATGTTGGCAAACAGGAAAAATCAGTTTTCGCACATATTTTCCTAACTTCGTTTTTTTTTTCATTTTACCATCATTTTGTCTTGAAGAAAATTCCTCCTCTCCTTCGTTCATAAATGCGGAACCGAACAGAGAAGAAAACTAGTCAAAGTGATTGGCATTTAATCTCATTTTTGTTTTCTCGGTTCAGTTGCTCTTCGAATTCGTTTGTGGATTTTTCTATTAAGGCAGCTGCTTTTTGCATATTGAAATAACTACTTAGGGAAGTGATGAGTTTGTGGTGCTAACGTATGATCCGGGCGCATTACTATCATGCTTTTTTTCACTCTACGAATGAAAAGCTTCAATTGAATCCACGTTATAAACAAACATTAAACAACATTTTATTCTCACTTTACCTTGGGCTCTACAACATGTTTCTGTGTAGAAAGTTAAGAGTCAAGAGACAAAAACAAAAATTGAACATGAAAAGCGAAAGACCATCATGTACGTGCTTGTGTGTTTATACATGTTTGTGTGTGTGTGTGTGTGTGAATCGTAAGCTGTGAAAACCCAAAAATTTTCATTTAGAATGTCCAATGCAGGCCAAAGGAAGATGAACATCGTCACAACAGCAAATACACCACATCCGTCTAAAGACGAACTGAAGACATCAAGCATTGTCGTTGTTGAATTTGAACAAGTTGTTGTATGCTGCTGTCCTTTATGCTTGGGAATGTGCTAAACTACACGAACTGCAACCACACACACAAACAACTCATGCTCACTTACATACACAGAGAGCAGGCATCGGTGCCAAACGTCATTTACAAACACTCAAAATGCGTAGGTAAGCCTAAGCGTTTTTAAGCAAAACGTAACCTGCACAGATACATACGTGCATACGCTTCGAGGACACTCACATTGAGGTGATTAAGTACTAAATATAACAATAGAAATGGCTACAGGAACATGTCCCGGTAAAACGGTACTACTATAAGAGATCTCTAACTTATCCAAACAAACTTTCGACCGAGGTGGAAATCGTTTTGAGTCCGGAATAAAGCAAATTCAAACCATGTTTGCTTCCATTTTCGTGCCTATTCGTACCATTCCCAGTTGTGAACATGCACCTATGAATTGCTCACATAAGGAACACACACACAGAAACACACTTCTCCTTACGTAATCAGCATAATTTCCGTCGGCTATTTGCTAACATCCGTTTCCGTTTGTGGTGAAAAGGGCTTTGGTGCATTGTGTCAACGACGCGAGCCGAGCATGAAAGATATGAGTGGTCCATGTTGTTCAGATGTTATAAGGATTAGCGTCGAATGGCCAAAGTCAGAGGTGAGAAGTAAGGCAAAAAAAAGTAGAAAGGAATTCAAAGAGGTTGGATGTGAAAATCAGAAAGAGATGCTTTTAAATGAATCGTGTGCTTCACCCTTTCGAGCTTTATACTATTTAATACTTTATTGTTTTTGCTTTAATATAGGACATTTATCATTATAATTCATTTTAAAATAGTTGCACTTATATTTCATTTAAATGACTTGAAGATAAAGTCTTGAGTTTTTGACTAGCCAAAAGTATCGTTACATTCTTTTTCCTTCCAGGAGTTAATAAAACTTCCTTAGAAATTAGAGTTTTTGTAATTAAATAAAGGACGATTCAAAGATAAAATAAATTTCAGTAACCCTTTTCATCAACAAGCAACAATGCCAATATGGTGTATTGGCAGTGGTACCTAAGAACATAAAATCAGTACACAAAAGAAGAGAAATTTCCAGCCAGGAGGATTTTTTGTCGATCAAAACCATTTAGGGCTCCACTGACGAAGGTTGGGACCGGTATATGTCATCACATCGTTTCTTTACAAGCCTGGAATCTAATTCCAGCTCGCTTGAGAGGGTATCACAATTTGTGGAGTTCCTCCTTTAAAAACGTATTAATCAACTTTTCACCAGGCTACGGAAAGGAGATGTAACTTTAGGAAATATATGGATTTTTCTTGTAAAACTTTTGTTTTCCTTCAAGATAAGCCACGGCTACGAATAGAAAACCCTCAATGCCGACACCCTTCCTTTGGGTAAATATTTTGAGTGCGTCTCAGGAAGAAAAGTCCCGGCCCCCTTACTTGAAACGTTTGCCTAAAACCATTATTCAGATCTTAAATTTAATTCCGACATTGGCCATTTTTGGGAAACAGTACACCCATTCAGGAAAATATCTCCCGATTGCAAGTTCTTTACATTATAAAAGCCGATTATTCGGATTCTTTGTTATTCATCTCATTTCTTCAATTATGAATATAACTCTCGTATTAAATTATATCAAACAAAAATTATATAAAGCTTATTATCCTTTCAAAGAAATTTCCATTCAACGTCCAATAAAACTCACACACATTTTCAATGCAGTAATAAAACTTTTATGTAAGACCCGCGTTTCAGAATTGAAATGAAACGATGTCATCAAATTCGTGCTATGTACATCACCACCGGAACCCCCATCACCATTACCGGTTTCAGCTTCACCGCATAAAACGTGCTTTCATATAAATGCACCTGAATTTTAATGAATATTTTGTGTATGCTCTGCAAAACCCCAATAATTTCATAACTTATATTGAGGCGTATAAATCAATTTGTGGAATATTATATAAAATATTGTCAAAGGCTTTTAAAGTCGATGATGACGATAATGCTGGCTATGGCCATAGTGATGACGATGACGACGATAATGTTGAGCATAGCACGAACGGATTCCTCTGAATACGCGTGCCGCAAAGCCAGATGTTGAGGCTTACAATGGAAAATCCATAAAGTCCTATACAAATATACAGTGTGTAATGCAATGCATAGCAATGAGAAGAAAAACAACGTATGCGGATTAAATATAATAATGAAAGTGTCCATACATAAATTATGACAATAAGCAAAAATTGGGAACAGTAGTCCGTCTTCTCGTGCTTAAAATGTAAAAAAAAAAGAAATAAAAAAAGAATCGTTTAACGATGGCAATTTTTCGCTTTCCGAAACAAATTAACGGTCTTTATGGAATTGTATGGCTGGCAATTGATCGAATTATTTCGTTTTTTTTTTAAGAAAAGGAATTCTGTGGAAAGATATTATTTTTTACGGCTCTTAAAGGGTGGTATTCTTTAATCCATGCCAAGCTGTGTTGACATGACGATGGATGACTTAAGGCCCATACTTTTTTTTGTATATCGAATCGAAGACTGTATGCCTAAAGTTGTGATTCTGTGCCGTTCAGTCACGAAATTTGAAAACTGCTCCCTTTTTATATGCTATAAGCCACTGTGCATGCGTTTCCATAGTCTCCTGTCAATAGTTGTTTTGTAGCCCACGTTGCGATTGACAGGCGGCTTAACTTCGTTAAAAAAAAAGCTGTCCATAAAAGTTGTTATGGAAATCCTCATTTCAATAATATTTATACCTACCTATACATGCATATATACCATATTGAGGACATTTCGATGTATGTTATGGATTTGCAGTTCGTTGTGTTAAATTCTTCTCACTTTGTCAGGTTTTGTTATTCACTATATCTGATCTGTGTCATTCATTCGCGTTACGGAGTTCGATTACGTGGTGTCAAGTAATTATAATATATATTTCATTATTTCATAATTAATTAAAAAAAGGTTTATCAAATAGGGTAAGGGTCTCTTATGCGACCTCAGGTAGTTCAATTAAAAACTTTTCATCCTTATTATGTTTAAGCTTACATACATATTAATCATACATAAAGATCAATTAATAATGGAATATTTAACCCTCCGAGACTGAGATTTTGTGCGGTTTGACTTATAGCATGTCCTCACTATAGGCCCAAATTACGTAATTTGAGCGTTTTCGTAATTTCAGTCAGTCAATTTCAGATCCTGAAAGAAGCACTTTTTTCATATTAGACTTCCGTGCTGTTTTCTTCCGAAAAAACCGCTCATGTAAGGCTCCTGTCGGAGACTCTTTTAGTGGGTCTGATATAAACATATCTGATGATACATATTCGTTGAAGATATTATACAGTTTCTAAAAAGGTACATAATTGCATATTTTTAGGAGTTGAATTAAACAATTTAATGTTAAGACTTTTAAATTTGTCTTTTTTCTTTAAATATTAAGTCGTTCCACTAAAAGAGCATTAAAAAGTAGACAATTTGCACATTTCAAATTAACGACTTCAACGAAAAGTAGTCTTTATCTCTTACGCTCTTTCTTGACGGCCTTTTTAAGACATTTAATTACACTCAGTGGGACAATAAGCGACTTAAACGAAATGCAATTAAACAAAGCGATGGTTAAGCTACAATGGATTAACGACGTCAGTGCTAAAGGACGCGGCAGGACCAAAGACAATCATCAACTTCTATAGAGTTAGTTACTGCTTTGCAAAAGAACAAATTTATTGTGACAAGTCAAAAACGAACACAGCAAAAACAAAAAAAAAAAAGAAAAAAAAAATTAAAAATAAAAACAAAACTAGACGAGATTGCGGCGTAAGGAACTCTTTTGTGTTTAAAGTCGGACCAAATTGTGTCCCAAAGCTAGAAGAGAAGAAGAAGAAGGAAAAAGATAGAAGAGAGAAAATTACAATGCAAAATGTACACAAAAGTTTCAGATTTCAAAGAGATGGACTGTGACATGAGCTGCCTTCGTGTACCTCCGCCTCGCAAATCAGTCTACCCGAAGGAAAAAGTTTTTCAAACGGTTCGAAATTTTCGATAAGAAATTGGTTTATGAGACTTTGCCTAAGTTCTTCATATACATATTTGTAAATAAATGAAAATATTCATAAAACTCGTAGATTTTATGATGGAACTTCGTTTTTGAAAATTCAAATGAGGCTCTTGGAATGGGCTGAGACTTGTGCTGTGAGAAAGGGAGAAGTTTTTTATTGGTGCGTCTATAACCCAGTAAGCATTTTCGGGGTGAGTATTCAGACTTTGAGTCCGAAATGCGTCCGATGTTTGTTCAAAATATAATGCTCATAAACTTGAGTCCAAAATGGGACCAGGATTAATTCGAAATGACTCCGAAATTATGCCGAAAGCACTCAGAAATCACTCCGAAATCACTCCCAAATGAATTTGAAATTATTCCAAAATCACTCCGAAATCACCCAGAATATACTCCGAAATCATTCCGAAGTGACTGCGAAATGACTCCGAAATGACTTCCAAATCACCTCGAAGTATCAGGTTTAAAATTGAGTCCGAAATATCTAGAAAATATGATGCTCATAAACATGAGTCCATAATAACTTTTTGTGACTTGTTTAAGATAATGAAAGATACATAAGATTACCGAGTTTTCCAGACCAGGGCAACATAAAAAATATAAATAAAGTCCTCAAAGTTCTCAAATGCAGGCTAATATTTAAGAATATACAATCAATATACGAGAAGTTTACTAAAGAGTTCAGTTCCAGTTTTTAAATCCAGTGTTTCATAGAATCTGAATTCATAACAAAAATAATATCCTAAGGCCCATTTGCTACTGTTTTGATTAAAGTTTCTGCTTCGAAAAACAAGAAAATTTTTATGATAATTTTGACATTTTGAGAGGATATCGTGACGATAAACATTAAGCGGAACAGTAGCCAATGGGCCTAAGTATAGAAGAATATGAGAATTACGGAGTTCCATGATATTATAAATATATAAACTTTTATAATCTCAAGTCAGTTTAATAGGTAACATTTAAAGCCTAAGTATGACCAGATCAGTTGGAAAATGAGAGAGATATTTGAACATTAATAAATCTTATGCATTGAATTTTAATATGAATTGTGCCCTCAAGGTATGCATGTCAATATTTAATAAGCTTTCCACACATAGCCTAAATCACGTGATTTAGCAATCATTCGTGATTTAGAGCTAAATCACGTAATTTACCCATACAAAAAATGTCAAACTAAATCACGCTATTTGGCGTGATTTAAGCTAAATCACGCACTAAATTACACAAACTCGATATAAAACTCCGCGTTTTCATCTAAATATCGATAGTTTTGAACAAAACATCTGTCACATCTCTATCTCAATGTTTTCCAAATCGCTGTTATCACTGAACATCAGCTCCAAAATATTATTTAATTGCATAAAATTGTAAAAAACAATTGACCACTTTCCAAAGTCCATATTGGGGCTCATATTTTAAAAATCAAGCAAACAGTGTTCACCTTCTTCTATTTTTCAGCTGATAGCTGTCAACTTATACATATTACTTCGACTTCGTGTGAACAGTTGTGATTTAGCTTTGAATGATTTAGCTAAATCACGTGATTTAGCACTATGTCTGAAAAGCCTATAAGACTAAAATTTCCTATTATTTTAAAGTATTTTTTTTTTGTGGAATTTCGTTTGAACTTTGATGCATGATTAACATAATTTCATTATATATTTCTGATATCATAGTTATCTGACAATATTTTAAAGAAAACCCACGATTTTCAATATAAAAATTTTTCGTTGCATACTTTTGGGGGAATCAATTTGAAGAGAATTCATACAAAACTTCGAAGACAATTCGGCACGGGTTATCGTGATCCAATCCCAAAAATTTAATATATAAGCTAATAGGATCATTAAGAAAGAAAAATGGAGGGTATGTGTTAAAAAAAAATTTCTTAAATTTTTTTGGGACACCCTAATATACAGGTGTTAGGATTTGATTATATTTCTGGTTGCCCTGTTCATGACTGGAAATTGAGAGTTCCGAATTTTCAAACCCTACAAAAACAAATCAAAAGTGATAAGCCTTGTAAAATAAAAACAATCCTACGATGATAATTACCCAATTATTACCCAATGACATTAAATGACAGCTCAATACGAGTACAAATATCGATAATTTTTGCCTCAAAGCATACTCAATAAATTGTTCAAAACTTGACTCCATAAATATCCTCTTAGTGCAATCGAATCCCTCCACTCGTTCTCATCAAAAAACTCACATAATAAAAGACCTTTTCACACAAACTCGTCTCCCATGAGTGCCATCATTCCTCATCGCACAAAAAAAACAACAAAAAACAATAAAAAAAAAACCCATAATAAAAAATCAATTTCTTTGCTTTGAAAGCGTACATAAATTTCAAGCAAATTTAATTACAATTTGAATGACTTGGCAATTTAATTTACGCACATGTTTGTTTAAATGTTTTCAAATTTATTCATTTGACACACATAAAAGCCAAGCAGAGTAAAAATAAAATAAATTGAATACACATAAAAATGTATGTACTCACGACACAGCAGCATCACTTTCCATTAGATAACAAGAAGGCAACCCCAAGTCATTGAATCATATTCAAACCGAGGAACCGAAGAACGAACAGTGACCAAAGTTTATTAGTTCAGAACATAAAATTAAACTCAATTCGCCCGATACACAGCGAGAGAAGAGGAGAGCGAAGGACCGAACTCATAAGACTTACACACATATTTAGTAGTGGAATCGGAAGGAACAGAGTGAGAGCAGCTGTATGAGTTGAAATTGTCAACACACAACGATCCAGGCACCCGCGCTTGTGCTTTTTGAGAAACAATATTAATGCCAGCAGCGACAGAAGCAGCCGCAGTATCAGCAGACAGAGAAGGAGAAGAAGAAGATCATAAATACACCCTTATGGAGGAAGAAGATGCCGGCGATAAAGTAGAACTTCTCATAATTACAATACGAAATGACTTCTGGGCACTCGACTCGACTGGGCTTGACTGGGTTCGGCTGTGTTCGACTCAGCCCTGTTCAGTCATGGCTCAACGTCGGAGAGACTACAAAGCTCCGAACTTTCAGACTGCCTCAGTCTATGTCTGTGTCTTTCTTTGTTTCGCGTTCAATTCAATTTTATTTACGAAAGGAGCGAGCTGATGAAGGTTCTATCCGTCTGCCATTCTGCCTTCCTGCCAACCTGCCTTGCTAGCCTTTCCTGCCTGCCCGAATGTCTGTCTGAATGCCTTCTGAGTATTATCATTTTGCTGCAGAGTTAAAAACTTTTTAAAGAGACAACGGCCACAATTCTTCCTGAAAAGTGGGCAACATCCAAAGACAGTATGGCCAACACAAGCACTGAGTGACAAAACAAAGACTCTCCTTGCCGAACTAAAACGACAAAGAGAAGCCTCCTCCTGCTCGACCAGCGTACAAATTGTTTGAGGCTAAATTTTAATTATTCGACATTGTTTTGTTTTCTTGGTGTGATTGTTTGCATGTAGCTCAGTTAGTTCAGTTTATTTGACCGTAGACTTATTTCCATTGTTGGAGCGTAATAGTGTTACAAACTTGAGGGTTATGTCGTGATATGCATGTTTAAGTTTATAGCCAAAAAAAAAAGAGGAATTCCATTTCGAATTGATGAGAAAAAATACTGATGATGATGATGATGAGATTGACTGTTGCTGTGACACAAAGCCATTGGCAGAATTAAATCAATTTATTTTTTTTATTTTCGGGTTTGAAGTCCTTTGAAATGAGTTGAAAGGATTTTGAAATATTTTATACTTTTAAAATAAATAATTGAATTTCGATGGTGTGATTGTTAAGGTGCTTAGATTGAGGAGGAAGATATAAGTTCGTTTTGTCCACATTATTAAAGGACACAGTTGGCTTTCCCTCATCGAGAGAATTTGTACGATGTCCGTGGAGATCAAAGTGAAATAAAGTAGCACCTTTCTAGCAAGGACTGGGAATGGTATAATAGGGTGTTTCGGTTGATATCTAATTCTTGTTACAGTAGTTCCTTGACACCTTGGTATATAAGGAGAAGGAAACTTAATGGCATAATTTGGTTAAAAGCATTTCTCGGTTATAAGAACTTTTCTTAGAACATTTTTATATCCCAATATTATTTTTGGGGAATCTTTTAAGACTTCATCTGAAACTCTGCCTCTCTCATTGTTAATTGAATGATTAATTCAATTAGTCTAAAATAAGCCAGGTGTGTAATCTATTGCGTATTAAATTCTTTGTATAGAAATGCGAGGGACGTAGGAACGCTATCCCCCGACACTGGGACGATTGAAAAACACTTGCTGCTGACTCAGAAGATTACACACCTTATAGATAACTTATCAATGATTAATGTTCGTCGACTCTTAAGCATTCACGATTCTTAAGCATCTCAAATAAATTTTAGGTGATGCGGTTGCCGACAGCTTGAGACAGCTGTCAGTGCCTTGTAAGCAGTATTGCGCCTTTTAAACAAGAAAATTCATTAATTTATTTTGGAAAAGGTCTCAACATAAGCGAGCTTATTGCAAAATTAAGAGAAAATTCATGTTTTTCGTTGGCAGGTTTATTTTTTTTTTTATTTTTACTTAAAAATAGCATCAGGTATAAACGTGAGGCTGTTTTAAGCTGATTCTCCCATCTTCAGATACATTTTTTTTAAAACAATTGTAATTAATTTTCGTTAGTTTTAGCTATTTTTCTTTGTTGAATCCTGTTTGACACTGCCGTATTATTCTTTACAGATCCTTCGAGGAACTATGAGACCCTATTGGTTAAATTTTTTCGCACTAGGACGGTGTGGTATTTATTCATATAAATTAAAGGAACATTAAAAGGTCTTCATTAACTCGAACATGTTGCTAGCCAGCTTCGAATTTCAACCGAGACAAACGTTAATTCAGCCCTTCCTGTAGAAAACATTTCTACTTTGTAACCACTTTTCGAATAGTTGTGAATATTTCCTACCACCCTTAATACAAAATCGTCTCAATTCAAAAGTTTTTTGATCAACTTTTCCATTTTTTAATCTCCCCTTGACTCCAGGACGTCATAGAATCCCTCGAATTTATTCGTTCAGCACTTGGTTTTAAATGTGCCTACATATATGGAACATATACCACAAATGTGAAATTTTGATGGTGCTGATTTCATATTTGGGCAATTTCATGAATACTGTCCCAACCGTGACACTTGGTTTTTTAGGTTTTAGCTCATTTAAATGAAGAAAACACACGTGATTTATAAACATTCTAGTTTTTGAAAGCCTTTAATAATAGTAAGGCACTGAAATTATGCATGTTTTGCTCTGAATGACTGTCACGGGTGTCACCGGTGGGACCGTTTCTCGTGGAATTGCCCATTTACGGCTCTCTCTAGTTCTATAAAAAATTGAGAAATTCATATGTAAGTTTGTAATACTTTGTATAACAAAAACATGTACAATATACTGTGAAAACCTTGGAAACTTAAAAATGAAAAAGCTTTTTTCCAAGAAAGTTAGAATACCAGCGTAATCAGTTGTGTAAGCCTCATTCCATGTGTTCACACTACCGAGATGTTCACTCTATTCGATGCTCACACTATTCAGAGTCGACCGTAAACTGCTTTTTTTTTATTCTTTAAAGAAATATATGAACATTTTCTGCTCAGATTTCTAATGGAGCTGAAGAGAACCCTTAAAGAAAACCCCTTAACTGTTATCACTCAACATGTTGAGCTTTGAATTTGGCAAACAAGAATGCAGTCTGCTCAGTCAACATGCTGCGAACGATCAGTAGAAAGCACACCGTTCAGCCGCATTTTACTCAACAGCTGCAGTTTAACAGTTTAGTCTGCTGAATGCACTCATTGATCCCCTATCGATTTCAATTCTCTTTCTTCTAGTTACCCTTCGATTGAGCCAGATTTACTGCTTTTAACCCGGTTCCGCCTAGCGATGCCGTATGGCATCATCAAAAGGGTTCGTTTTCTGTTATCGCCATATTTTATTTAAATACCCGACACACTCTGTGTCGAGGGTATATTGCGTTTATGTGGTTGTGTGTAACACCCAGAACCAGTCGAGACAGATCATACAAAATAAACTCGTATATAGAAATGATCAGCGTCGCCAGGAGATTCAATTTAGCCATGTCTGTCTGTCCATCTGTCTTTCTGTCTGTCTCTCTCTCTCTCTGTTCGTATACAGTTTTCTTATCGAAGGAGTTGAGCTATCTTGACGAAATTTGGTGTTAGCAGGTACATGAGTATAATCAAGTTCGAGAATAGACCCGATCAGATCATTTTTAGGGGTACCTCCAGTACTAGGGTCTGTTACGAAAATCATAAAAACTGCTCTAAAATCTGATTTTTTCAAGATATTTTGAATGAATTTGCCATTTGATCATATCTGATGGCAATTAATGTGATTTCCAAAAATTGAAAATGTGGGCGTGGAAGAAGGGCGTGTTTTGAAAATTGTCTCCTACTCCCGAAATTGAAATGGTTCTTGAGCAAAAGTTGGCACTTATGCTTCCTTTTCATCCATAAACATCTTCTACGAAATTTTCTTGATCGGTCCATTATTAAGGGTACCTCTAGCACTAGGGTCTGTCACACAAATCCCAAAACTGCCCCAAAATTTGACTTTTTTCGAAATATTTGAATGAAATTTAGATTTTGAGCGTATATTTGAGCCGACAATTATATTCCAAACAATTTTGAAAAGTGGGCGTGGCAAAGGACCGGTTTTCATAAAGAAATTCAAGAGAAGTCTCTTATACCCTTAAATATCTCTCGAATTTTTGCTTTGAAAATTATTTAAACAAGTGTGCCTGTATCGGATATTGTATTGTCCTTTACTTGATTTAAATTCAGGCACTGCCGGGTTAAGGCAATGCATATCATTATTCTTGCGGGCGAGAAAGGAGAAAATAAATTTATTTTTTTAAGCTCAATACAATTTTTTGAACGGATCCTAGGTCCAAGTGTGTCTATTTAAGACAGCCCCATTACCCTAACCTAACCTTCACACATAAGCACCATCCACCCTTCTGAGTCTTTGAATTTCAACTCAAAATAATGGAAAATCCATCTAAATAGAAATAATAAACTCTTCTGAATAACGAATCCTAGATTTCCGAATTGCAAAATGAACTCATATGCAAGCTCATAGGCATAAAGGCGAATGTTGAGTATTTTTGTTCACTTTTCCGGTTTTGCTTTATTTCATATTTATGGAAAACCAAGCAAAGAAGGTGAATTTTATAAAAGAATGAAATTTTATTTTACCTTAAATTGTTTTTTTTTTATTTAGAAACATTTGCAATAAAAATTCCTAAAACAGCAGAAAGCATTTTCCAAACTTATGCGGAATGAAAACTTGCGGGCCAACCCGACGTATACTTAATTTGAATTTCCTACAAATAGTTCATATTAAGTATTCACACCCTACGGCTGTTTTGACACCGTATTTCAAAACTTGAGGGAAACTTGCAATTTTATTCAAGAGAAATTGCACGAGTCCCACGTGTAAATTTGTGTTATTATTCAAGTTTGAAGATAGCAAGAAAAACTTGAATATTGTTTTTTCCACCTAGAAAGAAAACAAAAAACACCCTGAGACACAAACACGGCAGCAGTGGCAGAAATCTGTAGAAAAAATAAGAACAACAACAACTACAAGTACTACTGAAGAACTTTTCAACTTCAACTTTCAAATTCAAAATTAAAAACGAAAAAAAGGAAACGAGTCAAAGAAGTCAAAACGCAAAAATGGAAAACTTTTAAGCAGCAAAAAAGGACCAAAAAAAAGGCGAAAAAATTAAAAACAGAATCCCGGATAGAAAAGCGCAGCTTAAGTTTGCACTTTGTTTTAACTTCTATTGCAGAGATATTCTAAAGCTATTTTTCATCATCGCCACCGGCATCAGAGACCGTGAATCGTGAACTCTGGCCCCTTTTCCTTTGCCGATGATCGAGTGTCTTTTGCTTCTCGACCGAAGTTTTCCCTTCAATCGCACCCCCATCGATGCACCACTGACAAAAGCTATTTTACTGCTGTTTAACTTTCGCCGCTCAGCAGTAGATTAAGAGTTTTCTGCCCCTAGTGTGCATACTCTGTGCGCAACTGATTGTGTGTGTGTGTGTGTGAGCGTTCGGAAGAAAAAGTGCGAAACGCAGCTGCAATCACAAAGCAACCAAAGCTAAATAAATGCAATAATAAAATTAACGGCACGAAGAACACCAGCGCCCAGGAAGTATGAAATCGAAAATAGAAAAAAAAAGAAAACGTTGAAGGAAAATAGAAAATATAAAACAGACGGCTAAAACCGATTTCTAAAAGCCAAAGTTGGATCCCACCACGACTTACGTCTCGGGTGCCTTTGTGCATGAAACTTTTCCGAGCGCTAACACTTTAAGCAGATAAAAATGCGCGCTCGAATGGGCATAAAGAAAACCCGCTCACACTTGGCCCTCAACTCTCTCCCACGCTCTCGCTCGGTCTCCGTCTCTCGCTCCCTCTGACTGAGAGAATTGAGGCAAAAACTTTCCATCGTCCCGATGAGACTTACTTGAAAAGCTGAAAATCTCAGACAGACAAATGCTTTAAAGTAAAATTTCGCTTCATCATGCTTCTGCTGTTCGTTGTTCCTTTTTTGCATTGCCCATTTGCTCCGTATTGACTTGCTTTACATGCCGGCAACCGTAGAAGACTTGCATTGGCAATTCCAATGCAAGCTGTGGATTTATCTCTCATATTGTACCTCATGCCGCCATGCCATGAAAATCCCAATGGCCTGCCTGCCTGCCTGCCTTCCTTTCTTCCCTTTAATCGAAGTGATTCAATGCTGCTTGCCCAAAATGTTGATGTTGACGTACGAAAAAGCTTTGAACAAAAAAAGTTCTTCGTCCTAGAACAACAACAACAAAGAAAAAACCATCTGCTCCAATATTCATGCTGGATTTTAAAATGCAGCAAGTGCGCTGATCCGATCGGAGCGAAACTCTGCTCAACAACAACAAAAACAACAACAAAGCAATACAAAGTAATGCAGGCGTTTCTGGTTAGGATTATATTGCATTATTACCTGTAAATCCTTATTGGCAATCAAAAGTTTGCTCTCGTACAGCTTTAACATGTTGTTGGTGTTGTTGTTGTTGTTGTTGTTAGTGTTGGTGTTGGTGTTGACGATGAGGCAACTAACGCATTTTTTCGTATCTATTATTTTTTCATTGCATTTTTGTAGAGTTAGCACTTTTCCGGCGTGCCGTTTTGGAGCTTAAGCGAGCGTATTTGATAACGCTTCATGGCATCCAACTAGAATGCTATTTACAGTATTCCCTAGATGTAAGAATATTTTTAAAAAATGTAAAAAAAAAAATACTTTTAAATGGGAAATGAATTTGAAATTTTTACAAATTATCGACAATGTGACTCCGCAATTACTCCAAAATTACTCCGAACCTACTCCGAAATGAGTCAAAATATGCAGGAAAATGAGGCCTAAAAAATAGAGTCCGAAATTTGTCTGTAATTGAAGCGGTCAGATTTAGGAGTCTAAAATGACTCCGAAATTACTCCGAAATTTTCACAAATCGCAATTCGAAATTACTCTGAAATGAATTGGAAGGATGTAGATAATATGAGGCCTAGAAATAGAGTCCAAATTTGTCTGTAATTGAAGCGGTCAGATTTAGGAGTCCAAAATGACTCCGAAATGACTGTGAAGTTTTTAGAAATCACAGGGCGCACAAATATTAGCCCGAAAAGACTCCGAAATTACTGGGAAATGGCTACGAAAATACTCCGAAGAGAGTCCGAAATATTTATAAAATATATGGATTAGCAAACAGACTCCGAAATTTGCGTCCGAATTGGAAGCGTTCAAATAAATGATTCCAAAATGACTCCGAAAATTTTTCAAATTACAAGAATAACAAATATTAACCCAAAATGATTCCGAAATTACTCAGAAATGACTGGGCAATGGCTTTGGAATTACTCCGAAAAATGTAGAAAAAATGAGGTTTAGAGTCTGAAATTTGTCCGAAATCGGATCGTTTATTTTTAGGAGCCCAAAGTGTTTCCGAATTTGTTAAAAATTACGAAGCTTAGTTGTATTTGTCGAAAATGACTCCGAAATGGGTCTGAAATTACTCCGAAATCACTTCGGAACGGGTTTAATATATATTTTTATAGTATGAACTTCATACTATAATAAATGTAAGGCTTAAAAAAGAAGTATGTAATTTTAAAAAATCGGTGCATTCAAATTTAGGAGTCCGAGTTGAGTTCAAAAATACTTCAAAATATTTTAAAATTACAAGACTTATAAATGTCATGACGAAAAACTCCGAAATGGTTCCGAAATGACTCCGAAATGACTCCGAAATGACTCCGAAATTACTCTAAACTTGTAAAATTTGAATAAGCAAGCAAAATTAAAACACAAATCGTTGGAATTTAAATATCCAATCAGAAACACGAATCAAAAAGAAATCGAAAAAAAATTGCATAAAAGAAATCTCGGATTTTTCGGCTCTCACTGCAAAGTTTCGGTAATATATTTTAAACTATACGTGCACAAATGCTTATAAGGGAAAATTTTGCTATCTGCCGAGTCATAGATAGATTAAATATTATAAAATATTATCCGAAAGAAATAAGGGTCAGATATGAGTGCAGCAGGAGCCATATATGACTCTAATATCACCATCATTTGATGCATAAAGTTCGAATCATATCAGTGGATTTTAGCAAAAAGGGACAGAAATTCGTTTGAGGCTTTTTATAAGGGCTCATGCTCCGGATTAGGACTCCGAAATGACTCCTAAAGGACTCCAAATATTTCCCAGATATTATTGAACAACTTTCGCATTCGCTGTGCTTTTTTACCGAAAACACTTGTATCGATCGAATACTGTACCTACTTAGAAAGATAGTTAATAAAATAGAAAATAGGAGGTGAAAAAATAAAAAAAAAAAAAAAAAATGAAAACTTTAAAGCCGTCGTTCTCATACCTGTCGCTAACGGAAGGAAACTTTTAATTTTATTAGAAAAGTTCGAACTGGGTTTCATTGTTGAACAAGCGGAAGTTAGCTGTTCAGTTTGTGTTAGTTCAGCTAAGCGCTCAGGTTTAGTTTTTAGTTTGATGCTCTCTACGTTTTTCTATCTCCCACTTTGGTTCTCTTTTATATCAACAAATTAAATTTGCTGAGATCATTGAATAAAACAAAATGCGCCGGAAGGGGTTAAAATTGCAAAGTACGTGAGAAAGAATAAAAATATGCTGAAGGACCTTTCGTCCAATCATACTACAATAAAATTGCAATTCACGTTTAAAAGTTAAAGGTTGCGTGTGTATTTTTTATGCCCCCCAATATTCTGGGAAGTTAATTTGACCCTCTATTTTTTTTTTCATTATATTTTACATTTGAAAGAAAGAAAAAAAAATACCCCCGAAAGAGCGAGTGCGGATTATAAACAATATTCATCGCAGCCGAAATATTTACATTCAATAAACCATTAAACCGTTTACATATCGTTAAGAATGAGCCATACACTCAAACAGCGGGCGTATGTCAACATGTATGGGATACATAAATGTTGCGAATATTGTGACCATTAAAAGGATCAAGCTAAAAATCCGAATGACGACCTTTATGTTTACCTTTGAAATATTTAACGTCCATCGGAAGTAGATTTCATGCAGTATGAGAATATTTTTCATGTTTCCATTTTTTTTTTTTTTTTGCGCGCGCTTTTAAGCCGACGTGAGTGCAGCGTTGCCAGTATTTTGGAGTAAAGTTCTTGGCGGTGATATTCAATGAATATCATTTTCTCTGTTTTACGTAGGAAAATATTTACGAAAAAATGAATTCATGTATATTTGAAGTGTTTTTTTTTGTTTTAAAATGAAATCGAAACGAAGTTATAAATTCTTCCGACTGGCAGCACTCTATGAGATTGCGTTTCAATCGAGCTGAGAGTATAAAATCATCTTTCTTGTGAATTTCACCAATGAAGGTGCTTTATCTTCCAATAAAAATCTTCTTTGAAAGAAACCATCTTAGACATCCAGCATGGGTAGTGGGTCCTGGTATTCCCATACGAACAATGGAGTTCAATTGAGGGCAAAAACTGTTCATTGTCCTTGGTCAATTGGGCAACAAAACAACCGGTGCATACTGGTATAGTATTGTATATTGGGAGTCAAATTTTTACAGTTTTTTATGTCCTTTTTGGGTTGGTTGGGGATCCGAATTTTGCTTCCCTGGGAGCTCGCAAAAGGGAAATAAAGCCAGTCGCTAAGTCAAGAACTTTTATGTGGCAGATTATTTTGATATTCTCATATTTAACACGAAAAAGGGACCAACGGATCCTGCATTTCTTCCTACATTTGGGAAAAAATGGGGTTTTAGGAAAGAGAAGGAATAAAAGAGATTTTGCTGTCTGATAATAGGCTAGGACGAGGCTAGTTGGCCGAAGGGACAAGCTGGGCAATGGAAATATCTCGAGAGCTATTGAGCGCCAAAGACATTATATAGCGTTAGATAGAAAAAAAAATACATTCCGTGAGAGAAATGATGAGTGAGAGGTATGGTAGGTTCTAGGTATGATTCTTATCGTTTTTACGTTGTTTGTTATGGCTTTAATACCTGAAATTCGGATTCAGTCACTCCCGAAAACATATTGTAATCACAATTATTATTACAAATATTATTCAACACTTTGTATAACTTCCCATTGAGACTTATTGATCAGGAACTATATCCGCTTAGGTGAAAAATTGCACAACTAGCCCTGATCTACCCCAGCCTGTATGTGATTTTTGGAATGAAAGAAGTTCGGCGCTACCTTACTAGGAATAACGTGCCTTAAATGATGATATTACGATCTAAAAATAATATTGGAGGACTAGAAACACATACTTCACAACCTGAGATAAAACAACAATCATTCAAATATTATCAATTGACGACACAAAATTCCATGAACTCGATGTCGAAACACAATTTTCCAAACAGTTTACAGGACCCTCTTGACGGTCCACTGACTCCTCTTGACTTACCACTTTAACATCTCATTCTTTGCAATTTCCAAATTATCTCTCATCCCGAAAGCCGGTCACTGATGTAAATTGAAATTATCGATCGAATTCTCAATTCAAGCCGATTGAAAAAAAAAACTCTTCCTGTCAAAAGTTCGTGTTGAATCCTTTTGATAAGAAATAAAACACAAACAATTTTTTTCCCCAAGCACCCTTTTAGTGCATCATTTAAGTATTTCCCAATAAAAGAAAATAAAAATCAGAAAAGAATGGGCCGGGGGAAGGGTTGGGGTTGGGTTAAAACGAAAAAGCACATAAATAACTCAACAATGGCCGAATGCGTATTACGGTTAAGGAAGAACTCAAAATTCCAGAAATACGTGAGCGTAAATTTGTTGCACGCTCAACAGTAGTCAACAAAGCACACAAGGTGGTGAGCTGTTATTTCCGCATGGTTTGCAACGATTTTTATGCAACGTTGCAACTTACAACTCATTCAAAACTGTAAATTGCGGAGCCGAACGCTCATACGGATTTAAGAGGATACATGTACGAGCATGTATGAGTGTGTGAGACTCTTGTGAGACCTTTTTTCCCCCCCACATGACATGCATGCAGTCATTTTGTATCTCCGCTCGGGGAGTCGGAAAAATGGACTCGCAAAAACCTACCGACAGACAGGAGCAGACAGACAGACAGACAACTGTTTTATGTCGGTGGTCAAGGTGATTGCGAGGAGTTGAAGTATAGATGCAACTCTCATTTCATGCTTTATAGACTTTTATTTACTGTGAATGCACACGGGATTTTTTCAATTTTTCCATGCGGTACGTTAATTTGAAACCCGAAAAATAAAAAGCCGAAATAATGATCAGGGATTTTTTTTTTTTTTGTGGCATGGTAATATAGCTCCTCATCACTTCGTGTGTGAGAACAAAACAAGAGAGAAATATTATTTTTAATAATAAACAATGTAGAAACAATTGCGAACGTTCATATTTTAATAGCAAATATCTTCCGAATCAGGATGTTCTTGCATTTGTTCATAATTATGAAGAATCCCCCTGGGTAAAAATTAATATGTTCATAAGTTGTTAGACATTATTGCTAGTTGAAAGGCCGGGCGAATGCCCGGTGTGCCCTCAAGGTAGGTCATATAAGTACTTTTGTATCCTAAGCCCTTCAAATCGTCTGCCCGGTAGGCCTCTAGGGTCCCAGTCCGGGCGTGCTAGTTGAAAAAATTACAAATTTCTAATGCAATATTGTGTGTTATATACCAAGCTTGAAGAAAAACTTATTTCCACAGGGTTTTGAGCAGATTCATTTGTATAAAAATTATTTCCTGAGGAGCTTTAAGCTATTTCTCATATTAATTTCCGTTTTGTTCTCGAATTCGCGACATTAGGTCTACTCTTGGACTAGTTAAATGTGGGAATGATTATTTTTCAATGACAGCTCAATGCTAAAAACGACAGCTAAAAGCATTGGTTGGCAAATTAATGTATTTTTGTGACTAGTTTGGGAGTAGTTGGAGAGCAGTTGGGATTATTTGCTTTGCTGGTAATGGACTCTCAATAGCTGTCCTTTTTCAGTAAAGTATAAGCTATGTTAAAGTTTATCAGAGCACAGTAGAAAAATTGAAGTTTTTGAGATTAGCGGCCTTCACTCCGTTTTTACTGAACCGTCTACCATGAAACACCAAAAGAGGACATACCATCGCTTAGGGGTTTTATATGCCAATTTTGGCAATAATTTTGAACTTGAATTTTTCTTAACCTTTTTTGATTTCTCGTTTCGACTTTTTAAAATGAAATATTGTCTGCTATCATAGAATGCTCATAATACAAGCCTATAAACGTACATTTATAAAAAAATTTGCGTTCTGAGAGATTGACAATAACTTATGTCTTACAAAAACATTTTCCCGATAAATATTTCGGTTCTTCTTATGTATGATGGCAATATCTTTGAATTCAAAAGAAATTTTAAAAACCCTTTTCCAACGAAAAAAATTTCCGAAAACGATTACATACGTCGTTAGTCTGAATTAAAGTCTTTCTAAAGCGCTGCACAATTATTCTTATTGGAAATTCTATTCATGTCTAAATTGGAGAATAACTTAAAAATATTGTCAATTCTAAAACGCGTATGAGACTTCTTTTTATCCAATCGAGACAAATACCTTATATCGTTGAACCTTGAGCAGTTAGGCCAAATTTGAACAAAGTCTGTGTATCCAACTGATTTTCCAACACTATCAGTCATAAGAATAGGGGCAGTAATAAATATTTCATGCGTCTCTTTGTTCGCTTGCTTCCTTGAGGTTTTCTTGGGATCATTTTTAAGGACTAAGAGGAATTGGATTGGAATATTAATTTTACTTTAATGATATTTAGTCCATTTCAGCTGAGAGGAATTTAATAAGTCTACCTTTCGGTGAGTCTTTACTATCGCATTCATTCATTCATATCATATCATTATCAGTGACCTGTCAAACCTAAAGAGTAGAGCTAAAGCTAAGAATGGGAATAGAAGAATCGACTGCTTAACTATTCTGTACGCATTGAACTCTCTCAAATGTGGTTATTATCGTTGAAAAATTCTTCCCTTAGAATCAAAATATTGTGAAGACAAGTAAAAATGTATCCCTTTTAATACAACAATAAACAAAATCCGGAAAATAATGGCTTCTGAGAGACTTCAATCAATCTATTTTCTCCTATCAGATACCCTCTCATTGTGTATTCGGTATGTATGCCTTGATCCAGTGTTGAGTTCGATTCCCGGCACAGGCGAAACGGAGTGTATTTTTCCTTGGTTAATTTACGCCTATGTGACAGCCACTTAACTACCTGTACCTCTCTCTCTCATGTAATCGATTTCCTATTCCATTATATTTCTGCACCTCTTCAAGTGACCGTTAGTGTATTTGAAGACTATTTTTACTGTTCATTGAACATCGGAAGCATCATCTGTACAGATTTTCGCGCAAATCGTATTGCTGGCAGTTACCTTAAATCATTTGGGCACGTTTTTTCCTCGGGAAATCTTTGACAATCGTTAGGGCAAAACCACATGGAAACACGTAGGTATGTGAATATGTACACACAAATGTATGCACGTATGTAAGGAACAATTCAGTTGCTTACACTTACTTCTGACTGCACGTGTACAGTTATCTTTTTAAGCGCTTACTTTTTATATTCATCCACTTTAGAAAAGAAAAATAAGAAAAACAGGAGAAAAATGATTTTCAAACCTGTGGGTACAGAGAGTGTTGATGCCGTTGACAACCATTTGGTGCGTGCAAGGTGGGGGAAAACTCGCAATAATCAATGGAACTTGAATACCCATTTTTATTTTTAGCATTTTAAAATCATCGAAGTCGTTATTGTCATTTCTTTTGAGAAGTTCAGAAGTTCTCTTATCCATGTAGAATATTAAGTTAATCTGTGAATATTAAGGGAAATCGAAAATGTTATATAAGGGAAAAGGTACGACAGCGGAAGACACGCATTTTCGAAAAGCCTTCGCACTAGCAATCTGTTCTTGCGTGCATGGCGGGATTTACACACAGTTGTTACATGTGATTTTTGTTGTTGTTGTTGTTGTTGCTTCCTTTTAGATAACAAAGGCCAGGCCAGGCCAGGCCATAATGTGCTGCGTCTAATGATCCCGCCACGTAGGCGACGTTGTCTTATTTTCTTATTTATTATTTCGATTTTCGGGCGGATTCATTTTTGCTAAAGGTTATAAAATAAGAAATAAATTGAATGATGGATGAATTTATAAATTGAATGCGTGCGACATTTGAGACATATTTTCCCTACCAATTAAAATAAACTTTTTTATCCTTATTACCGAACAAAATTGGCTCTGAACATTTGTCTCCATAGCAATTGGAGATCAGATAACACCTGTGTGATTGTTAAATTAGAACACGTTGCAACCTGTTAAGCAAGAGGCAAAGTGTGAATAACTTTATCTTATGGATGGGAAGCGTTATATTTAGTTGATAAATCCCATAGGTCCGCTATTCTGATTGAAGAGTTGCCCACATATGTCGACAAGTAGGCGACAGGGAGTGGAATCGGGTACACTCTCCGTCGCCTCCTTGCCAACAAGTTGTTGGCAACTCTTCAATCGGAATTGCCTAGTCTAAACCGGACCATAGCAAATACTGCTCTTAACGGCTAACTATTCAAAAGTTTCCACACTTATCTTCACCACTGACTTGAATTAAATTGTATGAGTTCTAATAAAAATTCATATTTTTCGGAGAAACTTTTTCTTTCCGAAAAATCCTTCCAAAATCGGAAAATTGAAATTCTCTGAAAACAAGAAAATTCACTCAATCTGGCATTGTTGGTTCTAGTAAGTACTATAGTTTTGATTATTTTTTTTTTTTTTGTTCAAAAGAAACGTCGAAAAAGTCCCATAAAATCGGCGTACTCTTTCATCGTATCAATTTAAATTTAAACTCTACGTATGGAGACTGGAGAATTGTAGTAGAACCGAGGAAAATCTAAGGGGTTTATGGTTCCAAGGTCGCTTTTAAACTTGTAGTATTCAGATCCTCAATAAATTTGAATCACATGAAGCTACTGGGATTTTAAATGATATATGGTAGCAGTTGAAGAGTCGTCAAAATGCCCTTAGTTAGGGTTTTTGTGCAGCCAGCAGAGTAAGATATGACAGTCTAGTTCAATTAGAACTATTTAAGTTTATAAAGGCACCAATTTCCAATATTAGAAAATCATTTGAGCACAAAGATTTGTGAGCTATTTGATAGCTGCTTTTAATGAAAAAACGGGATATTTTCGCTACTGAGTAGACCTAGGCCTATTAAATTGCAACTCAGTTTTGTGAAGTTTTGCTCTTGTCTCTGTGTGTGACATAGAGGAAAAGATAAGAAACACAGAATAAAAGCTTAATTTAACGAATTTTTTCTTCTGCAGAATTCATATGGGTTTAAGTAAGGGAGCAGATTGAGAAAAATTTCAGTCATTCAGTGTCAGGCGATAATTTGATATTGATTTATGTAACTAAACTAAGCTTGACTCACGTGAAACTTTAGTTGACTTAAATTAAAGTCGAAAAAAACGTGTAAGGTAAGTGTACCACGTAAGGCCCGGCTCCTCGTAAGGCCCACTTATCATTTTTAACCAACTTCCTAACTATCAAATGCTTTCTGTACTTGCACATGTTGAAACATGTCCTACAAGTTATCGTAGAAATGAAAAATCTAAGACAATCGCTAGCTAATATTGCGGCGACCAAAGTCAAATCTGAAAATTAACAGAGGCTAAAATTAAAGCCTTTATTATTGACGATGCTTAATAAATTTGAGTTCTAATGAAATATTGGGATTTTTCTTAAAACAAAGTTGATTATGTTGTGAAGATACAAGATGTCTAGGTAAAAATGCATTAGCAATTGGTTTGTTTTCTTGTGAGGCCATGAAGAAGTAAGAATAATTGACAGTCAAGTTCAATTAGAAACTATTTGAGTTTTGATAAAGAGCACAACTTTCCTAAATAGGTTAGATCTTTAATCATTTGAGCAAAAAGATTTGTACATTCTTGATAGCTGCTTTTTATGAAAAAACGAGTGATATTTTTCGCTTTTACTGAAATAGACCTAAAGGCTTTAAATATGAACTCAGTTTTGTGAAGTTTTGCTTAGTCTCAATAAGTGTTAGTGCATTAGAGGAAAGTAAGAACCACAGAAATAGTTTTTTTAAAGGCATTTTAGATTTTACGATATTTGATTTTTGTGAATATTATATGGTTTTATAGTAAGGGAGTTAGATTAGATAACAAACAATCACATTCATTCAGGGTTTATTTGATATATGACTTTATGTGTAACTAAAAGTATAGTTGACCTTACGTGAAGTTAACACATTTATCAAACATTAGTTTTCGACTAAACAATGAAATAACTCAACATAACTTAACATAGCTTAACATATCTTTATGCAACTTGGCATACTTAATATAACTTCACATTACTTAACATACTTAACATTACTTAACATAACTTAAACATAACTTAACATAACTTAAAATAACTTAACAACTTATCAGTAACTTAACATTACATTATACAATTAACTTAACATAACTTAAACTATTAACTTAACATAACTTAAAATAACTTAACATAACTTAAAATAACACAACTTATCAGAACTTAACATTACTTAACATTACTTAACATTATTACTTAACATTACTTAACATTAACTTAACATAACTTAAAATAACTTAACATAACTAAATAACTTAAATAATAACAACTTAACATAACTTAACATAACTTAACATAACTTAACATAACTTAACTAACTTAACTTGACTAACCTTAACTTGACCAAAATTATTTAAGTTAACTTAAATAAAATATTTAACTTAACTTAACTAATTGAAATTAACTTAGCTAATTTAACTTAACTTTAATAATTAAACTTAACTTAACTTATATTAAATTAAACTTAACTTAACTTCACTAAACTTAACACAGTCGGTTAAATCTTTCAATCGGCTTAGGCAGTTAGGGAACTAATTGTTAATGAAATTAAAATTATAGGTATGTGTTATTAACATTAATTAAAGACTAACTGAGCCTTCATTATTAACTTAATGTAAGTACTACATTAGTACTTTTTTTAAAATAATTTTCTTTAAAGAAATTTTTCGAATCTACAAACGTTTAAGTAGAAATAATTTTTCCGTTTTCACTTCGACTTCACTTTGGTATTTATTCCACTTTCGTTTTCTTCTCTACTCTCGGCGCATGTAATTATTTTTACTTTCTCTTTTGTTGGCCCATCCAACGTATACTTAATTCATTGTGGATTATGAAAATTGGCACAATTTTAGAAAGGAAGTAAACGAGTTGACAAAGACGTTAGAAAAATAGGGCAACATTTTTGAATAATTATAATACATAGGCTTTGAAATAAACATACCTACAAGTACATACACACATACATACATGCATGCATATGTATACACAAATTTAGACTGAGTGAAGAATAATATACCATAAAGAGTGTTGCATTATGTTCCCTTCTTAGACCATTCTCCGCCCCGTTCCCGCTTGAAAAAAAATCCTTTCACATACGAAATTTCCAACCGCGCTCCCACTTCTCCCATTTGCTGAGCATAATTTAAAAGCAATAAAAATTCAAACATTTATAAAAGCGAAACATTGTGACACACATGTCCAAATTTGAATACATAAGCTGAAAAAACCGCCCCCCCCCCAACCACCCACAATATTTCGCATTCGAAAAGCACTCACTGTGCGAGTAATGTGGAAAGTACTTAAAGATTTGCCTGTATGACAATAAAAGTAAACCATATACATATAGAGCGGGAAAGCAGGCGGGTGGGCATACAAAAAACAAAGCCAACAAAAATACTCACAAAAAAAAAAAAAAAAAAAATGCGAAAATAATAATCCGAGCCGCATTTTTGCATACAAAAGCGACACAACATTGCTGCGTTGTCATTTGTAAAAGTAACAAATGTCTTTGTGCGAGTGGTTCTCGGCGTTTTTAATTTTTTATATTCCCGCTTGTTGGCTTTGTTATTCTATTTTTGTTGCTTTTTGTTTTGTTTTTCTTATGTTTTCTTTTGCAAATCAGAGCATTTGTATCATCAACCACAACAGTCGCAGATGTAATGTGAAATACATACGCACTTGTAGAAGCCGAAACAGGAGCACAAATGTTTCAAAACCGCAAAAGCTTAAGCCATACCACTGTACGTGAGCGAGTGTGCGTGTGTGTGTGTGTGTGTTTGTGCATGCTTTAACACCCACGCTCTCGGGATTTACACATCCGTTTCCGTACGCTGGCAGACATCATGAGTTCGCATTAGTGCTCGTCTAATAATAATAAAATACTCACGCGCGCCTTAATGTCGTCAAGTTGACAAGTTTGTTGCGGGGCTTTTTAGTGTTTTTCTCTTTGTCTGCGAATTTTTCAAAAAAAAAAAGCGAAAAAAAACACAAACAAATAAAATGAAAATTTTACTTAAATAAAATTTTTCTGCTTAAAATGTATTTTGATTGATCAAATTTCTTGATGGAGTTGCTTTTTTTTTTATTTTATCTTTTTGCGAGCATTCTGCTTTCATTCCTTTTATTACTTAGAAATTTATAATTCAATAAAAATTAATAACGCGGAAGGGCGAAGAATGAAGGAAAGCGATTAAAGAATTGAAAGATTCTTTTTATTGAGTTTGCATATCTACGGAGTGCACCCAACGTGGAGGGGGATTGTTTTATCAAAGTTGTACAGACATAAAATTTTTTTAATATTTTTTTTTTTTTTTTTGGTATAGTCACTTTGTATTTATGTCAAATTACTTATGGTTGACATGTGGTTCGATGTTCCTTTTTATCTTCAATCAGTTTAATTGGTTACAAAACAGTCTGATTTACATTATTTCTTGTTGGAATGGAAAATTATGAATAATATTTCGGAATACAGCATAATCACAGGTACAAAATGTTATTGCCTGCTTTAATATCAAGGTTCCAGAAAATATTACAACATCGTCCAAATTTGTTATACTCACAGCATAATAGTTTGCTCAAAGATTCGTTGTACGAAATTCAATCAATCTGCAATACTTTAAAATAGGTCTTCTTCGAACGTCTCAATAGGTAGCCACACATACCTAATTAAAGGAGAATTGAAAGCAATTTCATATGACCGAATCCATACCAGCTTTTTCTTACTATTGGATGGAACCAAAGTTTTCGAAAAGCTTAAAATCCTAAACACACAGATTAAGGGGCCCACAAACGCTTCAACAAATCCATCAATCGGTTAAAATCGACTTAAAATTTCTTGGTTGACAAGCAGATTGTAAGTTTTCATAATTTTTTGATACCATGTTTTTGTTGTTGTTTCTATCGATTGATGAATTTGTTGAGGCGTTTGTGGGCAGCTTTAAATACAAAGACAACATCATAAAGGAGTCCAAAGGAGGGAGAAATTTATGCTCTTAAAACGGGGTTGAGCAAAAGTTCTAACTTATTTGTATTCTGTCAGTAGGTTGTATTGAGAGGAGGATACTCCAGCTTTTGAAAATATTCTGAGGGCAATAAGATGAAGTAGGAGTTAAAATTCAAGGCCGTGAGTATCGTGAGTAAAACAGGGAGATAACAGGATTTACAAAGGTAGAGGAAAAAAAAAATATTCAACGGTTAACAAGAAAATAGCCATAATTAAATACGCAACTTAATTCTCGGCCATAATTTTCGAGATCGATTTAAAATTGACCTGTAGCCAATCTGACAAACTAAATTATAAGAAGTCGCTATATTTACCAAGTACTCTCAAGAAGTAAAGTAAAAATTCTGGTTACATTTGATGACCTCAAAGACGAGTCACAATGTAATTCACATAGTGCGGGTCAGTCGCACGAGCACTCTAATCCATTACTAGTACTGGGGACCACCTTAGAATGGGATTTCAGGCTGGTGGGAATTTTTCCTTCCAGCCTCTTGAGTGTTACAAAAATACCAAAAACAAAGAACAGGTCAAATAAATAGCCTCAGTGGTTGTATAATACTCGAAGCCCCCTGGAAAAATGCTGGACATCTGGAAAATAAGTTGAAGTGAATAAATTCTTACTAAAAACAAAGGAAATGCCATTAAAGATGAAGGGAGTTCCTTGAATATTTTAGACCAATTCATAAAACCTGAGCACTGTTGGTTTTCACTCCTTTTACAGCTCTCTACACAGAGAAAAAAACTGGTTAAATCTAAAGGAAAAAACTTACAAAACGACTTTAATTTTAACAATTTTTCATGTTGGAAAAAATAAAGATTTTCCTTTTGAATGAACCACATTTCATGTTGTTTTGACATGATAATTTTCAAAAATAGATTTAAATTTAATTGTTGAGCTAACCACGGACATAATTCAAATTACAAGATAATTAAAAAAAATTTTTTTTTTTCTAAAATACCTATACAAGAAGAAATGTCAAAAAATTTAATTAACGTTGAAAGCAAATGGCCACAGAGCCCTGCTGAACATAACCTCAAAAATAGCCATCGGATGGACTTCATCCGATTTTGTCACTCCGATGTCGTGACTGCTTTTGCAAAGCTTAAAAAGCTTTGAGATGAATAAATATCTTATATGTCCTATTTTATAAATCAAATGAGAATTATAACGAACGTAAAGAAATGTAATTAAACATATTTCCTTTCAAATCAACCAAAAATGTTGTTGACTCAACCATTTTTCTTTTGAAATTTTTGTTGTGCTCGAAAATCAAAAGGACTGTGAATAAGAATGCGCCCTTTTAAAAAAATCATGGTTACGTTCTCTCAGTGTACCACATGGATTTGTTAAAGGTATCAATGAGACATTGCGATTCCTAAATTTTGCCACAGCGATCAGGAAAGTTTGTGTTTCAAACAATAGTGTATAGGACTATTTGGTTTCCTTAATGCCGTACGTGATCATACGTATCATGATTTGAACAAGAGACTGAAGTAATATCGATACTAACCGATAATCCATGAGATCGATATTTCCCATCTCTAACTACACTTGTCTTCATAAATGTAAATAGCGTGTGGGACAGGTGAGAAAATTCGAATCATTAGAATCTGAAAATTGTCATTAAAATAGTTAAGAAGTAAAGTAGGAAAAACCTCCCCCACAGTGCCGTGTCCTAATTATACCATTCTCCTTGACTATCCAAACATTACCTCCTTCGATATTTTCAGTTTTCATAGTGAAATTTTTCCGCGCTAAAAAGTTTTATAGATTTATTTTTTTTTAATTTTAATTTTTAATTAATTTTGGTTTTCCAAGCAGATGATCTGATGCTCAACGATTTTACGCTAAATCGCTTAAATTTCCTTTTTCTTTTGAATGTTTTCTCAATGGTTTTTTTTTTTTTTGGTTTTTTGCGCCATTGTCAAACAAACTTTTATTTGACGTAAATTAGACAAAAATCATTCATTGCCTTTGCCCTGCTGTGGCTAGAAATTCCATGTTCAATGCTTGTGAATAAAATATTCCCAGCTGAGCTCTTTCGCCATTTTATTTTCTATTGTTTGTTCATGGAGCCCAAAAATGCTTGAAACATTCAAAAGTTTTATATAATAGTTTTTACCACATTGAAATGAATGAAAGCAGCAGCTACGCATCATTGTCAGAGAATTGCAAGACAATGCGAGCGCCTAACGACATTAGAGAACATAACACAACGGAGCAGAGCGGAGCGGGGCAGAACGCAACGAAAAGGATCGAAAAGGAACGGAACGGAAGAATGGAATGGAATGGCACCGAGCTGTAACAACCAAAGATTCCTTCATCATCTTCGTCTTCTTCTTTTTATTCTTTAGCTACCATTTCTGGCTTTGGGCACAGTCGAAGCTGCCGTTGTCTGCCGAAATGACTTTCACATCTATTAAGAACGGCAGCGGGAGCAGCAGCACAGCACCACCACTCAAGGTTTGTGAGCAATTAAACGCACATTGCGTTTCAGCGTTGCTATTTTTCGGCAATTTAATTAGCCATTTTGTGTTTGCACTTGTGTTTGTGTTGGCTTGCATGCATATTCTTGCCTATCGCCCGCCGTAATTAGAAGCAATCTCGAACTACTCCTCGACTAGGTACACATGTACCATCACTATTCCCTATATATATATTTTTTTTTTTTTGATAGTCATTTTATTCAAATCCCTTTTTGCCAAGTTAAAATGTCCCCTAGATAAGCCTAGAATAATTAAATGATTATTATTTAGGGTCGTAGTCTTCAACTCGGCTTAAGAAACTTTGAAAGTTTAAATTTTCAAACATATTCTTTAGGTCTTCATGCCAGTTTAACGCAATCAAATAATTTTTCTATACTTGAATTTTTCAAAAAATCTCATATGCAATCAATAAAGTTAATATATATTTACCTAAAATAAAATATAAAATTAAAGAGCTGGTTTTAAACTCTTCTGAAAAATATCATTTAAAAGTTTCAACCTTCAAAAAGTTTAAACTAGGTTGAAGACTATCAGCCTTAATGAATAACACTGTGATATTTTTTTTCAAAAATTTCAAAATACAAGATCGAATTTAACGGTTTCCGCCTTTTTCAGGCACAAGGAATCGAACTGCATCATTAGTTTTTTGAGTTATCGGTACGCCTTCATGGGAAAAATTTTTTTCAACGTTTTTTTTGACCACTTTTTGGCCCATATATATGTATGAGTTGAAGTTTGGCATTCTAAGCTATCACCAAAATGTACTCTGAGAGATGCCAAGTAATTCTTCCCAAAACACTGTCATGATACAATGCCGCATTAGGGAGTTGTACCCATTTAAAGTCTCAAAAATCATAAATTTTTTTGAAAGTATTTTTCGAAGCATACTTCAGGGATTTTTCTTATAAAAAATAAAAGAAAAAATATAAAAATATAAGATGTGTGATTTTCAGTTTTAATCTTCCTGCATTCTAATCAAAGAATTATCATAAAATTAATACCAGTTTCGGAGTTATGGGCCAGAAATAAAAAAAAGGGATAAAAAATGATTAAATTTTTGGGATTTTCGCTATTTGTAGCTTCTAGGGGGAGTTTTTTTTTTTGGAGAAATCAGTGCAACAGCCTTTATAAAGTCTAGGGGAAAAAATTTGTCATAGATAGGAAAAGAAATTACTCAACGATGTACGAGATATAGCCGTTAGCAAGTGTGCAACTTAATTCTCGGCCTCACTGTTCAAGTTCGATTTAAAATTAAACTGCATTCAATCTAGTAAAACCAAATATGGGAATTTGCTACATTTATCAAGTCTTTTACGAGAACAATAATAAAAATTTTGTCTACATTCGATGACCTCAAAAATGTGACAGTGTTACAAAATGATTGGGATTATTTTCTGATAAAACTTTGATTTGAAATATTTTAAAAGCTTAGAATTACTCCAAAATACTTCAAAAACCTCTTAAATATAAATGGCATTATTTTCTAATAATTTTTTGGAAATTTCATATTAAATTTTTTCCTAGTTCTGAATTAATCCCGATTAGGTATTTTACGATAATCTGGCAACTCTAGTACTAAGGTACTTGATTGAAAAAATTCCATTAACCAACAACCAAAAAATATAAAAAAATTTAATAATGATAGTACCAAAGAGACCACAAAATTGTATGATTATTATTCTTCACTCGGATTTAATAGATTTGAAAAATGTAACTAGTTCAAAAGTAGTCCATTTTCGGTCAGTCAGCAAACTTCATTTTCCCATATAATACGAATTAGCTGATCTTTCGTCTGTACTTCTACTAGATCCATGCTAATTCTACCTAAGTGGCGATCATAGTGTTAAAAATATCCAATCCAGGAGCACTCTTTTATAGGAAATTTAACATCTCATTACAGCTGGGCTTAAATGTTTACGTACACTTGCCGCATTGTATGGGAGTTGTACGAATGACGAGCCTCAGTGGCAGTATGGCAGTAGAATTGGCTGAAGCTTTTCAGCCCGCATATGTTGCAATTTTAATTGCATTCAAAAAACCCTCCCGAAAAAAAAAAATGAAAATGAAAAGGGAAAACAAAACAAAGCATAATCAAACAAACATGCTAATGCCTGCGCAGATATAATTTTGTTGGAATTGTTTATATGAATTGTAGCCTACAGACACATGGTTGCGATGGTAACATTCATGTGTGTGCGTGTGTTGGTGCGAAATTGTATCCCTCAACGAACAATTAAATGAAAATAGAATCTGCGGCTGAGTTTAGGCTGGAAATTGGACTCATTGCTTTGCCATTTTCAACACGAGATGCATGGGGATTGCCAAGAGAGAGAGAGAGAGAGGTGCTATGCTTTGAAAAGATCCGAAATTTGTTGGTCTGTTATTGTCATGTTTTTGTTTTTGCTCTAACTGCCGCATTTTTGTTGCTGGGAAACAATAAGCCTAATGAGCAACAATATTCAACATTTGCATTTACGCCTATGAGCTTTCACATGACTTCATTTTACCATTTGGGGCTCAAGGATTCGTAAAATCTGAAGAGTTTATAATTTCCTTTTTTTTTCTTTTTTTGTGTGTGTAAAATTCAAATTATTTAAGTGTGGGTTTTTGTATTTGATGTAGGAAGAATATTTGATAGACATATACCTTTAGAATGCGGCACGTTATAATTTTACGCATACATAGATAATTTTTTTGATTAATTTTGAAATACCAATGACTGAGGTAAAGTTTCGGAAGGTCTGAATTAATCCGAGAGAGATAAAACCAAATTTGAGTAACTCTGTATGAGAATGACTAAAACTTTGAGGTCGGCACCTATGAATTGCAAACTCATTAAAAATTAGACAATTGATCTTGAAGTGGACGAAAAGATCTACTTTTAGACGCTGCTATGTCATGTTAAAGTTTCAGTTATTAATTTTTACTTTTATCGAAAGTTTACTTCGGATGGCCTAAACTTTCATATATTGTGTAAAATCCTTTACTGTCGAAAACCTTCTGACATCTTTTCGGCATGGATTTGATGAGGTTGGGTATTGTTTTCACTGGAATAGAATTATGTTCCTCTTTACACCATTTGTATTGCCAGGTTGATGAAAAGCTTCCACCAACTTTGAGTTTGAGGGTTCCAATTAGCCTTTAAATGATTCAATTCTGTGATGCCGATCAAATAGGCTGATACCTTAAAAGAGACAACATACAAGCACAGCAAGAGTACACAAAAAAATGAACTCACCGCCCTCGATCATTTACGGAACAGTCAGCGGTGAGACCTATAGAGGTCGACCTTAGGTTAGACGTGCTCCATAGTTTTTATGGTCTAGTTGCTAACAGTCTCACCTAAGGTGGGTCCTATTTGCAAACTGACCGCTCGTTTCCCTGTAGTAAAAGAGCGGTCAGTTTGCAAAATAGGACCCACCTTAGGTGAGACTGTTAGCAACTAGACCATAAAAACTATGGAGCACGTCTAACCTAAGGTTGACCTCTATAGGTCTCACCGCTGACTGTTCCGTAAGAGATCGAGGGGCGGTGAGTTCATTTTTTGTTGTACTCTTGCTATGCGCTTGTTGTTGTCTGCTTTAAGTTCGCATTCTGATCGACGTACCGTCAAGAGTTGATTAGCGTAAAGGGTAAGACTCTCGCTCAGCAACCACGCAGGTCGAGGTTTGATCCCTGGCTCGGTTGGACATTTTTTTTTCTTCTCTATTGCCTAGAGTTTTTTTTTTTATGTTCATATTTTAATTAATTTTTTTTATTAGTTAATTTTGAAAAAAAAAATTTTTTTTCTTTATATGTAAGTATTTTTTCATAATTAAATTTGTTTTTTAAGTATTAATTTTTCAATTGAAAAATTTTTTCTATGAAAAATTCAATATTTCACAATAACTTGAGCAACCATAAACTCAAGTCAGCATTATGATCAACATATTAAATTTCCTTGTTTAGCGTAATGGTTAAGACGCAGACTTACCAACCCAGAGATCAGCGGTTCGAGGTTCGTTCGAGACGAGAAAATTAAAAAAAACATAACTAATGTTTAAACAAAAAAAAAGATTAAAAACATAAAAACAAAAAATAAACAAAGTAAAAACAAGAAGAAAAAAATAAAACAAATATTAAAAATTTTTTTTTCCATAAATAAACAAAATCGTCAATTGACCTCCAACTCACCCAAAACGTCTCACCATGGGTGAGTCTTACATGCACTACTCTCTTTTTAATGTAGGCCCCATGTTAAAGAGGTGAGTTGAATGCATGTAAGAGTAAATTATGTGGGGACTAGTTGTAGTCTTTTTGAGGTGCACCATAGGTGAGTAGGGGGTGAGTCTCAATTACTGCAGGGTTACTACAGGGTATGAATTGTAGCCTACAGACACATGGTTGCGATGGTAACATTCATGTGTGTGCGTGTGTTGGTGCGAAATTGTATCCCTCAACGAACAATTAAATGAAAATAGAATCTGCGGCTGAGTTTAGGCTGGAAATTGGACTCATTGCTTTGCCATTTTCAGCACGAGATGCATGGGGATAGCCAGAGAGAGAGAGAGAGAGAGGTGCTATGCTTTGAAAAGATCCGAAATTTGTTGGTCTGTTATTGTCATGTTTTTGTTTTTGCTCTAACTGCCGCATTTTTGTTGCTGGGAAACAATAAGCCTAATGAGCAACAATATTCAACATTTGCATTTACGCCTATGAGCTTTCACATGACTTCATTTTACCATTTGGGGCTCAAGGATTCGTAAAATCTGAAGAGTTTATAATTTCCTTTTTTTTCTTTTTTTGGTGTGTGTAAAATTCAAAATTATTTAAGTGTGGGTTTTTGTATTTGATGTAGGTAGAATATTTGATAGACATATACATATTAGAATGCGGCACGAGGTTATAATTTTAGATACATATATATTTTTTTGATTAATTTTGAAATACCAATGATGAGGTAAAGTTTCGGAAGGTCTGAATTAATCCGAGAGAGATAAAACCAAATTTAGGCAGTAACTCTGTATTGAGAATGGACTAAAAACTTTGAGGTCGGACACCTATGATTGCCAACTCATTAAAAATTAGACAATTGATCTTGAAGTGGACACAAAAGATCTACTTTTAGGAACGTCTGCTATTGGTCTCGTTAAAGTTTCAGTTATTTAATTTTACTTTATTTATCGAAGTTTCTTCGGATGGCTCTAAACTTTTTCATATATTGTGTAAAATCCTTTACTGTCGAAAACCTTCTGACATCTTTTCGGCATGGATTTGATGAGGTTGGGTATTGTTTTCACTGGAATAGAATTATGTTCCTCTTTCACCATTTGTATTGGGTTGTTGAAAAGACTTCCACCAACTTTGAGTTTGAGGGTTCCAAAATTAGTTTAAATTGGATTCAATTCTGGTGATTGCACTGACAAATCAAGGACTGATACCTTTAAATAGTATGTGATCAACGTCGAAGTATGTTTCGGATCATAGTTGTGATGAGAAACAAATCGAAGAGGAAAAATTCATTCTGCATACGGAACCATGACTCCATCTAAAAATTTTTCTGTGAATGAAACGATCCAGAAAGCGAAAGGCCTAACACCGCTACCAGAGAGACATGTCTGGGAAGTTGGCCCTATACCTATCTGTGAAACCTGTGCTGATTTTTGAAAAACTCTAAGAGGGAATTTCTTATTCCGCACCTTGATTGAAAATGCTCGTAAATCCAACAAGTAAGGGTGTTATAGTCAGGCAAGCCTGACAATAGAATACCCGACACAGACACACATCTTCAAATAATTTTTAATATCAAGATGTGTTTTTTGGAGCAGTTTTGAGATTTTTGTGACAGACCCCATTACTGGAGGTACCCTTAAAAAATGGACCGATCGGGTCCATTCTCGAACTTGTTCTTACTTATGTCCCCGTGAGCACGCATACCAAATTTTGTCTAGATAGCTCAACTCCTTCGATAAGATAACTGTATACAAACAGACGGACAGACAGACGGACAGACAGACGGACAGACAGACGGACAGACAGACGGACATGTCTAAATCGAATCTCCTGGTGATGCTGATCATTTCTATATCTATTTTGTATGGTCTATCTCGACTGGTTCTGGGTGTTACACACAACCACACAAACGCAATATACCCTCCACACAGAGTGTGTCGGGTATAAAAATATTCTGAAGGATGAAAATCTTTCAATATCGCAAATACTCTCAGTGTAAAAATGCATACTTTCAGGTGCTGGAGCTATATATTCTAGCTATTCCAAGAATTTAATTTAATCCCAAAACTGAGCTATTAGAATTGGTAATGTTATTAAAAGCTTCTACAATTCATTTTGATTGAGCAGCAATTGAAATAAGCGATTAATTAACCGATTGAACGGTTTCGAGATTCCCTCAACGACCGATTTCGTAGAATCGATAAAATCTAAGCTGGAATTATTTGTGTGTTCTCCTTTCTATGTGCTGAAATTATTAATTCCTGTACCAAAATCAGATTGATTTACATTGATTCTCATTAATTTTAAGCAAAACGATGTTAAAATTTCTCTCCAAATCGCACGTTTGTGATTTTTCGACTCGGCACGAATGAATCGCGTGCGAAAGTTGGTATTTCATGTAAAGAGTTTTTAAATCAGAGGGAAAAAAACTGATTAAAGATGCCACCCAAAAGACAATGCCAACACGCACCGCTCATTAATTTCGAAACAATATCGAAATTCTTAATTTAAAATTCGTCTTCTTAAATGAAATGCGAGAGATAAATGATGGAATTCATGTGCAGCGTAATACAATTAAGGGTGTCATAGTCGGAAATAGGGATGAGGGATATTGGAAAATGTGTTGGCTTGAATAATATCGATGAAAGCCAGTATCGATACGTATCTATCGTGAAAATAAATCGATTTTTTAATTTTTATCTATTGATGGTTTTTTTTATCAAGTTTGTAAATAGTTGCGATTAAAAATATTGACTCCAAAATTTGGTATCGATGTTTCGATAATATATGTTTCGATAAATCGATATTTCGATAAATCGATATTTTCAGCCCATCACCAGTAAAATAATGTGTGTCTCTGGGTTAGTATTTTTTAATACCCTATCTATCGGACTGTTCAAAAAAATTAATTTTCTGTCCGAAACTGCTGACAAAAATCACTTCTAAATGTTTTTTCCTTAAAACTAAAATGGGCAAAATCTGTCGAATTGACAACTCGGGCGAAGACCAGTGATGCCAGATTGACAAATTCTTATTTTTGTAGAATTTTTTATGTTTACTTTTTAACTGAAAACCACTTAAATTAGTCAAAAGGGATTGTTCATAGTACTTTTTTAGGAACAATCGATTTTTTTTTTATATCCGAAAGAAAGTGGCACTAAAATGCTGGCAACACTGTGTTAGACTTGGTCAAGTCACAAGCAAATAAACAAAATGGCGTTTTAACAATGGACCTCATTTGAATTTTAAATTTATTTTTCTTCAAATTATTTGTTAATCCACATAAAGATAATGAGAATTATAGAGAACTTTTCCATTCAAATTTTCTCGTTTGATACGAAAAATGTGTGGAACTATAGACAAGCATATAAAGGAGCATTATTAATATCAATCTTGATCCTACGCTCAGATGAACAAACACTTTATACCCCTTTTAAAAATGCGTATCGTGCATAAAGAGAATAAAATTCGCCACAGTTGATGTAAAATATGGCTCAGAGTTTCTTTTCTTGACCAAAAGAAAGAGTAAAAAAAAAGTTTAATTTGATTCGAATGTACCCAGTATGAATTTATGTGATATAAAGGGACCAATCATTTGTAAATTGCGTCACTTACTCGTAATGTCACTGCCAAGAGTCCTTTGTTTTTTTATTTTGCGCTTTAAATGGAATGACCTTTTTCAATTTTTACTTTTAAATATTCTTACACATCATTTGCTGTCTGACGGAGAAAAATTACGATGTTAAAAGAAAGAGGCAATTGTCCTTTAAGAATGTTATTTATGTGGCGTAGAGAAATACATTTTTGTCTAAAGGAAAGTTGAGATAAGTTCATGGCTAAGAATAATTTTTTGAAGCATACTTTTAGAGAGTTTGCCGTTTATAGAAAGTTCTTTGGGTAAAGTTAAGGAGATTTCAGTCCTGTCGGTTTAAAAGTTGCATTTATTTTCATTTTTTTTATATTTCTTTGATATGAATCCATTTTGTAGCCTTCTTCCCTTTTGCCACTATACGGGAATTTTCCATAAATTAAGACGAATTTCTTAAGGAGATATTTAGGTGAGAAAAACCTTAAGTGGAGTTTCTATAGAATAAAGTTTTGGATTAAAAAAAAAAAAATCAAAATCAATTTTCAAGTAGGTATATTGTCCTTATTTTGAGACGTTCCGACATTCAGAAAATTCCCTTAAAAGCTGTCATTTGTGCCCTGCATACACTACTGCTGACTACTCTCCAACTATTCTCCGATTAGTTACAAGTTTAGCAGTACTACTTCTCCTCTATTTTCAGCCAGTGTTTTAGATGTCATTTGAAACACCACGTCCATCATTTGACTTCAATAAGACCACGTCAGTGGTGATCTTAGTTGGTAGGAAATGGTTAAATCAATCCTTCCAAGGATATCTTATCGATTTAACATCCTCTAGACCTTTTGTTCATACTCAAAGTGGAGTCGATTTATTATAATAATAAATTCTTCTTGTTATTGCTGCAATGTAGACAGCTATATTAATAACAAGGTCAACAGAAAGTATTAAGAGTAGCACCCAGAAGTATGCATATAAATATGAAGAATTCGTTTTGGAATCTGTTCATTCTTGAAAATAATTGGTATTTCTGCATATCTTGAAGATATAATCTTCAGTAAGGCCTTTCGGAGAGTGGGGCGTTTTCTAAAATCCTTAATTAATCTCTATTGGTAAATGCTTCTTCTAAGTATATAAAGCGTTATTTAACCCTCTGCAGCTAACTGTCGTAGTTGGCGGACCCCACAAACCAGAAAATCTTGCGTGATTTTGTAAAATCCAAATTCACAATCCTTGCGCTCTTGGAAAAAAATGCATTTCATTTAAAATTCTTATCCTTTTTTTTCGCTTGAAAGCTATTTGAAAAAGACCAAGAATACTCCAGTCAGGCATTTTAAGAGAAAAATTGGTTCAGAGATGAGATGTCTGTTAGACCCAACTTCAGTGAAAATGTTAAAATTAGACCAGAGTCAGCTGCAGAGGATTAAAAATTCATATGCAAAACCCTATACCCATACATATCAAATTTAAATATTTTCTGATGCCCTATTCATGTGTCATCTTACGTGAATTAGCATAGTTATGTTTTTGCCACAGAAGCCTTCAATCTGAATTGAAATGCTTCCATGTTTGAGATACTTAAGAGAGTGCTTACCCGAAGAAAAAATAATTCCAGCTCTATGTAAAAAATCTTCTCAGAATTTTGATCGATTTGTGTGTACGAATTTCTTTTTCACTTTCATTGTCCTTCGAATTTATGCCAGCAATCTGGAATGTATAATAATCGTCCTTAATTAGTCTTGTAGTTTTAAGGATTCAAACATGCAGTGCTACCTACCATATAAGTGGATCCTTTAAATTGAAGCCTTCAATATTGAACGGATGCGTTAAGCATAAGCATTGTGGTAATGAAGCCGGCTTTCATGGAGATTAGTAATTCAATTTCATGGTAATTCTTATGCATGTACTTATGTTGATTTTCGTTTCAACGATTTTGTGTTTACCCATTGTATGGCCTAATGAATAGGAGAGAATGGATTGCTTCACTACTTTGTGGTGTTAATATGGTTTTGCGCATGCATTCGATATCGCCCGAAATCGTGTTAATGTAAAACACATTACCGTATTTGATTGTGGCCACACATTGTGCCATCGTAAATTGATTTCATCGCTGTAATTAGACCTCGAATATGTGTTCCCTGGCAGTTTTCGGCACTTTATAATTTTCCCTAATTAGCTTATACGTAGCATCGAACGTTCACTTCCAACTCTTCTCGATATGCTGAAGTTTAGTTGAAGTTTTTCGAGATCCTCTTCAAAGTTATGGCTTCCAATGCTCTCATCTTAAGGGCGAACAGTTCAACGCTATCGACGGCGCTGTGTTGAAGGGAATTTCATTCGCTTGCTTTAAATTATTCAATATTTTTACAGTCTGTGTTACGCTTTATGTTTGCGGCATTGATACCAGTCTGGGGGATGATTTTTATTTAAATTTTTTAGATAACAAAAAAAGAAAAAAAGCCTCAACGGCTTAAAGTAGATTTTTCGGACACGGGATCCTTAAGGTCAGGGAGAGCTTTAGTATGAAAGTCCCCTACCTTTGCATTTTCACTATGAATTTTACATGAATTGCGGGAAAGCTTGGAGCAGAAAAAGTCTATGTTCTACACCCGAATGAAACTATCATACTGCAGAAGGCATTGGTGTTTTAACTGTCAGAGAGAAAGCCGAAGGGAAAGAGATGGATGGATACCCTCAAAACAATCAAGCAGGAGTGGGTTAAAGTGAAGACGATGCCTAAAAAAGAAGGAAATAGAATGTAGAAAAGCGGTCCCTTTCCTTAGCCTTGATATAAGGAACCAAAAAGAAATATATTCTACCTGTTTTACAAGTGTGCAGCAAATCGATTTTCTTTCTCCTCTCTTCTCATCTACTCTCTCTCTCTGTTCTCTCTCTCATTTACTCTCTTTTCTCTCTCTTCTCTTCTTCTCTCTCTCTCTTCTCTCTCTCTTCTCTCTTCTATTCTCTCTCTCTTTCTTCTCTTTTTACTCTTTACTCTCTTTCTCTCACTTTCTCCTCTCTCTTCTTTCTCTCTCTTTTCTCTCTCTCTTCTCTCTCTCTTTCTCTCTCTCTTCATCTACTCTCTTTCTCTCTCTCTGTTTCTCTCTTCTCTCTCTACTTTTCTCATCTCTTTCTCTCTCTCTTTCTCTCTCTTTCTCTCGTCTTTCTGCTCATCTTCTCTTTATCATCTCTTTGCTCTCTTGCTCTTCTCTTTCTCTTCCTACTCTTCTCTCTCTCTATTGCTCTTACTCTTCTTTGCTCTCTCTTTCTCTGCTCTTTTTCTTCTCTTTCACTCTCATTTCTCCTAATTCTCTCATCTTTAAGTCTTGTTTTCTCTTCTTTTGAGCAGCTCATCTTTTTTATTCTCTCTCTCTTTCATCTCTCTCTTTCTAACACACAGCTAACAACTTCTTTCCTTGGCCTCATATTCCTGCTCTCTCATCTCTGTTTCCTCTCGTTTTTCACCGTGTTTCTATTTCCATCGTCTTTCTTTTCCTTTCTTTCTAATACTCCTCATCTTTTCATCCTCATTCCTCATCTCCTTTCATAATCGGGTCGATTTTGCTTGCTGGTTCTCAGGGATTCGCATGACTAAATTCTCTTCTTGAGGTTTTCTTTCTTAACTCGTTGGCACCTCATTACATCGACTTCTTTGCTGTATTCTCACTCTTATTTTAAATGCTTCTCCAAACGTTTTCTTTTCTCTTTAGCTCTTTTGCAATCGAAACTAGTGCTAACTATGATGTCAAAGGATGCTCAAGATAGATTTCCATAGGATTTTATGACATTTTCGAAAATTGGCACTTCCAGTGCGTTTAAGGGTGCATCCTTGAACACGAAGGTAGGAATTCGAAATCGAGAAAATCCAAAATTGCTGACATATACTCGAGCTTTATATATCAAAGGTCCATAAACGGCTATTACAAAAATTGTTTCAGTCTCCCTTATGGCTTGGTTTAAATCTTCTCCTTATCGAAAAATTTAAACTAAATATTGTAGTAATTTAATCATCTTTGAAGACTTGATGAAAGATCTTTGACAAGGAACTCTGCAAAAGGACAAATTACAGATTCGGAAATACAATCCAAATAATAGTGCTCAAAAAAAGCTTAATATTTAAGATAGGTACTCGTACGTATACGTAATGTTACTGCCTACAAATTTATTTTGATATGTCATTACTCATACGACGGGTACTTTAACTAAGTATAAATTACTTTTGAGTGCTCTCCTTATGGCCTGAAATAGAGGTCTGAAAAAAGCTAACATTATATTCTCCGAATAAAAAAATAGAACACAAGATTTCATAAGAATTTACGCAATCAGTTTCGGAGGAGTTTGGATAAAAACCCTGCGGTGTTACACGGGCCCCCGCACAGTGGGGCGAAATCCAAAAAAACCTGGCCAAAAGTCAAAAATTCAAAAAAATTGACGTGAAATTTACTACCCAAGGTTTTTTGGGGTCGCTAAAGACGATTGTCAGGATGACAAACCTCTTCCGAGGTACCTGGTGTCCAGCACAGTGGGGCAAAATCCAAAAATAACCAGTTTAAAAGTAAAAAATTGAAGAATTCTTCAAATTCACTACTCGGCGGTTTTTAGGGTCGCTAAACACGAATAGCACGACTAAAACTTCTTCCGACCTACTTAATGCCCAACACAGTGGGACCAAATACAAAAAACCTGGGCAAAAGGCAAAAATGTGTTTTGCAGAGAATTTTCAATTAAAACTTGAGGTGCAGGTGAGAGCAGCTGGATTGTGGATATATAATTTACCATGCATTAAACTATAGTTTCCTAAAAATTCAAGGAGGTACTATGCGGTACTTTAATTTTTAATAAGAGAGTAGTTAAGCGCTAAAGCAATCCGCCATACTCTGAAAAACCTTGCTGAAGATATGTTAATATTCCCTTTTTTTTAAGAATCCCAAGATTCTCAATTCCAAAAATATTCCTATAATATTAATGTGCATACATCTGGTATCCTTTCTTCTAGATCTCTTCTCTTCGAGTACAATAAAAGCATTATAAAATTAAATTTTTAAACAAAAGTTTATTACTTAGTCGTACTTTTTAATGCACATTCAAAGCAAACCTTTTAGAGCTTAGCGTGCAATCCTTTTTTTTTTTTTTTTTTTTTTGAGCTTTTTCATTCCACATTTTCTCTCGTATGTAAATCAATAGCGCACTATAATGCAAAAAGCTTTCCCTTCCCGATGCAACACGTCGACGAATGTGCGTTTGTTCATCTCGGGTATGTTAATGATGCAACACTTGCTAACAATGAACTCTGCATGCGGATTTGGCAAGGTTGCAGGGCTTTGCAGCATTGTAGGGCGTGCTGTTGCATAACAAAATAGATTTAATGAAGTCAACATTCAGGCGAGTTCGCAGTGCATTGTATGTCAAATTGAAATATGTGGCATTCGCGGCGTTACAGATGCTGATGCTGGGTGCTTTCGCATCCGCATACGTTTATACGCTTGATAACTTTCAATGCCAAATGGCTTTTTGCTTATCCTACTGTTTGGTTTGATAGCCTGTTTTGTTGCATTAGTAATTGATCTCGCAATCATGGCTCAATGTTGCACTCCATTTAGATCAATTGAAATTGTTTTGTATTTTTATTTATTTTTTATTTATTTTATTTTTTTGATTTTGCTGCATTTTCGTACGAATTCAAGGCTTGAATGAAACAATTATTTTTAATCTGTAAATATTTGTTTTTTTTTTCTACCATCGAGGACATCATAACAGTGACGCTGAATTTCTGTTATCTCAAGCTCATTAGTTTAAGTATGGAAACCATCTAGAAATTTTGCCTTAGCTCATTATGATTGTGCCTAATTTGCAATTACATGCAATTACATTTGATGTCACATAACATACATTCGTTGGTAATAGGGGGGAACAGCGGCGCGTACACACAACACACCACACACACACGCATCCATGAATTCACGCATTCGCGCACATGTAGGTACATGAATAAACTCTGCTCGTGTACAGAGCATCGAGTGGCAAAAGAGCATAAGTTCATTGCATGGGCCGTCCACCAACAAATGGCCACCGCGTTGATAAAGAAAAACCATTCATGCCTTCGTACTTTGCTCGTGGAATGATAAATATTTATAACTCTCATATCATGCTTCATGTGTACTAATTGCATCGACAAGAGGCCCAGTCCAGCTACGGTCCGGCTCCCTACTTATGTATCATTGCCGCCATAACCATAGCCATTTCGATGAGGAGGCCAAGAAGGAGGAGGAGGTTTTATTAGGCAGACACACAAAAATAAAAAAGAAGAAGAGAAACCCACTGGGGGATGTCGGGACTTCAACGTCATGGAGTTCCAATGAAGCTTTACCACTTTTCAGTTTCATTTTTGTTTTTCTTGTCGTTGTTGTTGTTGCCTGTGATTTCAGTGTTTCGGTGCCTTAAGCTTTTCGCTTCGAATAAATTATTTTCGACATTATCATAAAGTTCGCTTTATTCAATTTGTGTTTATTATTCGGCGCAAGATTCATCCTAAAAAAATTGGTTTTTTTTTTGTTCATTTCATACTCTTGTGTTGGCGTTCGATATTTTGAAGTATAATTAAAGATGTGTGCACTGAGAGGATAATTTTATATATGGATCTTACGTAAAACTTGGAATACATTTTTTTTTGTCAATATAAGACCAAAGTTCTGTGGTCCCACGGAATAGGCTTCCAATCCAGTGCTATCGATGGCCGAGTCAACCATAAACAGGCCACAGATCTGAAAACAAAAATTTTAAATGATCAAATTCAGCCTAAAAGCATGCACCTTTATATTTATTTAGAGGGCTTGGTTAGTTGCTTGGTATGTGTGGCTGGCACCAAGGGTGACACACGTAGGCCCGTTGTAATACCACTAATAATGGGAAGACAAAGAAGAATAGAAACGACTCAACTAATATCTACCCTAGAGCCTCTCGAATTGTTAGTTGGCAGCTCAACCCACTAGGCCACGGAGGCCGAATATATCTTCATAGGTCTTCATCTGAAAAAATATGAAGCGACTTTGAAAAACAGCCACCTGACGAAAAAACCTCTGCTTCAAAAATAAATTAATGAACAGGGCTCAGTTTAGGTTTACTTTTATAAATTTAAAGCATACTTTGTGGAGTAAAAATTTTGTTCAACTCACATAAAGTTAAGATTCAAATCGATTTTTAGCTTCGAAATGAATTTTTTTGAAGTTAGAAAAGCGGTTTTAAGTTCAAATTCGCTAAATTTTTCGCAAAATGTTGGTAAGGAAAATTTTTGTCCCATAAAGTATGTTTTAAATTATAAAAGTCAACCGAGCCCTTTTAATGAACATATTTTCTAGAGTGAACATATGAATAATACCAAAATTTATTAAATTATTTGCATACTTCTAGGCAAAAAAACTAGCGATTTTCATGCGAATTTTTATTGATCGTAGCCTTTGAAATATTGATTTCTATATCTTATTATCGATTTTATATGTATATCGTTTCAACTTTTGGCATTTCGGTTATCGATATTTTTTCAACATCTTTTTAAGTTCTGATTCTTTTCTTTTTTAGCCTCTTATTCGATTAAAAGGTCCGCAAGTTTCTTCCATTACAGCCTCAAGTTGGCTTCTGCCACTGTTTTTATTGTTAGGTCTTAATTTTTTTCAAACCAAGCTTTTAAAGACTGCTTTAAAAATCCTCGTAACTCATTGAAGGCCTCACTGGACTAAATTTAATCTTCAACACGACTCCATAAACACATTTGTTTTTAGAAAATATTTAAAGATATGAATAAATTCCTTAGAAAGTAGAGCGATTTTTGGTTGAATTAAAGACTTTTCATTAACAAATAATTGAAAAAAGTTGAAAGGATTTTTTTTTGAAGACTTTATTTGTAGAATATCACAGACTCTTGTAAGCCGTTGTAAGCTCTGAATTTCGTTCGAGAAAAAGTTGAACTCAAAAGACTTAAAAACTTTTCACTCATGATTTCACTCACTTTATATCCGCTTATGTAGGCACCCAGTTGTAATTTCAACTGATCTCGAACTACTCCCAATTTATACCATATGGTGCAACTCACCAATATAAATAAAAAGCCCTACAAGTCCACCCACCAAAGTCCCTTTTTTTGGGTGTTCGTAGCAGAGTTCGTGTTGTAAATTTTATCAAACCTTTTTAAAATTTTATGTCTTTGAAAATCACATTCTTGTGTTTCAAAGAAAATTTAATATATATCTGAACTTAAACCAAATATGTCATTGTGACAAGTGTGACCATCACAATGGAATAACCCAGAACCGATATCTCTTAATTTCACTGGAAATTGATCCGACTGTATATTCGAACATTGAGTTGACACAGAAGAATAACCGCTTCGTGATTCTATGTACTCTAAAAGTGGACCCTTTGTCATCAGTTGGAGGTCACTTGACGTAGGTGTTCTTTCAACAATATTTCTAATCAAACTTCTGTTGATACTTTTAACACAGTCGATACTATTAGCTAGAATATTGCAAATTTTTAAAATAGTCACCCAATTGTGAGGACTTTTGGGGAACTTAAGGAGGGTCCTTATAACTGCCGGGCATATTTATAGCGCCTCCACATGTTTATGCATAAGAAAAGCTTTTTCAATTAAAGGATACCCGAAGGTTAAGAGCAAAATTTTTCAAGTCAATCAATTTCATATAAATTTCCATACAATCGCTTAATTTATTGTCTCACAAGAGTTTGAAACTTTCTTCGTTGCAATAAATCTATCAATTCGGAATATCTTGGCTGAGCAGTTTAAAAGTGACAAATTGTTCATTTTGCTTTAAACTTTGATATCAAACTAAGAAAGGTTGTCATAAGTGAGTCTCTTTTTTGGCATCACAAAAGTTCGAGATAGATCAAAACATGAAAGGATGTAGCTCGACTAAAGTCGAAAGGACAAATTGCAATACTTTTTTGGTTTTTTTTTTTTCTTTGCTCAATTTTCGCGAAGTTTGAACTTTGTTGATTTTTTTTCCCCCAAAAAGGATTACAAAAGCTGATCACGTAGGTTGACTGACTTCGATTTAATAAATTTCTCAAAGGTAAATGGAAGAGCGAAAGAAAAAAATAAAAACCCTATTATAGGACGCTGTCAAGATTTGAGCGATTTCTAATTAAATGTTACTTGCAACAATCTGTCGAGGTCCGTGATGTCGACAAAGTGTTATGTTCCAGACTGGCAGAAGACACGAAAGAATACAAAAATGCAAAAAAAGACAAAGGCCAAAGTAATAGCGAAAGGACATTTTCATAATGCCGTTGAGAGGTAATTTTCCTGACAAGCAAATTGACATTTTTGCCGAGTATCATTTTGTTTTTTTTTTTGTTCTTCTTTTTCTTCTTTATTCTCATTTTCCATGATGTTCTTCGCCTTGTTATTGACGCCGTAGCGGGAAAAATCTTCGATATGAAGTCAAAATAGACTTGGGACTTGTAAGGCGGTCGGGGCATGTGATGGCCGGCAATAAGATATCCGATTTGGTTCGAGGTACCCTCTAATAAGAAGGAAATTTATTATGAATTTATGATATTTTCCATAAAGGACTTTCTTCTGTAATAACTGAATTATCCAGTCCATTCATATTTTAGTTACGTAAGGTACCTACGCTTAAATAAGATATAAAGCTTAAGAGCCTGGTGCATAGTGGTTTAATATGGAAAAGCAAGCGGTTCGCCTCTAAAAATTTCAAGAATGTTTTTCCCGCCTTAGAACATTTTTCGAATTTCCGGGAAATCAGATAAAATTTTCAAAGATACTCAAAGAAAATACAATTAATAAATACAAATCGATTATATTTTCAAAGGAGTCCATCGTTGGATCGATTATTCTGAAACATAGAATTTTTGTTAAAAATCGTAGTTTTATTTTTTTTAAAGGATATCCTTTTTTGATTTCTTATACGGCGTCCACTTCTTTGCATTTTATTACTCACATATTTCAACAATTTTTTTACTTTCGAATGTACTGACCGGGCAAGTATTCCGAGAGTATTAAGCACGCAGGGTTGCATCCGATTTTTTGCCTCTACTTCGCGAGAGTCAATTTTCTATTCAAAGTGAATAAGAAAACAGCTGATTGCAGCTGATTTTTAGATGATTTTACACTACAAAAGTGTAGAGTTTTTCACAAATTTTGAAGAATTTACAGAATGAATATAGTTGTCTTTCTTACACTTTACTAGGCTGATGCAAACTTACTTACCCTGCAGTAATGAAGAGGAAAATTCACCAAAAATGAGTACTCTGAAATTACTCCAAATATGTCTAGTCAAAATATCCAGTATTTTATGTATGATAATTGAGTAGAACTTGAGTAGAAGCGGGTGGTCTAGAACAAGTGTAGTTAACAAACTAGACAAACTGGTACATATGGGACAATTGACCTCTAATTGGCCAGAGTAGGTCAACTCGTGGAGTGGTTAAATGTGGGAGTGGGTATTTTTCAATGACATCTCAATGTTAAAAGAGATAGTTCAAAGCATTGGTTGGCATATTAAAAGAGAGTAGTCCTGGTATTTTTGTAACTAGTTGGGGACTAGTTGGAGAGTAGTATGAATAGCTTCAGGGAACTAACCTTTAATATGTAACTAGTTACTATTCAGGTACTTTTGGCTGTGGGGCTAGTAGCATCAGGACTTATATACTGGCCCAATTATTGTACTAAAATTTTAGATTATAGACCCAGTTTACTACCGAGGTTTCCTTCCATATACTTGACGGTTTGAAATCCTAATGAAAGGTTCAGTTCTACAAAGATGCCTCAGGGGGACATACCTATTGACAGGACACTTTTTCTGGTCATAGATTTGGGAATCCCTTTTAAGTAGCTCAGGGAGGGGAATGGCGGATATCCGGAATTAGCAGATAACTTGCACTAGAATGAAAGAAACAAATAATAAAGTTATAAGTATTTTCAAGAGATTTATTTATATTGAGAGACATGACTTTGGTGATATTTCCGGAAGGGTTCATGGGTGATATTGGAAAAAATATCCCGCTTTGCAAGAAAAATTATCTGGCAACGTTGAAATATATGCATACATTGCATACATCTCTACAAATAAAATCGTTATTCAGGCAAATTACCTCAACATTGAAGATTGTTAAAGTCTTATGACCATTGGTACAGCAAACAGCGTTCCTTTTGTCCTTGTCTGCTCGAATCAATTCCCAATGGGTACATACGAGTGGATGTTGCTTTGATTGCAATCGCTTCAGGATAAGAATCCAATTGTCTAGAAACGTAACAAGATGAAACAAAATCAAATGCAATCAAATCAAATCGAAGCAAATGAAATTGAAATAAAATCGAATCGAACCGAATCGATTGATGTAGAAACGTGGAACTGTGGAATATGCATTAGACTTTGACGTAGCCTTAGATTTTGCTCCTTTTTCTTCTTCATCGGCGTCGTGTTGGTAAATTCTCTCCATATTCGCAAGTTCGCATTTATCATGCTTAAAACGTCAGATAGAAAGCGAAACATTTATTCCCAATGAGACTTCGTTTTCTGCATTCTGCTTCTACTTCTGCTTCAGCGCTGCTTCAACTTCTTCTTTGCCTTGGCATCGAATCTTTCCGCTTCACCGCTTTCATACTCAATTTGCCTTCGATTAGAGCATCAACGAAAAATCTTATTCGCGTTAACGCCTTCTTAAATATAAGTATATGAATACGCGCTCGTGCCGTCCAGCGGTGAAGCCATCCATAATGGGGCCCGAACTCGTCGGGGGGCCTGTGAAATGGGATAGTCCTGGTGAGAGCACAGCGATCGCCAAAGAGTAGCTGAAATATACGAACAACGCCGGCGGTGAAAATATCCAAGGCCATTCGAATCGAGCCAGATATGGCCATAGTTAGACAGAATACAAGGCGCCCGTTCCCACCGATACTGGTTCTTCAAGAACATTTTCATCCTCTTGGGTCGGCTTGAGCCGAAGCAACTAGAAATTCTCACTAGAGGTGCTTCGTTTAAGAGTAATTTTTCGTAATTTTTATATGTTACCTTATTATTAAATTTTTCTTTAACCCTTCAATGCATATAGGAACAAATTTTCCCCAAATTTGCAGTGCCTCCACTACGCCAGAGGGTGAAACCCATACATAAAAAAACTGAATTTCTACAAATAGTTAATGTTATGAGGGGATAAATTTCTGCCTTATGCGTTAATGGGTTAAAGTTCTTTTTCAAAAACTCTTAGAAACCATTACTTCTGCCCTTGCACAATAAGGAAGCGAATTCTTTAATAAAGAGGTGTTCCATTTGCGAGGGAAAATCGTCCAAACCACTTCATTAGTAAGGTTGCCAGATTTTTTAAGCCATATGCCATTAGAGTAACTAAATTAAGCTGTTTTCTCTCTCTCTCTTTTCTCTCTCTATCTCTCTCCTCGTATCTCTCTCTCTTTCTCTCTCCCTTTATCTCTCTCTCCTTCTCTCTACTTCTACTCTTTCTCTCTCCTCTCTCTCTCTCTCTCTCTCTCTCTCTCTCTTCTCTCTCTTCTCTACTCTCTCTCTCTCCTTTCTCTCTCTCTCTCTCTCTCCTCTCTCTCTCTCTCTCCTCTCTCATCTCTCTCTCTCTCCCTTCTCTCTCTCTCTCTCTCCCTCTCTCTCTCCTTCTCTTCCTCTTTCCCACTCTTCTCTCTCTCTCTCCTCTCTCCTCTCTCTCTCTGTGCCTCTCTCTCTCTCTCTCTCTCTTCTCTCTCTCTCTCTCTCTCTTGTCTCTCTCTAACCTCTTCCCATCCTTCTCACCCTCTTTCTCGCGCCCCTTCTCTCCCACTCTCTTTTAAGTTATATAAGATCAATGAGATACTTATAAATATTATTTATAAATATTGCCATTGCGGGCCCCACTATTGCTCTCTCACCATCCACATGCACCCCTAGATCCGCCCCTGTCAACCATGGATTTCACTACTCTCTGAACATTCGTAGCGTCGCATCGCGGCACCATCGTTTAGTAGTCAGTCGCTGGTAACTCGCTAAGAGGATTAACACTCCGGCTATAGGTTTTCGTTGGAAACAAGGACAAAACAAAAAGGGCAACGCAACAACAAAACAAACAAAAAACTAAAAGGACAAATAAATTAATGAGTTTTCCGCCATTCAGTTCAAATACGTTTTATACACATAGATCGATCCGACCGCAATGCTCACGGCGCAACGATTTGTATTATTTCGATGCACTCATTCGCTTTCAACCGCAGTCAGTCGTTAACTTTATTTTAACGGTCATCTACTGGTTTCCGTTTTCCGTGTGTTCTTTTTTTCGCCACCCTTTTGTTTTTTTTTTTTTTAGTTTTTCCTTCTTTCCGTTTCCGCTTTAGGTGCTTTTGTTTGCTTGTTTTTGTAATTGTTATTGCAGCGAATTGACTGTGAATACGTCCCCATTTTTGTTCGCATCTGCTCTTGTTACTTCTGTCTGTCCGTCTGTCTGTTTGTCTGTCTACCTATCTATCAGTGGGGACGTCATTTAGTGCAAGGCTAAGCTCGCTTGTCAACATGGCTGAATGGAATGAAATGGTAAGGATGAGAAAGAAGCAAAGGAAGGAAAAGGAGTGGAAATGTGCTGCTGTACAAGAGTGCAACGATTCGGATATCGGAAAACTGTAATCATCGAGAAAGAGTTTTTTCGAACCCTCCGATAGGTAGGAAAAATGGTGAAAATAAAAATCCAGGATATAGTTTTTTCCCTTCCTTTTTTTGGTGGTGGATTTGATCATTAGGTTTAAGGGGTTCTCAATTTAGTGTAAATTTTTTAAATGCTTTGCTTAGAGCAATCTATTTTAAATCAGAGAGAGCGTTTTTTTTTTTTATATTTTTACTGAAACCAATTTGATTTTTTCAAGGAACCCATTAATGCGTCAGATAACAGATAATTCTGTAATCTTGTGTGACCGTTCGGGATCGTTTTCAAAGGACTCGTCGAAACATTTTCAAGCCGTTTTAAAGAGGTAAATCTAGAAAGCTCACCTTATACCCGTATGCGTGTGTCGGGTATAAAAATGTCACAAAATATAAAGAACTGTAACCTCATCACTAGGGCAACAGAAAGTATATATTATATACTTAAAAAATATTTTTTTGTGCAGATATGAATTCTCTATTTCTTTTTCTTGAAAAATTTGAATAGCTTCGGTTATTTTCAACCAATTTTCAAGACCGATACGTCATTTTGTTGGAAATTAAATGTTTTTTCTTAAAAAATGCCGATATGAAGGCTTTGTAGTGGAACAAATTGGATTAAAATGGCTTCTAAGTTGGAAAGTTTAGAAAAAAAAAACTCAAACAAATTCTCTTTGTCATTGGAAAAAATCCAATAACGTAATACAATTGCAGCAAACTGTTTATTTTTCTCAAAAGAGCAATCTTTTGACTTTTTATTGGCGTAAAAAAAAAATTAAAATCGGTTGATAAACAACGAAGTTACTGCAAGTAAAAACATTTATAAATTCAACCTCTCTCAGCACAAACGAAGAGTTCTTTCAAATTGAGTCGAACTCAAACTCTCGCTATGATCGCAAATGTGTTCGAAGCATTTCACAGAGTCTTGCATGAGTTGAGTTAAGCTCAAGCCTTCAGTCTCCTTTTGTGCGCGTGGTTATTCGGTCGGTTCGCGGAAGTGTCAGAAGTTCAAGTGTGATTGAGAAATCCTGCTTCTTGATCTCTGAGTGTTGCGCTCTTTACGAATATGCATACATATATGAAAGAAGTCGTTTTTTTTTTTCCAGCGAGAGACTTCGTTAGCAACACGTTTATAAGGTGAGTGTGTAATTTTTTTATTTTTCTTTCTCTCAATTAATTGCGTTTGAATGTGTTTTTTTTTTGCTTGGTTTTGTAAACTTTTGTTTTGTAGTTATAGAAGTGTTGGAGCAACTTCCATTGCTTATAACTTCTTTCTGTTTGAATGTTTCCATGTTTATTTGATTTACTCTTTTTCTATAAAGGTGTATTAATATTCAGGTATAGTTAAATTTCAAAGAACAAAAAAGGGCCGATAAAAACGAGTTGCCGTAGCGGTCCAAATAAAAACAACGAGTTTCTGGAAAACGATCTTTACGTTTGCAAAAAGTATAAGCATTCGAGCATTGTAAATAATATTTTGATAAAAAAATATATATTTTTTTAACAAAAAAAAAAAAAAAAAATATCGACTCAAAAAAATATTTTAAAGTAAATTTTTTTTAATGTTTTTCGTAAATATTTTCTGTTGCCCTGATCATCACTAAGAGCTTGTTATTCGATCAGGGCTCCCATATGATGCGATACGTGAATACAAATATTTTCTGGTAGTTTTTAAAACTTTTTTCAAAACAAAAAAACATTTGGAAATATGAGGAAAATTTAATGGCAAAAAATAATTCATACCAAATGTGACATCTTTTCGGCTTTTACCTTAAAAATGATTAAGATTCTTATGGATCTTCCCCTATTTAGGAAAACCCATTCTCAAAAGTTTAACATACATAGCTACAGCACTGCCAAGATTTAATTTTCACAAGGACCTAACGGCTTTGTTCTTAATAAGGATTTAAAGTCTTTTGGGTGCCATGATACTTCTACCGGTACATAAAATTTAAATGCTCTCCGTTTAAAAAAAAAAGAGGAAAAAAAAACAATTTAAAATCCTTCAAAAAGAGCAAGAAAATAATCCAAAACGTGCAAGGAAAAAGCCGATTTTCCCCACATTCCACTCCAAAGAAGTGGAATAAGACACACACTCACGTACACACACACACACACACACACACACACACACACAGAGAGAGAGAAAAAGTGCCCACCGAACTGGCCACTATTATCCTCTTCACCTTTCCTCCTTTGAGGCTCTTTGCAACATCCGGCGGTTAAACTTCAATACTTCACAATGGCATAACAAAGATGGGTGGAACAATGTCCTGATGGGCTATTAACATGACTCTCGTTATGGTTTACGTAATTAGAGAGAGAATGACTCAACTCTCTAAACTGCACTCAGCGAAACTATTCTTCACTCTTGTTAATTGCCGTAGTGAATGGCGCAAATGTTGACATGTTTTTCTTTTAGATTTTCCCTCCCATGTCCACGGATTCTGGTTTTTCTTTTTGCTTTTCTTTTAAAGCTCGCATTTTGTGCGATTGCAAGGTGAAGTGTGCAACAGAGAGAAAGAGAGAGAGTGAGAGAGAGAGAGACAGCGAGAACAGTCGAGAATCTGAGAATGCAAGTGTAATGTATGTAATTACGTATTAATGTCCTTAATGAATAACCTGAAGTGCTCAAGTGTGTGGTTTTCCTGTTTTTCCTTTTTTTTTTGTTTTTTTTGATGCGATCTTTTTGATTGTGATTGAATTCCGCCGGACTGCCATGCCACAAAAGAAGAAAAAAGAAAAAAAGGACAACTTCTTTATGTGTTCTTATTCGACAAATCACTATATAACTCGGTTTATATACTTTAAATTGATGTTATTGCCCGGACTACTTTTCAAATTCAAAGCCTAACACCACATTTGCCAAATCCGCATTCAAAAATAAACAAGTAAGACCGAATATTTGGCCATTGGCACACACTTTCGTTGGCGGCCTTAACCAGATAAATAAAAATCAATCTGGCCATTGAAAGGAACGAAGAAGAATACAAAAAAAAAAATACTAAAAATAAAAAATTCCTTCCAATCGTTCCTCTTGTCCCTGCACATCTGAATCATCAAGATCCATTCACTTCAAATTGAAACAAAACGCAATGATGTAAAAATCTTTATTGAATTTCTTAGTCCTGGCCTCGGAATGGGTCGTTGGATGTCGGTCGATGGTTGCTCAAGCACAATCTCAAAAGCCATTTACGGTAATCCGGTCGTTTTAAGGCAAATGTTTCAGCCAAAATGTCGTGTTTTTCCCACATTTCTTGTTGTTGTTTCTTTCTTATTTTTATTTTATTTCCGCTCTCTTCTTTTTTGGCGGGTGTTGAAGGATTTCCTTTTTTTTTTTGTGCTCTGAACACATTTCGATGCTACAAAAGTCTAAGCTGATTCTTCGAAATTGTTTTTTTTTTTTTCTCTGTTGGTCCTCACATTGGGTTTTTGTCCTTAGTCGAGGCATTGAATTTGAATTGCCTTCATTGCCAAAGGGTATCCGATACAATTTATTCCTAATATTATGCAGATACATTTTGTTGTTGATAATAGGATATACGAACGTTCAACAAAGATATGAATAAGGACCCAAATCGTATATGTATAAAAGCCAAACAAAAAAAAAAAAGCAAGAAGACAAAAAGAAGAAGAAAATCGAAAATAAAAGGAAAAGAAAAATGAAAAGAAACGGGTAAAATGTCTGAATAAATTGGTTCGTATGCACACGTATGAATAGTTTACATGCCGATGCATGTCCGCACGTACATACATATATGTATGTATATGGGCACATTCATAATTTGTAAGGGGCTTGTAACAATGACGATGAATACAGTAATCGCTGGATATAAACACAGACAGAAATAAACGGAAAAAAGTGATTATAAGTAGGGAATATTATTTATATTTATATCGAAATAATTTCGGCCTTTAAACGGGTATTGGGGTTTTTTTTTTGTATGCCTTGCTTCTACCGAAAGAATTGTGTATGGTTGAGAATAAAGAGTGGTAGTTTCAACGAATCATTTTCTTTGGAGAAACAAAGTACTTTTCGCATAGAAATCCTTATTTTTGGGGCAACAAAAAGTATATCAATTCAGCACCCAAAAGTATGCACCTAAATATTCAGAATATTTATATATATATTGGGTTAGAACCCCCGAAAATCCTCCCCTTGCACACGGGACTGCGCCCTATTGATTTGTTTCATATTCCTCGATTCCTCAGCAAATCGCGTACGTGAAATTTTAACAGGCTTTAAGCGAAAAAACAAAGAATTCCTTCCTTTGAAGCATTTGAAATATCAATTTCAATATGTGAAAGGACTTAAAGGTAATTTTTATTCGGTAAGGAGAAGGAAATGAAAGTGAAGAATTAAAATCGGCGGAGGAAAAATTGTCGTCGTGTGTGAGGAATCATTTCCATAATGTAATATATTGGATAATATTGGATTCTATTTCTTACTATTGATTACAAATTAAACATGAATGGGAATAACAGATTGCGCAAATCATTGTTCAATTTGGCATTCCATTGCACAATAATATCATCGAAGATCACATCTGTTCGATTACGGACAGACGGAAGGACAGAGGGATGTACAAACGGACGAATAGACGGACGGATGCACAGACAGACATGTATAAAACGAATCAGTTTTCGATCCAGATCAAGAATATATTTAAATATCTATACATGCGTAGCTTAGCTCTGGTTGCAACAGGATCCGCACAAAACTCTCCAATACACACTGCTAAGACTCGGTAAAAATCTCAAATAATTTTTAAAAAAATTGTCAACATCTCAAGCAACACAAGACAGGACTACTTTAAATTCTTCCCACCGATGAAAAACTGCCACAGCCCCGCGACTGAATCAACCGAAAAAAAAAATTCAAAAGAAAAGTAAAATAAATTTTGTTCTCCTCTGAGTCCTTTGTTTTGCTTTAAGTGCTTCTGAAACGTCTATTAATCAAGTACTCGAAAGTTGTGGCCGCAAGTACGCTCAAGTATAGAAGCAACATCCAAGCACCTGAATCGTTAAGTACTTCAGTGGGGAAAACCTAAAAAAAAGGAGAGTACTTGCGAAACAAAACGGAACATTCACACATGTTGGGCAGACCTAAAATGAAGATAAAACGTTAAGTAAAAGTTAAGAATGCGCAACGTAAAACTTGAACTGAACAAATAGGCGAGAAAAAATTCTTTACAAAAAAAAAAAAAAAAAACACTACAGCTGCAAGTGGCAACATTACAACAATTTGAACTTCTCCTTCGGCTCGACTTTAACCTCTTGAACAGTCCATTGTAGTGCTCTCTTATTTTTTTTATTATTATTATTTTTTTTTCTCTCGGCCTTTTAATGGCCAATATGCAGTTATAAAAGAGCACTTCATATGCATCTTGAAGCCTCCATTTTCGTGCTGTTGCTTTTGAAATATTACAATAAAAAATTGCTGTGTTGGCCTGTTATAGTCATTACCATTCGGAAGGTATTATTTTTTACCAAAGACCGAATCGGAGTTTCGAGTTTACTTTAAACAAATATTAAGTCCTTATGTCAGAGATTCCCAAACTATATACACTTCTGAATGGAAGTTTTGAATGTGATTTATGAAAAAAAAGGATATCCATTTAGAGATGCTCAGACTGTCGTACATGTACGTTGACAATCTCATTCTTATAGAACGGGAAGTAGTTTCGAAGCCTTTAGCCAGGCCTTTTTAATGGATTGAATACTGAAGGTATGGATCAACGTATGTAATTTTTGGAATTATAAATATTTTTTAACCCTTATTTGAGTGACAAGGTACCCGGGTACCTTTTACGTTTTCAAATGTATTTTTTTTTTTTTTTTGTATTAGAAAGGGGTCTATAAAATTGAAAGACTGGGAGTAAATATTGTGTTATATTTTCGGCCTATTTATCCATAATTCTCATTTAGTTTATTTTAGGTTCCCTATTGTTAAATTGCAGTAAAAAAACCTATCTATAGAGACATCCTCTGGTGTCAGAATCTTTCCATGCTTTAAAAGCCTTTTTGATTTGTGTACCTATCTAGGTGCATTTCTCTAGCCAGACCAATTGAGAGATTCAGATCGGTATCGGGATTGGGATCTGATGAAAAACGCTCCTAGTTGCCGAGATATCATACTCCTTGGTAAACATTTAGATGACCATTTTTGTATCGCTTTTTTCTTTGTCTTTTTTGTCAAGGGGATCCAAGGAGAGAGCAACCCACACATTTGTATCAATGAGTCTGTCGCTACCTATAATGGGTTTTCTCTACAGCGAAATTTCAAATTCATTATAAAAAGTTAAAGACTATTTAAAATTTAACTACGTTCCAAAACTATTTATGCATTTGTGCCCTGAACCCCTGTGAATCCGTCCAGTTTGGAGTGCCCTGCACTATGTGCATGTATGCCGCAGCGCCTTGGATTACAGGATATTTGTTTTTCCCGTTCGCAAATTTTTCGATCCTTAAGCACGTTGTTGTGTGGTGGTCGTCTGTTGAAAGGCCAATAAAAAGTGACCGTCGGTCGTTTTCGTTTGCAGCTTTTAAAGCTTCGTCGTTTGTAGCAAGTGCAAATTTGGATAAAACAGAAGTTGATAGGTCAAAAGTATTAAGTGGAAAACAAGAGAAAGAAGCAAAAAAAAAAAACAAGTCGAGCAAGAAAAATACGATATGTCGATGCAATTAAATGCGTCCTTAAATTTTGCGCAAAAGATGCCAGTCCCGACATTGTTCGATGGACAATTCAATAAAATTTAATGGATCCATGTGGAAGAAATTAATTCATTGGATTAATATCTAAAATGAAAACAAAAATCCATTAATTAGAAAGAGAGAAATTCAACTTTTTTACAAAACAAAAGGTACGGAAAGGAAGGGAAAGGTTCGCAATTGATCGGCCCATAAAAATCAATTCGACTAGCTTCTCATATCTTCGAACTTGTCTGTGAGTCTGTATGAGAGCCTGGGAACCTTCAGTGGCTCCTGTATTCAACATCACACCCACCAACCAACCACGCTAACCAACCAAACAACCAAATTATGACAATCGTGACAAAATTCCCGGTAACAAATGGTGGAATCGAACTGTAATCTTGAGAAATTTTATTGACCACCATGGTTAATATAATCCATCATAAAATACCCTTAAATTTTGCAGGTCGTTGTTGAATCAAAAGCTTAGACCTATCATAGGTCACCTATGTTTGAAACTCTCTTCCAATTTGTGCATTTGTGCCCGAAAACTCAACCATCTTTTAGCATTCCAGATATATGTATCGTTACGGATCACAGATGCTTTTTAAGCCAGCTCTGAAGAGGGCAGTAAAAGCGTGAAGTGGCCCACACCATCTTCCAGGGGCGCGAGCTTCCTCTAAGCGTCCCTGAGTTCCTAATCATATATGCGGCTCTCTAAGGCCCATTCGTGTTTTCATAATAATATAAAAAAAAAACAATGTTTTTTCCCCTCTCCACGGGCGTGACTCTATCTGGTTATTTTCATGTTGAACCAAAAGGAACAATCATCTTCACTTGAGAGCGAAATAATTTACTTAAACGAATTTCGATTGGCTGAAAGACAATGTTTTAAGATTGATGCCTTCATTAGTTAAAGCTAAAGCTAAGTAAGTGGAAAGGTATAAGTATGTACCTACTTACATATGAACATCCATCGCATTGCTGTTTGTCTGGCTGAGATTTTCTCCCAAGAATTATTGAGCAATTATTTACGGCTGTCAATTTAGCGAATTTCTAAAGAGTTTGTTTACACCTTTGGCTGCTTTTCATCCTCATAATTATCATTATCACCATCATGATCAGCATCATAATCGCTGTGCTTCATTCAATATCCTGGATAATTTGAAATGAAATAACTACTTATCAACAGGGAACTAATTGAATCTGATTCTCATTTATTCTGTGGGTGTGTGCCCTTGCACTTGCACATTCATGTTCATAACCTCTTTGTTAACAATGGAGTACAATATTGCTTTGAATGCGATTCGATTTCCCTTTGGAATATTTTGTTGAAAATTTTGCGACACATCGTGTGTGCTTCACAATTACAGAACGCACCGAGTGATGATGAGCTTGTGTTCTACCGCTCTCGGGGTTAATGCGGTCGTATTGATAATTTGTCGTGTGGTCGTCATCGTTGTCGCTACGTTTCGCTCGATGTTGTTGTTTGTCTATATCAATTTATTGCTCCATTAAGTGAGTACACATAAATAAATGTATATATTGCCATGGAGGTGCATTTACACATATACATAAATACCTCACCACTCACGCACAAGCTCCTCGAAAATTCATTGAAATAACGCTAAAATTTGAATAAACGGAGCTGTAATCTAATAACTGGGCTTATGACAGTCGAACGTAGGCCATGATTAAGTAACATTTAACAAAATTCTGTCATAAATTATGCTTGATTGAATTAGACAATCGCTGGCCGTTTTAGATATCAATAAACATTTTGCATCAATATTTTGATAATGGAGTGTTCGGCGAATGAGCATCGAACGTGGCTTGGAGCAACGAAAATTGTACAATTTTGTCATCCTGCAGTCTGCTAAATTGTTTTTTGCAGAAAAATTTTTTGCTTATTAGAATCGGTTTTGTTGCAAGCTACATACACGAGGGAACACTGTAGCTCCATAAGAGCTTTTAATTTTAAATAAATGAATTAAGATAGTAAAAGCTTCTTTATTTAGTATGTAATTATTTTCAAAAATCAGTTTAGTACAATTTAGAGGTTTTTTTTTTTAAATGAAGAGGTATTTAAAATATGTGGTTATTTAGTATCGATCCATATTTAGGCCCTAATAAGTTAAACATGTGGGTTGAGTGTCAATCGGAGTCATATAACAAAAGAAAAGGACAGGTGCCTACTCGTTTTTGATGGCATGTTGAGTGCATATTTCGTTAGTGCGGTTGTGGGTAACACTCAAAAACATTCGAAAAAGTAGATAGAAAATGTGTATAGAAACGATCTGCGTCGCCAGGAGATTTGATTTAGCCATGTCTGTTCGTCTGTGTATCAGTCAGCCTGTCTGTGCGTATACAGTTTTCTTATTGAAAGATTTGGCCATTCAGTACGAAACTTTATGTAAGAATTGGCTAAAAAGAAGTTCAAGAATGGACCAGAATAGACCAGAATGGATCAGCATGAACCAGAATGGACTAGAATGGAGCAGAACGGACCAGAATGGTACAGAATGGACCAAAATAAACCAGAAGGGATCAGAATGGACCAGAGAGGACCAGAAGGGATAAGAATGGACCAGAATGGACCAGAATATGTATACCCGAATGGACCAAAATGGACCACTACGGACCAGAATGGAACAGAATAGACCAGAATGGACGAGAATGGACCAGAACGGGCCAGAACGGACCAGAATGGATCAGAATTGACCATAATGGACCAGTTTAGAAGAATTTCCAGTACAAAAGTCTGCTGTAAAATCACAAAAGATGCTCTACTGAAACCTGAACTTTTCCTCAATTTTGATGAAATTTGATATGTGAATATTTTTAGGTCTTAATTGTAGTCTCCAAATGTAAAAAAAAGTGGGCGTGGCAACAGGTAGTTTTTCGAAAATTGTCTCTAACATCGGAAATTCAACTTTGGACTTGAACGAAAGTTAGCATGTATGCTTCCTTTGTACCCATGAACATCCTCTCGAAAAATTGAATTGATCGGTCTTTTTCAAATTGCACCTCTAACCCTAGTACTAATTGAGAGCCGAACATGGGTTAGAAATACATAGACAACAATATAATATTGATATTAAAATTGATGTCTTTCTTGTACATTTTGTTCATGGCAGGATCGCCATGTGGTGTTTATACATGATGCAAAACTAAAACTTCAATTAACGAAAATCAAAAACATCAATATTAAATGAAGGTAACAGGAAGGGACGGACCAGAAAGGGGTTAATTATAACCAAAATATCGAACCGAAAAATAACCGAGTAATATAAAATGTGTTAATTGCATCCAAAAGATTTCACTGACACGTCTAGATATTGCCTCAACAAAATTTGAGAACGATAGAAAATGACGTTGTAAACATTCTTGTCCTTCATATTTCAAATATGTTCGCAAAAATATTAAATTATAGCTCTCGGGCATTTTAAAGGGACTCGCAAAACTTTACAAACGACGGTCAAAGTGAACCTTATAACCGGCAATCTGTGCACCTGAATAGCCCGAAGTTATTTGTCTGCTGTAAATAATTTTCCTGCTGTTCGCTTTCATAAAGTCATGCTCATCAATAAAAGAAAACGAAACTTTAGCTCTTATTGAACTTTCTGTCTTACAGGTGCATTTCGAGGAAACTTTTGTCCTGCAAAACGAAGATGAAACTAGAAGCAATAGCCATTACAATGGATACTCAATAGCTTTGGAGTTTCAGAAAGTAAAGCTTAGCATTTATGAGTTTTTATTTACGTATTTTTTATACCTTTTTTATGGAATTCCGTTTGATATTAAGATATTCTCAGAACGAGACAAGAAGATTTTCTCAGGTCAAAGAAACATTGAAATGAAAGAAATGTTTCATAGATTGAGGAACTCATTGATTCAAAAGAAAATCGGATAATACTTTTGAAAGCAATGCAATATACTTTCAACAAAGAGTGCATCGGGTATAAGAATTGGACTCCGATCGATTCAGTTGAGACGGGTACTCGTATTCTCCAGAAATAAGCACTCAAAATCCGTTCTCATAAGAGACGCCCATGTATTGCGTCAGCATGAATTTGACCATTTTAGGCCCCTATCATCAATAATGTTGTCCACCACCCCCTCCCCCTGTTGACAACATCTTTGAGCCCTTCATTATTTCACAAGTAAATAGAAATTCGATTTCGTCGAAATATAATGGGTAAAGGCAGGAAATTTTCGCAAATAAAAACCAGGGATTTCGCAAAAAAAAAAATTGAAATTTCGAAATTTCGCTAAAATTTCGCATAAAAACATTTTTTATATAACAAATCTTTGTTTTAACATTTAATTGTTATATGTTAAGTAAAGTTGAACTTTAATTACATTTTGCATTAAATTATTAATTAATTAAATGCTAACATTGTTGTATATTCAACATTTGATTCCTTTAGAGTCGTTCTTCTGTCAGTTATAACAGTACTATATTTGCTGAGAAGGTCGCATCTACGTGTTAGTTGGACTCCGAATGGAGCAATTGTTGTTTGATTTAAATACTTTTTCGAAGAATACAAATACTGACCCGATAAGCTTGATGTATCGCTTTTTTCTGTGACTGCATTTAAACAACTCTAACAAAATATTGCATTGCTGGAACTATTCTTAGTCTGGTTAAATAACAGACTAAATGCGAAAAGCGTTTATCTACGCATTTATTCCATATGATTATTGTCGAAAATATTGTCAAGATATCGCCGTATAGTTCGAAAGACGTTTTCCTTCTCTAATATGTGGATTTAACAACTTAGTGAGCATTGCTGGAGACTACTTTTTTAAAAAAAAAGCGAAAACGTATATTCGCATGTATTCGCCAGTTAATCGCAAAACGCCGAGTTTCGTAAAGAAAGTTCACTCCTCTATCAATGGGCTATCAGACTGAACTTCCCAGTGATAGATTTAAAAGCCGCCAAAGTTCCTGTTTTTGCCAGTATAGCAATAGAGTTTATGAGTTATCTTGAGGGCGAATGAACCCCATAACGTCTTATAGTGTTTTCCATCAAAGGGATACGTCATTGGCGAATTGACCCCCCTCCGCTCATTGAGCAAGGGTCATATTGCGCGAAGACTTCCCATCCTCCCGTATGGTACGCAAGCTTGCCACAGGAGTATTTGTAGCCTTATAATGACATGTAACAGCAATAAAAAATTTGGGGGGGCAAGAAGAAGTTTAGAGAGTTTTGGACCAAAAACACAAAAAATCCGAAAAATTAACGAGGTCCAATTTCGGTGAAAGTTAATATATAGAATAAGTGAAAACTTCTTAGAATATTGGCATTAAAACTTTTGCAAAAAACTTATTACAACTAGTCCTTTTTGGACCAGTTTCGAACTAGACTCAAACTAGACAAGTTTTAATCAGTATTTAAAAAAAATTTTAGCGTCAAAATTCTTACAATTTTTCACTTATTCTATATATAAATTTTCATCGAAATCGGACGTCATGAATTTTTCGGATTTTTGGGTTTTTGGTCCAAAACTCTCTAAACTGTGTGGTGCGTGCTTCTATCCGGGATGATTATGACTATCAAAGGAATCTCCTCATATTTGTTCATGTCTTATTCATGAAAAAGCATCAACAATTGCAATAGATTGCAATTTGACTAAGAATTAAGCAGATAATCGAGAAGGGCGTTTCATTGTAATGCTCCTTTCTCTCATTCGCGGTGATTTCTTAGGTTTTGTTTTTGAAGTAAAATATGAAAATTAATAAAAATTTTATTGAAAAACCACAGAATAACATGAAAATCAAAGGCGTGCATATCCATCTACAAAAGTTATGCGAATGAGGCAATCTAAACGCTCGCCTCTCCAACATTGCTCCTTTGGAAAAGTTGCTTAGTAAAGTGCGATTGTAATTTTAGCGAATGTGTTTATTATCGTAATGGTGTGCGTGTAAGTCGGTGAAAACACCAAAAAAAAACAAAAAATTCTACAATTCAAACGAACACAAGGCACAGCAGGATACGTATCCCGGCTACAACAGACAATTTCCGGGCAAGTTAAGCTGAAAGTCTTAACGCCCACTTGCTTCCGGTGGCCAGCTGTCAGGCTTTAAGCTTAGACATAACTTAATTTGTGAAAATGTTCGATATTAACGCTTTAACTTGGTTCAAAGTGGTACGAGAAAATTTAATTTCAAACACAAGGAAATGAGAGAGGAAGCGTGAGCGACTAAAAAAAAACGCTAACATTGACGGGAAAATAGCTGTAGATCTCATATCCGTCCGAAATGCTCCTTGTTCGGCTATTAACTCAAACTGAGACAAATCCTAAATAAAATACATGTCATATAAATATTATGAATGTTGGCGTGCAGACCCCGTTTTTTTGAGCTTTAGCTGCTGTGACAATTTATTTTTCTAATTAGAAAACGTCCAATGACCATGCCGCTTTGATTGAAACATAAATGATTAGCATTCAAAGCAATTAAACATTTCGTATGCTGAACGTTGATTCCGTTGATTTGTGTGACATGAACAATAAAACAAAAAAAATTATGTTCCCAAACTGCGTCATATCTCTAATTAGACAAGTATCAAATAAAGCTAATTGGACAGCTGTGAGTGAACTAGTGGGTGATGTAAAAATTGAATGGCTTTAAAACTTTTGCTCGAATAAATTTGCATACATAATTGCAAACCCATTTGGAAAAGTTTAGAAAATTTTTAAAGTGAAAAATAAATTGAGCCTTTTCAAAGTTGATAGAAGATTATTAACGGATTCATATCCTATATCCTCATGTGTCGTCCTAATCAGCTTGATTTAAGTCGGAATAGAAAGAAATATCGGGTATCGGTCATCTAATTGTCAAGCTTGAATGATTATTGCACCCTTAAAGATTCGCATTTCTTAGGTTATTTAGAAAAGATTCCATCTGTAGGCGAGACTGGATAGTGTTTACTGATATTAGCTGTGAACACTTTGGTGGTATGAGCACATGGACTGCGGTTAAAAGAACAGATTACGCTGGAATTCAATTTTTTTTCGAGAGCACCGTTCAAATCATTTTGGAGAACGTAAAGACAAACATTCCTTTTGATTTCAAAAACAAAAAAAAAAAAAAAAAAAAACGCAAAAAACAGCTATTTAAGAAAAAACATTTTTTGTGACCCTTAATGTAACGTTGCTTACTCGATAGTGTGAACGGTCTTTGTGTGTAATTAGCCTCGGTGTAGCTAAAAACCACGGCAGTGTCGCCACAACTTCGGAAGCATAAACACCCTCGTTACTATGAACAGCCTTGGTAATGTGAACAGCTTCGGTAGTGTGAGCATCTTCGGGAGTGTGTAAACACGCTATAGTGTAAACCGTCTCGTTAGTTTGAACAGCCTCAGTAGTTTGAACAGCCTCGATAGTTTGAACAGCCTCGGTAATGTGAACAGCTTCGGTAGTTTGAGCATCCTCGGGAGTGTGAAAACCCGCTATAGTGTAGACAGCCTCGTTAATTTGAACCACCCCGTTAGTATGAACAGACTCGGTAGTGTGAACAATCTCGGTAGAGTGAACAGCGTAGGTAGTATGAATATTTAGTTAGTGTGAACAGCCTCGGTAGTGTGAACACACCTGGCAGTGTGAACATTTAGTTGGTGTGAACAGCCTCGGTAGTGTGAACAAACCTGGAAGTGTGAACAGACTCGGTAGTATTAACTCATTATTGTGAAGAACCTCGTTAGTATGAACAAACTCGATAGTATGAACAACTCCATAGTGTGCGCAACCTCGTAAGTATGAACAGACTTGGTAGTATGAGCGATATCGGCAGTGTGGACAACCCCGTTAGTATGAGCACACTCGATAGTATGAACAACTCGTTAGTGTGGAAAACCTCGTTAGTATGAACAACGTCAGTAGTATGAACAACCTGTTTTGTGTGAACAAACTCGGTAGTGTCAACAGTCGCGATAGTGTAAATAACCAAATTAATATAAAAAGACTTCGCCAAAATGAGTTCACTCTATCCAGAGTCGACTGTATCTCGATCTGATACAAAAAGAAAACTCCAATAAATTCAGGCAATACTTCTCTTACACAAGTTTTGCAAGCAAAAAATTCCTAGAAAGCTAAAAGAACTTTTTGAAATTATTTAAAAATGCTGCAGAAAAGAAAAATGAAAGCTAAGAAATATAAAAAAAAAAGACTTCTTTTTCAATCAAAGATGTAAAAAAGAAATTAACTCGAGATGTTGTCGTTTATCTTTAATCTAATAAGACTTCCAATTTATTGAGTCTTAACAAGGTACTTAAAGTACTTAAGTGAAAAATTCATAAATCGAGTTAATCAACACATTTTATCTCAGTTTTATTATTTATTATTTTTTTTTTTATTAATTTATATAGGTACCTATTGCAGAGGTCCCCAAACAACTTCACTGGAATAGAAATGGTCAAAGATAGCAGGGCAAATAATTTAATTTTGAGCTCTTGTATTTTCCTTGAGAAAGATCTCGGAGCACTGTATTCTTATGATGTATGCATTTCCCACTTAAAGGAATCAATTTTTTTCGTCAATATAACGTTATACATAAATCTTATGTACATACATAGGTGGCCATTCATTACAAGGAAACTCCCTCCGGCCCCTCCTGCCTCTCTCGATGAGGCATGGATAAAGAAATATAATGTATGTTAAAAGAAAGGCTTCGAAACTTCCTTGAAGTTAATGGGACCTTTCCTTGGTCGACTGCGGCTCGGTCCCAAAGAACTCAGGACCAGTCGTCTTTCCATACGTTTAACTCACCTCTTTTAATATAGGACTGTCATTGAAAAATAACCGGTCCTTGTTCAAAGCGTGTAAGGGTGGTTGCCAGAAAGCGAACTGTCGCAGGTGTGTCCCTTTGTATGAACTCACCCAACCACGCTCATTTTGTGACTAGACGAGGGTGATTGCAATAACGGTTAACCCAAGACCGGTCGCGTTTTATATAAAATTAGGGTCGGTCCTTTATGGTATTACCTAGATTACTACAGGGTACTTTCTGCTCTAAAAAAAATGGGTTTGTATCCGTTTTATATGAATGAATAGAATACACTACTGCCTTCGAGTAACCCAGCGGCAAATGTCCCGCGGACATCCCCGATGATGACCTAGTGATTTCGGAGCCGGAATGCATGCTAAATCCGGTGACACTTTGTATGACATTTACACAGGATCTGACAGGGACTTCAGCGGTGACATTATCACCGGAAGATTAGAAAATGTCACTGGTCATGCTACGGGATGCGATGGCGAAAAAAGCATTTGAGAGCAGCACATTGATCTTTTCTCTCTAAATGTCAATTTATAAAAACCAGTTTGATAACTCTCTTCTTTGCCCTCTCTTTGAATGTTTCGAAATTTTTAAAAAATCTATTTTTAACAAATTTTGTTCGCCTCTGCCAGGGATCGGACCCGCGATCTTCGGATTCTGAGTCGAGCACTCATCATCTACGCCACTTCATGCTACCGCCGAACTGACGCTAAAACCTTATTTAAATTTCAGTAGCCAATGAGAGTCAAGCACATGAACAGCATCCCTCTACGATGACATGTCCGCCAAGATGTCATGCATGACAATGTCACCTATATGTCATCGATGACATCGTTGGTGACTTTGTCATGCAGGAGATACTTTTCCGCTGGGAAATGTCAGCGTGAATTTACGACAGTCTGTCAGACCAAAAACAATAAAATATTTATTATATTGTTATATTATATTATTATATTATATTATTATATTGTCTTTCATAAGACTCAGTCTGACCATCCCTAAATGGGTGTCTTTTTTGTTTTTAAATCGCATTAAAAAGTTCTATTGAGACGTGTTTAAAGTTTGGGTACTTCTGCAATATGAAAAGCTCTCTTATAACTGCACATGATAAACAAGGGAACCTAAGCATTCCTCATTTGAAAGTTTGAGAATCTCTGTGCAATTGCTTAACAGCTTCAAACGATTGTAACGAAAATGATTCAGAGTAAGATTACAAATTGATTTTAATCAATTATAACAACAATAAAAATAATTGTGCAAATTGCAAAGCTTAAGCATCAGAATCTTTTTCCATTCATCAAAAAATCTGTAGGCAAGCATTTTATATCGAGATAATTAAGAAAACGGGTTTTCATGTCGGTCATATTATTTTTTTTTTTTTTTTTGTGTCGATTTTGTATGTTAATTCCATTTGTGTATGAATATCATGAACAGGTTTTCACTCTCTCGCTCTCAACTGTGATTGCTGCTTGGAAATCAAGCTTAGTTTTGTTTATAAATATTTACACTGAAGTTAAGGCGTAATTAAAACTATTTATAAGATATCGATGATTTAATCGGTATAAAGTAATACTGTCTTCCCCAGATATATAGAGGTATCTATCCGATATTTTTGTGGAATAATATTCCGTTATGGTACTAAAATTATTTGTATAAAATCACGAATCTTTGACAAGAAAGTTCTTGAGTGGATTTTTACCATTTACTTATATCCGGAGGTGACTTTAACAATACGCTTAATAGAGAGATATTCTCTTTGTTTTACTCTTCGAAATGAATTTTATTTATTATTTCTTATTTCAACTATCGTAGGTAACGAAAAACTCCATAAGAACACCAACTTTCTTCTCCGGATGTATTTCGTGCATTGATTTTCGCAGCCAATTTGCAATTCGAGTTTCCTTTTGCTGTTCGATTTCGGGTAATGTTCTCAAATACATTTGAACGGTTTGATTTAAACGTTCGATTGCCTTTTGTAGATACTCATTGAAGGTGCTTTCAATTTTCTGTACACCCTTGTCGGTTAGTAATTTTCCAATTCGCGTATCCTGACCGCGATATCTTCCGATCAATGACGTACAGTCATCGTAAATTTGAAAGAGATACATAATCATATCATAGCCAGGCTCACGTGTATGCGAACGTTCGATTGAACGAATGATGCTAGAGAATTGATTTAGTTCGATTAGTTCGAGGTCCGTTCTACCGTTTCCAGCCGCTTGAAGGACTTGACCGAAAATCGTTTTGATTCTCTGTAATATCAAATTGGACACACATGTCAGCTCATCGACGGCCAGAGTGTAAAGCTTATCGCGGGCGCTCAGCTGTGATTTATCTAATCTCAGTAAACTTTGACTGAGTCCAAGCAATTTCGCTTTATTCGCTCGTGCTGATCTCATTGTTGTTGCTATTGTTTGAAAAAAATATTTTTTTGTTTTTGCCGAAAATCAAAGCTCACTGCTCTCGCGTTCGTGTCAAAATAAGCACTGCGAGGCACAAAATTCGTGGAATTGCTCAAAATAAAAAATTTTAAAAATTTCCTGTGCCATTGTATATTTTTAAATATTTTTTTTTTTACCATTGATGACGCTTGATTAGGTCAGTTATTTTGATTGTTTGTTTGTGCGTTTTCTCGGTTCTGTCTTCATAATTTAAGTTATATTACTTTTGATTAGAAAATGACAGTCGGGGATTAAGAAAAAAAAAAAAAAGACAAGAAAAACAAATTTGAGGCATTGTTTTGAATGGTTCTTTCTATTAAACTCAATTAGAATGAAAGTCAAGTGTTCAACGAAGGTCTATGGCTGATTGGTTGGAAGTAACGAATTTCATGATATATTTGAGAGAAGTCTAGAATGGTCAGGGAACTTAGCAGTTAAAGAATGGGAAGCTAAGTAGCTTTAAAAATGCTTTTTTTCCCCGAACATATGCGAAGTGTCAGTGTGTGGAAGTGATGGATTTCAATTTGAATTCAATAATTCATTGCATAGTTGGAAGAAATTAATTCTTATTTCCAACCAGGGATCGGCAAAAAAATAATTTTTAATTTTCGATTTTTTTATTATAATTTATTCCATACTTCATAATTCTTGAATTAGTCCCGATAATATTGCTGAAAATATTATAACTGCCGAACCCTGATTCAAACGTTGTTACTAAGACTTGGAAAAAATGCGAACAAAAATATTACAAAGATTGTGTTAAACCCAGAGCTTGTAACCGAAATTCGTTTGATAAAATTAACGTTCGGATTATCGTTCGTTTCGGGTTAACCATTTTTTCAAAGGTTTTAAGAATCGCGGAAAATATTCAAGATATATTAATCTATTGAAAAGCAAACGTAAAATTTGTTAAATTTTCAAGTATCGTTCCAATACACAAAAAAACTTTCTTAAAGGACTTCAAAGCACCTTTAACTTTAAAAATAAAATTCCGATGGAACCATAAATTTTTTTAAAGTAAATTTTGAATGAAATACTTCTCTGTTACTAGTTTATATTTCAAGCTATTTCCAAATTAAAAAAAAATGCTTATAATCGACTTAAATACCACACTTAACACTTTAAATATATAAGAAAAATCATGGACACTAATAGAATATTCATTAAGTTTTAAAGATACCATATTTTTGAATGAAATACTTCTTTTCACACTACAGATTTTATATGTAGCTATCTATCAATTAAAAAGTAAAATGCATTTAAAGTCGAAACTCGCGGTTTATATGGCAGTTTTTTCAGAACTAATTTTACATTGCAGGGCTGCATGATTAAGAACATAGAATTACATGGTAGCACTAATAGAAATCATATGCATTTGAAGTTATTAAAAATAGGTTGAAATGTTGGACAACAAATTAATCTCAGCACTTTGATTAAAGCAATTTAACATGTGGTGGCAGGATCGCCAAAATCAGTAAAATTGTTTAAAAAAAAACAATGCTAGCACCCAAGCGCGTAGCGAGAGAAAGAGTGATTTGGTAGCGCTTATATTTGCCACAGTGGTATATTGAGCAATTATAAGACATTAACCGAAAAAAAATGTTGGGGGCGAGAAGAAGTTTAGAGAGTTTTGGACCAAAAACCCAACAATCCGAAAAATTCATGAGGTCCGATTTCGATGAAAATTTATATATTGAATAAGTGAAAAATTGTAAGAATTTTGACGCTAAAATTTTTTAAAAATACTGATTAAAACTAGTCTAGTTTGAGTCTAGTTCGAAACTGGTCCAAAAAGGACTAGTTGTAATAAGTTTTTTGCAAAAGTTTTAATGCCAATATTCTTAGAAGTTTTCACTTATTCTATATATTAATTTTCATCGAAATCGGACGTCATGAATTTTTCGGATTTTTTGTGTTTTTGGTCCAAAACTCTCTAAACTTCTTCTTGCCCCCCCAAATTAAATTTTTCGGTTAATGTCTTATAATTGCTCAATATATCACTATGGCAAATATAAGCGCTACCAAAATCACTCTTTCTCTGGCTACGCCCTTGCTAGCACCTATAGTTTTATTGCAATTAGTTTCGTTAGTCACAACTTGTTTTCGCAACTAAGTTAATTGCATTTAAAATTTTAAGTCATCGTTTATATGGGGAAATTCGCTATTTCCAATATTTTTATTTGCAATAAAGGCAGACGTACATACATAGCATGTTATGCTTTACATTGTGCAACCTACTGATAACTTCTTTTCAAGTTTAAGGCAAGCTTTTTGTTTTAGTATTAAATTAAATTGAACTCAAAATATTGGGTTCAAAATATTCAACAACTTTAATGTTACTCTGAAACAAAATTATTGTATAAAAAAAAACCTCAGGCTAGCGAGCAAACTCGTTATCTTCGGATTGTGAGTCAAGCACGCATCCACTACGCCATATGATGCTAAAAAAAAATCCATGAACAGCATCCTTCTACGATGACTTGTCTCCCAAGGTGGCATGCGTGTCAATGTCGTCTGTGTGACCCAGTGAATTCACCAATATTTTTGTCCTGGATATACTGGGTGACTGAACACTCAGATTGAATGTTAATGTAGCGCATTAATGAGTGACCACCAAATAAAAGAAATTTTGCGGTAGATGTTGGAAAGTGTTTCAGAAACCGTTTCGAACTGGTTTTAGTTTTTGGTTTTCCGTTCGGGAATCGGTTTCAACAATAAAAACAAAATATAGGTTTCAGTTTCATTTGGGTTTGGAAAATAAATCGGTTTAAGTTGGTTATGGTTATGGCTTCGGTTCCGGTTATAAGCCCTGGTTAAAACCAATGAACAAAATGCCTTAAAAGTGTCCCAATTAATTCATATAGGAAATATTCTTTTATTAATGTCAAAAAAATCATTTCAAATAATATTTTATTTCTATTTAATTAATATTTTCTGACATTGGAAATTTAATTGCAATGAATGCGAAGAAACTCCTTCAAAATAAAATATTCTTTGTTAGTTTTAAATTATAAAATAAAGACCTTAAGGACATTTTTCAGAGGAATGAACTTGGAGACTTTATCAGTAATTTGTTGTTTTTGCATTAATTTTGGTTTGACTTTTCTTTTATTTGAAGCATTAACACAGCACTTAAAAGAATCAACAGTAATGTTTTCATATGTATTTGGAAAGTTTTTTAGTACTTCTCTCTTGGGTTCACGAAATAAAACTGTATGGCCGCAGGCGATCTGAGTTTGCTTTTGAAAGGTTCTTTGAATGTGAGCTAATTAAAAATTTTAAAAATCGTATGTTCTGCAAGGTGAATGTGCTTATAATGCTTAATCGAGCTATCAGAAACACTTAAACTCTTTATTAAAATTAATGTTTTGAGCACAGTTCTGTTTGAAGCAAATATTGATAGATATCTTTATGTTAGAAAACACTTAATTTTTGATTTGTTAATTTTAATACTCGATACAAACTGTGCCGTGTATAACATCTAGAACCACTCAAGGTAGACAATGCATAATGTATACTGAAATAATCAGCGTCATTAAGAAGTTCGATTTATCCATATCAGTCCATCTATTTGTCCGTCTGCCTGTACACAGTTTTCTTATCGAAAGAATGAAGCATATGTGAGCCGCCATTTTCAACAAGTGTTCTATGCTTTTCCGACCACTGATGTTGATATTGTTCTATTAGATAAAATCACTAAATCATTAAAATAGGATTCACGAGAAATCCCATTTTTTCCCGCTCAAGTTCCACTGTGCGCCATGGCGAGAAGCTTTCGAATTCTTTTATTGTTTCAATTTTCTAAGAATTGATTACAATTTTTGGAAATCTTATATTGCCGAAGGTGAAGGTGATAATGATACATAATCAAAACATCAGAAGCTATTATTTCAGTGAATAACAATTTTGCATTTCAGTCTTTTTGAATATATCTTTTGAATATGCAATATAATATATCGGTCATTTACTTCAAGAATGTCACATCTCAAAAATTGATTTCGAGAAAGCCGCGTTTTCGATTAACTTGCATTTTGATGAAAAAGAAGAAGCGGGTTTCCCTTTTCCTTGACTTTCTGAAGGGGCGTGGGTCCTTTTTTTTAATCGCACTTTTATATTTTTGGAAAAAGCCTCCGGGGCATACAAATCTCTCTACGAACCTGAGTAAAGTAAGTATTGAAATGAAATTTTTACACAATGTGAGGCTTGATTAAACGAATATTTCCCCATCATTAACTCAAAAATCGGGTTTTTTTGAGATTTGACATGCTTCTTTCAAATTTTGTTCAATCTGTCGCCTGAGATTGATTGCAATTTGATTTGAGACACATTCTTGGAGTCAGTATGGGTTGTCCCTATAAAAATATGGAGGGATCTATGGTCTGGTGAGATGTTTTTATGGTCTCGCAGGTTTCTTCTAGCCACATTGAGAATTGAAATCAAGAAGAAATTTGATACAATGCTCCAATTCAAATAGAATACTACAGCCTCCCGATATAGTTTTCATAAAAATGAAACATAAGGGGATGAATTCTTATATTCCCTGCGTATTTTTTCGAAAAATACTCCATGACTTGTTGTGGAGATCCATTTGGAGAGGATCTCAAAAAGATTCTGATTGATCTATACTACGTTTAAATGTCAATTAATACAATAAAAATATAGGATATAATTCTAAGTCATCGTCAATGCAGGGAATTTCGCCAGCTACTTCGTGAAAATTGTTCAATTTTTGATCAGTAAGGATCGTATCATACGAACATATTTTCGCTTATTATGGTAAAATCTTACACGATCGAATCGAATGTGTAAAAAAAAAAACTACAAATACCCACTAGAAATTTATTTATTCTTTCTTTTCTTCATCATCGGCGCCAAAGAAATCAAAAACTTCCATGGTCACATCAACCGACTTATCGAAATCGCTGACAGTCTTAAATTTTTCGAACCAATCGATGAATTTCGCATCCTTTGCCTTATCATCCGCAGATAATTCATCGATATATTCCTGGATGTGTTTCTTATAGCTCGAACGTAATTTTAAGAAATCAACCAAAAATTCCAAAATGATCTGTGGTCCGCCATTTTCTTCCAAAAGCCGTGAAATCAGTTTCTCCTCTTCGGTGGGACTATCGATATCATCGTATTTGTCGACCAATTCGCTGCATTCGCCGAATAAATCGAAAAGTTTTTCAACCGATTCTTCGCTTTCGATTTCCGGCAATGCATTTATCCGGCTAACCAGATCGGAGAATTTTCCTAAATGTTTCTTTAGAGCATCGCTCTTCAATTCAGCTTCGTCGGCGTATTTTAAGACGCTTTCGAAAAGTTTCTTATGGCTATCCACAGAGTCTTTGGCTACGCTCACCAGTTCCTCAACAATGTACTCCAAAAGTTCCGTGCGTTTCGCATCACCATTTGATGATAAATGTAAATCTTGCTGGGCTTCGCGTCGCACTCGGATTTGTGGAAACGCGCTTGCCGACTGGAAGGGGAGTTTTTGATTTTTTTTTTTTTTTTAGTTTTTTTTCTTTCTTTTTATTTTGATTATAATTTTTCCGTTTACCTGAAGCATTAAAACAGCACTTAACAGAATGAATAATTGATTTCTCATTTTTGAATAAAAGTAGTTCTGTACTTTCCTCTATGGAATGTGAAGTTAAACTGGACGGCCGCGATATTTTTAGCGTCCCTTTAAATAGGCGATCTTGCCTTGTGCTTTTTCAGTTTGAGCTTTTTGTTTTTTTTTATAGACGTTAAAACCTAAGTACTTAGAATTTGATAACCTTGCTGTGTGTTTATTTAAAATGTTAATACATCACGTTGATACGGCAATCTAATATTCTCATAGATGAAGATGATGCTTAATCAAAACATCTGAAGCTATAATTTTTATTTCAAAATTAATTTGTAGACAACAGGTCAGCGAATAAGAATTTTGCAATTGAGTCTTTTTGAATCCAACAATTATCTATAAAGAATTATTCCAATATTAGAAAATACTTACTTTTTTCAAGTTTTGTGAGTTCTTTCGACTGAGATTGATTTGTATTAGAAATTTTCTATTGAATTTGAGCGACATTCTTTGAGCCAGGTACGAGATGTCCCTTAGAGTGATTCAGCCATCTGGGGAATGGGAAGATTGTTTCCAGCCACATTGAAAATTAAAATCAAAGAGAAATTGGCTTCAGTCTGAAACCCAAGCGAATACTTAAGTAGTCGCTCGGTATTGGCATCATTCTACAAGGAAAAAAACATCAACATTTGATAAAAATGGCAGCCATTGAAAAATGACTCATCGATTTCGGGTATAGTTTTTTGTAGTTCAGTGTAAAAAAAAAAAAAATAGAAAAAATTGTGCAAAAAAATATTATTTAGGGTCCGGCCATAATAGTAAAAATTCTGCGTCGAATCCACTTTATTTCATTAAGGGGGTTGTCTCATTGGCGAGCCTGTTTTTGGACCTTTTTTAAAAATAATCCTGACAGAACACGAAAAGAGCTTTTTCAATTGAGATTTTTTTTATTGTGCTAGGAATGAATGAAATTTAATAAAGAAGCACTTCGTTTTTTTGTGTACAGGCGGTTCAAAAAGTTCTCGTCCGTTAATGTGGATGCTCAAAAAAAAAGGTGTAGAGCTGGCTGCCACGATTCCATGTCTCCAATTGTTCGAAATGAAAAAGGAAAAACGGGGTTATAATCAGTATAGATTTCATTATGGCGTGAACCTCTAAAATAATTTTGGATTTGTTTTTTTTTTTTTTTGGAAATGGCGGCCATTAAAAAATAACCCACCGATTTCGGGTATAATTTTTTTGTAGTTCAGTGTAAAAAAAAATAGTAAAAAATTTGTTAAAATTATGATTGAGGTTTACGCCATAGTGGTGACAATTCTGCTCTGATTACACTTTGTTTTATTAAAATCGGTCTAGTTGAACTGAAGAAATCGTTGCCGCCAGTTCAAAAAAAGGGGTTTCGAGATAAATGCATTTAAACTTTGACCTCAGACCTTGCTCAAAAATGAAGGCTAAATCTTCTAAGCTATTTCGAATTTCAAATACAATCCTTTTATGACGATCTTCTCAAAAATCCAAGCTAAAGAAAAATTTTTTTTAAAATCTGAAAAATTTGTTGTTGAAGAAGACAACTCCCTTTAGAGGGGGGATGGTATACATTCGTGATATTCTCTATTGAGACTTAATAAAAGCACTAAAAGAGAAGGCGAGAGTTTTGTATTGAAAAAAATATTTTTTATTGAAGATAAAAGACTAAAATCTTTCACCACTAACCAGTATTGATTCATTGCTATTTCTGGTACTACCCGTCGTATTAGTTACATACCTTGCAGCAATATGGCAATAAGCATACTACAGCATAGAATAGTAATCAGGGAGTGATTCTATTTCTTTGATGCTGAACTTGGTTCGACTGCTTCGGTTTATTTGAATTTTTTTCTTACAGCCCCATTTTTAGTTTAACTTTACTATGAAAATCCAGATATTTTATTACAAAAAAATTGAGTGCTTCAGAGTCCAAGTATCTCTTAAAACGTATCTTTATTGGGTATTTTGAGACTGGAAACTGAACTTGAATTGCTTTTGAAATCTTACAATACAATACAGAGGCAAAAAAGTATTCTAGATTTAACTTGTGTTCTTAGCAGTTCTCTGCATCGGCTCGTTGATATGATTCACTTTAAGACAACCCCCGGCTTTAATTATTTAAAATCATTTGCTTTGAGCAAATTAACTAAAAGTAGTTTTGAATATTAACAACTTAAAATGTTTTCGGTGAAATCTTTTGTATAATTCATCCGCTTTAATCAAACCTCTTCAAATATTAATCCCTTCGATGACTGGAAGTGCAACAAAATTGGTTCTCTTGAAAGAGTTTCGACTGTACCTTGAGATATTCTCTAATTTGCATTATTAAAAAAAAAAAATTAAAAAAAAACTGTTTGAGTGAACTTCGATTAAGTCGTAGTAAAAATTAATTGCACTTTTTTCTTTGCAAACGTATTGCAATAATTAAAATTAAATAATCGAATATAATTGATTAGAAATATATTATTTGGAATAAACAAGATAAGTCTTGACATTGCACGTCTGTCTGACTGAACGGTGCACGTGAGTTCGGAAGAAAATTCAGCCTAAGTACTTTGAATGCAAAGTAATCCCGTGGAGAATTTTTAATTTTAAAATTGTCTTCTATTTTTTATATTGTTCGAATTTTATTTGAGTAGAATAAAATCGTTTTTATAAACACTATTCAATCTCAATGTGCAACAAATTATTGTTCAAGATCGCTGATGATCTGATCGTAAGAATCAATTTTCGATCGGCAAGCTTTAAGAGCGTTAAACACTTTTATAAATTGATCACGTATGCAATTGATTTATTGTCATGATGAATTTTTCTAGACTTTTTAGCCCGAACAACACTAGGGAAAGACTCTCGGTTCTCTTTAAGGTAGTTTTCGGATAGAAGAGCTATCATTAAGAGGTGGTCAGAATTTCTTTAATTCTTGCTCACACGCATGAATATATAAAATTTGAATCTTCCAAAAACAGAACAATTGAGAGAGCCCCTAAGATCATCGATGGTGTTTCTGGAAAAAATAGTTTGGGAATCGCTGTTGTAGAAAATTGGTTTATTTAATGAGGGAAGATCAATTTTGAATTCGTCCCTTAAGGGGAAGTTATGCTACGTTTTACAGTTTTCTTTTTTTCAAAAGAATTCAGCACCCCAGCAGGAATTGTGACTCATCCATAAGTACTCCTCGTACCAAAAACAAGATGTTATCTTGTCTATACTTTCCAGGCAATTTCGTTTTTAAATATTTCTGTAAATATTGAAATTTTATTAACCCTAGCTCCTTTCAGTATCGAAAATTACCCCATTTTTTAAAACAATTTTAAATATTTGTTGCTTAAAATAACGGATTAGCAAACAAATTATTTACATTCTAGATATAAGTATATATCTACACTAAAAATATATTTGTCATGATATAAGGTTCCTTTTTCTACTTGGTTAAAAAAATACATGTAACACTTTTGACCAGGGACGTGAACCGGTTTTGAACCGTGAACCGGTTTTGAACCGAACCGGTTTTGAACCGGAAAACCGATTTTATCTGCTGATGAACCGAACCATTATCCGAAAAGAAGTTTTTTACAAATGTTTGAACCGAACCCCTTTTCGTAAAGATTCAGGGTTTCATTTTTGCCTGCAACCATGCACAGTGGTCGCTCCCATAGGCCAATTAATAAAAAAATCCAAACCGATATTCTTATGAAATTAGTATCGATACCATCTCTAATATGAGTAAGGTAACCACCACTAGCTTTTTATTGTGCAAATTTTAACCCTCAATGGTAAAAAATTGCTTTAGAACTTCTAACTTATGAACTAACTTAGAAGTGGGAACAGGTGCTAACAAAATTTTTCAGTTTGAGAAAATCCTCAACCGATGAACCGAACCGAAACCGCGGTTCAAAGAAGTAGAAAAACCGGTTTGCCGAACCAATCCAAAAGTTCAAACACGGTTCGAACCGCCGAACCGAACGGAGAAATTTTTCCACCCTGTTCACGTCCCTGCTTTTGACCCTATGAGACAATTAAGGTCTCTTAATAAGTAAGAAAGAAGGGTTGAAAAAACACAGATCTGATAGGAGTTGTCAATTTGAACTCAATAGCCGCATTTTTAATGGGAAGGAGCCAGAAAAGTATTCCTTAATGTCCTAAAAATGACAAACAATGTGTTAAAAATGATATAGAAAAAAGTCGTTTCTTGGAGACACATGTTCACTTCTATGAAAAATTCCCCTAAGATCTTGAAAAAATGAGTTCAAATTATTTACAATATTTTCTTTTAATATGGTTTTTTTTTTTTATAAGGATATGTTTGCTGAGGACTGATGATGAGCCCTAGTTCTCTTCTTCTATGTCGGATAATTTTCTTTTACCAAGACTCTTGTTGATTCTCATATGAAAAATATTCTGAATAAATTGACTATCCACTCTTTGAGTAACCGGGGGCTATCTCTTGAAGAAAGAGAAATAGTTTTTTTTAGTACTGCAAGGACGTTAATGTCGCTCAAATGGTGCTTAAATCCAGTAATGACTGCATGAAAAATATGAACCATAAGATATTTTATGGATTTTGAAAGAGTTAATGAGGAAAGCTTTAGCCACGTTTGATCATAGAAAATTAAATCATAACTAAGCTCCAAAAATCAAAAAAAAAAATGTTCTGCTACACCTTCCTTTAAGACTCCTAAATACTACAAGAAATCTATGTCAGCTAACTTCAGAAGTTCGAGGAATAAATAAATTTAATTAAGGATGTACATATATGGAAGATTTATGATCTAATGGGCCATGTTTTCGTTAGCAAACGATGTGAAAATGTTTGTAATACGGCATAAACAGCTCATAAGTCGTTTAAAAGGTATCTCATCCTTTTTGCCTTGCTGCATGAATATCCAAAAGCTGTTTATTCGAACGCTTACCTTAATAAATTTACCATGCTCTAGATATGTATGTAGTATGTACACTGTACACCTACCTTAGTTCAATACATCCTTTAGATACAACACACAGAGAGAGGGAGAGGGAGAGAGACAGAGCATGCAGCTAAATTGTTTATCGAAGCGTACGGGGGAAACTATTAAATGCCAGAATATATTGTAAATACCTTAAAACAAAAATTTTTATTCTTATGCTATGCATATGAGTACACATTACGGCAATGTTAAGTATTTCGGGGGTTGCTGGTCGTTCAACAATGTCAAAGAGGGGAAACCTGCTCGGCCAGTAGGTCACAAACTCACTTAAGATCTGGATTAACTTGCTCGCTCAACACGATGGAGCGGATCACGTTGTGATGTTTTTTTTTTTTTGTATTTATTTATTTTTATTTTTGTCATTTTCACTTTAATGCTGCTTATCTTTTGGATTCTCTTTCTTCCTACTTATTTTTCTTTTAAATTGTCCATGTTGTCGGTTTATACCACAAATGCGATATGTAATCCTTGCTGGTAAAATTAGGACGCTCGAAAACGTTCGCAAACATTTTTGACAGCTACGTTCGTTGGTCCATTCCTTACGTTCGTATCGGCTCCGGTGTATGAGTGCGAACGCGAATTGCTTCGGAGGAATTTTACAAAATGAAATAAATTTCCAACTTACCGCGCATAAATCAAGCTTGAAAAACGTGCCAAGAAACCGAATTTGCGCGCGCCAAGAATGTTGTCCTGAACTTTGGTAGTAACTACAATGACGTAACCTTTACGTACAAACATCTTCTTCTTCTTGTTCTCTTATTCTTCTTATACAAAACTGTGTGCAATGCCCCGTTCCAAGTGCCAAAAGGAAAACAAGCGATATATACTTTATTTTTTTCAATTTTATTTTGAAACCATTTTCAAGAGAATTCTTGTTGTGCTTCCTTCAGGCAATCGTGCTGGCCTGGTTTCTGTTCGAATTTTATGCAAGTCTGCGCAAGTCGGTTGCACGCATTGCGGTTTTCAAGTGTAAATTGTTTACAATTGCACAAAATTTATTTTATTTGTGCCGAAATGAATTTTGCAGCCGCATTATATTTGCTAAGACAAAAGATAAGTGGTTTCATTAAGAGGTCTGTTTTTTTTATTTTTTTTTTTTTATTTTTGCTGAATTATAAATTTGGGAATTCAATTTTCGGAGAGCAATTTTGAGATGTACTCCATGGAGACTCAGTAACTTAGATGACGTTATTGAATGTAGCTTATATTTGAATTACATGTCTTAAGAATGCAGAAACGAAACAAAAACTTCTGAGAATTGAAAAAAGGTGGCAACAGATATTTGAAGATTATAAAAGCATCAAAAAGATATGAAAATTATGAAAGCTTTAAAATCCATATGAGAATGAGAGTACCAAAAACCGTGTAGGACTTGCGTAGGTAAAGAAAGCCGGATAAAAATTATGGAAAAAACTATTGTTAGATTTAAGAAAGCATATGAGAAGAATGAAAATGCCAAAAGCCACATGAGAATTATTAAAGCACCAAGAACCATGTGAGAATTTAAAAAAATGAAAATATAGGAAAAACTTCTTGAAAATAACGAAAGAGTGGCAGTCATATGGGGGTTTGAAAGTATCAAACCCATATGGGGATTATTAAACACTCAAAACCTAGCTAATCAGAATTAAGAAAGTGTTGAAAACTACTTGAGAATTATAGAGAAAACAAAAAACTATGAAATTATGAATTATAAAAATTCCATTATCGTTAAGGGCTCAACGCTGTTAAAGTAAATTGAAAGGAAGTAACGAGCTCATTCTTTTGAAGAAAGGAAATCAGAGTTGAAATTTCGATGACAGGTCGAAATAAATATAGAAAATGTATGACTTAAAAGCAACCCTGTGAGTCCGATTACTTGTAATTAGCGTATGCGTTCAAGTAGCGAAAGTAAGTCGAAGTACTTCTTTGTTTTTTTTACATGTCTTTGGTATAGGATATTTACTAGCTGCTTTAGAGCGCAGAGCCGTTTACTGAAAACATGGTTTTTAGGTTGTATATTGTTTATACGACAACAAATACCGTATCGAATAAACTCGTGTTATTTCAGCACACTGTTAATGCAAGCGTTTATAGGGACCATAAGAAACCGCATCGAGTAAATACACTTGAAAAGCGTGTTTAAAATTAATCAGCTATTTTTATAATTTTTTCCATAAAAATAGTTTTAAAAATTAACATTTCCCGCCCAGACCCAGCGAGACTCCCACAAGGGGGCCTCCCAGTGATCAGGCATGGGTGGTCAGCCACGTAGGGCTCCTCATTGCCGCTTTACACAAGTTAACAAGGTGATTTTGTCAACCTTTAAAGACATGACACAAGCCACTACCATTTGCGATTCTATACCCAATCTTCGGGTTTTGCCAAGCCTGGAAACCATACAGGTTCCCCATGCGGGAAGGGTTTTTATATAATCATATAAAATTTCAGTTTCGGTCAGCTCTCTCAGACGAAGATCCCTGATTGCCAGACAATATTTTTGGTTCTCAGTCAGATTATAGGAATTTTTTTTATTTATTGAATAAGAATATCAGATAACTAATCTTTGTCTCCCATAATACTTAACTACATGCCTCCTTTAAAATATATATTCTCCAAATTGCAAGCAGTGCACCGTCTCTTAAGCGGAGACTTTCGAGACCGAAAATTATGTCCCTTTAAGAGGAAACTATTTGAGAAACAGGATCAAAAGAGCATTTCAAAAATTGTCCGTTTAAGGGGCTGTCCACTGAAGAGAAGTGTACGCAAGTAGAGAGAACACTGTACTTGATTTCTCTATTCTCCGGAACTAAGACTCAAACGCTTCCATTGTAAAATTCTATCTTCTTCGCCACATGTCAAAATAAAAGAAATTGTCAAGAATTAGACTTTCAATGAGACGTTCTAACGTCTTCTTTGCATAAATTTCCCTCAGACGCAAACCATTTTCAAGGCATTCATGTGCTCATATGCTCAAAGGAAAAACAGGAAGTAAAATTAGCTCACAAATGATGAATTCTAAAATTTCTCCTACATACAAGTCTAAATCCTTGCAATTTACTTTAGCTTAGTCCACTTCAAGTTACTTTGGCGAAATAGTTAAATTGCAGTCTTGAAAGCTCTACGAACTTTTCGCACAAATTTCAAGTCATTAGAAGAGCCCTATCTATGAAGTTACACAAAATCCGGAAAGTTTACGTTGTCTTGTCTTATCCTTACATGACTCAAAACTTTGGTGGGCGGTTTCAACAAGAAGCTAAATTAGTCAAAAAAGGATCGCAAAAATTTTACATAGAATTCATAACGAAGAGTGGAAACAGCAGCAGTAACTGCCAAGATGAGAACACACCCACACAAACACACATTCACAATGACAGACAGTTAGATATGCATATGGACATACTCAGCCCATTACACTGACAAAACTAAAAAAAAAAATGAAGTTGGGTGTAAAAAAAAATGGTGTAAAGAAAAAATAAATATGAATAAATGTCAAGTTGCAAATATGGCATGGACGTGACCGACCTATAACATAAAGATATGGCGACCCAAAAATGTTTTAGACTGCATGTTGCGATTTGAAACAACGGAAATGAGACCCAAAGCCCAAAGACTCGAAAGCAATGCGAGTCTCAACGCGAGATACTTCGCGAACAGCGGCCACGACCAAGAAGCTTCAAACCGAACAACGAATGTACAATAGCAACAAAAGCAACAACAAATGCTAATGCTTGCGTTGAAATGTATTGCGAGTGGAGAAAGAAAATTCGTGTCTAGGGAGGACATACATATAAATTTCGATGGCAGGAGCGGTACGAGGTATGAACGCCTAACTTGAACGTACTTAGCGCTGTTGTTATCGGCTCTGGTACATGGAACGATGTCGCATGCAGCTGTGTCATAAGTTACGCGCTCGCACACACTTATGGACATAAAAATACACAAAATGCATATAAACCTTCTACACTTGGCGCTTGTTCCATGCCATTTCGAACAACTTTCGGTTGCAATGCAAATGGGTTTGTTTTTTTTTTTCTTTTCTTTTTTGTTCATTGCGTTCATTCATTCGTTCGTTCGTTCGTTCGTCTGTTTGTTTGCTAAGAAGTCAGACTGAAAATGGCTGCAGTCACCGGAAGTGCCTGAAATTGTTTTACTTTCACTATGAACTCAATGGGGGTCTCTCTGATTTGTGTTTCGATGTTCTTTCCAGTTTTCGAGCCTGTTGGTTTTGGTAGTGTTTTTCGATAGAGAAATATTTTCAATTAGCACACTCGCAGAGATTTCTTTAGAAATTGTGTTCGGTACATTTGCCTCGAAATGGAAACTTACTTATTCCATCACAGTCGGAATTTTCACGCTTGCTCTTATTGCAAAAAAAAAATAAATAATCAAAATCAACTAAGGGTGTTATAGTCCGATAGCCGACACACACACACATGTTTAAATAATTTTTAAAACACGCCCAAATAACAGGACCACTACGAAAGAATATTCAACAGGTTATTAAGGCCATAAGGGGCTCTCTACACCGACTTTTGTAAAATTTATTTATGAAAACCGCCCCTTTGCCACGCCCACTTTTCAATTTTTTGGAATTCTAATCGGAGGCTTAAATATTCGCTCCAATTCTAAGTGTCATTCAAAAATTTCGATAAATACAGACTTTGAGGCAGTTGAGGGATTTTTGTGAGAGACCCTAGTACGGGAGGTACCCTTAATAATGGACCGATCTAGGAAATTTTTGGGGAGGATGATTAAGGCTACAAAAGAAGCATAAGTGCCAAATTTCGATCAAGTCCAATTTGGATTTCGAGTTTAGGAGACAATTTTCGAAAAACGCCCTTGTGCCACGCCCACTTTTTGAATATCATTACTTGCCTTTAAACATATTCAAATATCAAATTTCATCAAAATGTCTTGAAAGACTTCGATTTAAGAGCAGTTTTTGTGATTTTCATAACAGACCCTAGTACTGCAGGTACCCCTTAACTCGAACTTGTGATAGCTGAACTCCTTCGATAAGATAACTTTATACAGACAGACAGACGGACAGACAGACGGACAGACAGACAGACAGACAGACAGACAGACAGACAGACAGACAGACAGACAGACAGACAGACACACAGACAGACAGACAGGCAGACAGACAGACAGACAGACAGACAGACAGACAGACAGACAGACAGACAGACAGACAAACAGACAGACAGACGGACGGACATGTCTAAATCGAATCTCCTGGTCTGATCATTTCTATATACATTTTGTATGGTCTATCTCGATTGGTTGTGGGTGTTACACACAACCACACAAAGGCAATATACCCTCGACACAGAGTGTGTCGGATATGGGCAATGCAATTCTGCAACTCATGCAGTCAGCCCCATAAAGATGAATTTCGGTCCAGAGGGGCGTTCATCCAGGTCTATTTGAATATTACAAATTGTTAAAAAAAAAATTATAACAGCTGAAACGTTCAGGTAACATGGAGGAAATCGGGGTTTGTTCTCTCTTCAGGCCAGTTAACGAATAAAATTCTTCCAACGGACCTCACACAGCTTCGAAGTAATTCAAAATATGTTAGTTTTCTTGCAAGATCAGGATCATATACAGGGTGGTAATTGGAATTATTTGATCGCCAGTATGTAAGATCAGCTCTAAAATGCTCCATAAATCCCTCTAGATTCGAGATGTTCCCCTTAAATAGTAAAAAATTTGTTAAAAAAACAAAATTGGGAAGAATTACAGCGGTTTGGACAGATTCCCTATACCAAGCCTAATAATCTTCACACTAAGCTCCCCCTAAACTCCATCCTAAGAGCCAGAAAAATTCTAAATCCAGGGGGAAACCCCCTAAGCTGGCAACAATGTTTCAGATACTTACTAGGTATTATATTGGTTTGTTTATAGTCAATTATTCCCCAGAAAATGGCCTAACTCGACTACACCAGCTAAGTGTCTACCCAATTGTTGAGAATGGTGTGATAAATATTGAGAATCTTTTTCTTCCAAGACCATTTTGAACCAATTTTCACAGGGAAATACTGATTAAAAACTCCTTCAAAGCATTTCAATCAAATTTTGTTTTCAAAGAAAGACCATAAAGCGTCTCTCTGAATGCAAAAAAATCCCTTCAATCAGGTAAAACTGACTCGTAATAAGAGCCTCTTCAATCATTCCATTTAATTTTGTGAGAAAATTTCACTCAATTTACCCATGCTCGTTAGACCTCGCCATACTTTGCATAATCCCTTGTCGCGAAAAGGAGTCCGTGCCAATAATCAAGCCCTGTCGGTTGGACCGTTAAATTTTTATTCAACTAGAAAATATGTACGTATGAGTTTTTATAAATATATTTATCAAAGGATAATGTTTGAGTGACTATTCCTAACAGTCTCTAATCAAGTAAATTGATGTTTAAACAAATTTCATCCTTATGGGTGCAAGACTTTTCAAGTACCATAGTTGGTTGCATGGAATAAATTATGTTTGCTTTCAAGGCGATAGAACAATTACGTCAAGGCATTTCTTCCTTTTATATACGAGATTATTGAAAAGGGAAACACTTCTTCGCGAGACGTGAATGTTAGAGAATCCCGATGAAAGCGGTAATATTTGTTTTTCTTGTTAGCGCAATACGAAGAGAGATGAAAGAGTGAGCTTAAAAGAAAAACTATTTCAGTTGTTGGAGGATTTTACACAGGATTCACTGACAGAAACCAGACGAAAGGGGATTTTTCTAGAACGTCTCAAAAGAATTTATGGAATTTTAAGCTTTCTTGGCCCTAAATCATCAAATAATTATTATTTATTATTAATTATTATGATTTATAATTATTTATTTATTTTTATTTCCAAAACAAAGTAGAAATTTCTATCAAGGGATTTTTAAAATTTCATTCGATTATTTAAAATCAAATTAGAAAGAATTTTAGAGGAAGCTTTTTTTTTTATTATCCTAACCTATGTTTATATGTCGATATGAGAAGCTAGCATGTTGCATGTTTTCAAAAAAAATCTTATTGTACGGAATTAACCCATCCATGATTGAACCAATGCATAGATCCTCGCACCGATTTCCTGGGAAAGATCAATTTGGTACTTCCAGCATCGAATTCGAATGGGGTTTCTTTGAAAATACTTCTTTGGAGTAGGGAACAGCTGAAAATATCGATTCTTAGAAAAAATCAATATTTTGTATACATCGATATTTTTTCTTCGATATATCGGAAATCGATTCTTTTAAGCCAATATCGAAGAGTGACATTTTTGAACCAACGTGTGTTTCGGGGAAAGAGACGTTTGGTTGTTAACTTAAGTTAAAGTTAAGTAAGTTAAGTTAAAAATCAAGTAAGAAAGCTGAAGTCGGTCAAGCCCGACTTTAAAATACCCAGCGTCCCGACATTATTGGCGCACTATGTTTTGCCTCTCCATTTGTGGGCGTGGCAAGGGGCGGGCCTCAATAAATTTTGTCCTACACCTTTCATTCGCCTTGGTCAACCTATGTTGCGAATTTGAAGTTTCTACGCCTTTTACTTCACAATAAATCTACACGATAAATCCTTATTTGTGGGCTTACTTGTGGGCGTGGCTCGAAAAGGACGGCGTCCATTTTTTTTCAAGATATGCCCCTTTATGTGGTTTACCAGTACACCAAATATCAATGAAATGTGTTGAGTGGTTCGCAAGTTACAAGCATTTTACTGAAAACACAATAAATTCATTTGTGGGCGTGGCAGTGGGTGGATGTCGCCCATTTTTACTTAGGTGCCAAATTTCGACTTGATTGGTCCAGCCGTTTCGGAAGAGATCCAACCACAGACGGACAGACGGACGGACGGACAGACGGACAGACGGACATGTCTAAAACGATTCAGTTGTTGATCCTGATCATTTCTATATATTTGTCTATATCTCCGGAGCTTAATTCTCCCTGTTACAAGATTTGCGCAAAACTAGTATACCCTGCTTATGCTGGGTATAAAAAGTATTGCATTCAACAAAAGAATGCAGAAAAGAAATACTCGAAATATCGATATATCGATTTGTTTTTGCGATAAAACATATCGATACTGCTTTCAGTCGATATTATTGAAGTCGATATTTTTGCCAATATCGTTCATCCCTACTTGGGAGTCGATACTTTTGAAGCAACGATAATTTTTTCAAACTACATATTGATTTGATTTTTATTCACAGCATTGTTGCCAGATTTTTAAAGGAATATTCCCCTGAATGTATCAAATAAGGCCAAAATTCCCTAAAATTAAAATCTTCGTCCCATAAAATTTTCCCTGACCACTTTTCTGCCCTAAGACTTCACTAAAGATCATATTCATACATATGTCTTTTAATTAAGGGCAAGATTCCCCTAAACTGGCAACAGTGATCCACAGTTTTAAACAGTCTGCATTCATTGGTTGCCAAAATTGAGTGTGGATTTAAGAAATCTTCCAAAGAGGATAGGAAAGTTATGGTGCGTTCCCTGGACTTCGGTTTTCATAGGTGAATTTATTTGGTTCAAACCTGAACTTTAAGTCTAGGTTAGACGATATGGCTGCGAACCAAGTTGTGGCTATTTTTGAGAAATTTTATGTCCCATTCGAGCCCTTGACTTTATTCTGATTTCAGTCGCATTTATAGAAATATTAGAGAATAAGAATCTTTCTGAACCAAAATTTTTCCGAATAATCCTAACCGCAAGTTTCGAGAATTGATAACTAAGCTTGATTTAAATCGAGATATTATTTTACTCCTAGACGTTTACTATTTACTTAGCATTCGTCCTGCTCAATATTGATTTATTTATACTATAATTTAAATAAATTTTATAGGTTCATTATTTCCACTTTCTTTGAAAAACGAACCCCAACCAAAAAAAAGTCGTTTCCATAAAAAAAAAAAAGTGAAAAGTTGACCAGAAATCTTTTTTCTTTATTGATTCAATTTTCATTAACAATAACAATTTCTTTTATTTTACAAATCGATTTGCTTGTAAAACTTTGAAAGAGTCATTAACCCATTTTTGCTGTTTGCATTTTCCATGATGGAAATTACATCGCGTTCGTCTCTTAAACTGCATCATCGCAATTACGTTTGATAATTTTATTTTATGAATATTAACCATTAAGTCATTACGATAAAATAAAATAAAGTATAAAATTTCATTACGCAGAAAACGAATTTTTTGTCGGCTCCTCTTCTCCTTTGGATCCTTGCACTCCATGTAACTTTTGCTTAACGCTTAAATGAGGCCATTCCGCGGAATTCTCTTCAAAGCGTTTGTCAAAATGTTAATGCTTAAAATTTTGGGACGATACTCTTTCTGTCTTTTGATTAAACTATTCAGGATACATGGCGGCCAGTAGTCGCACTTGTCGTTTTAACTGAAAGGACTCAAAGTAATTCATTGATATTTACACAAAAATTATTCAGTTTTCACTGCCATTCCGAATGACTTAAACGACAGCGCTACGAAATAATTTTGCACTCTTCGGGAAACTTTTCATCAACATTTCCTTTCAACTTTGTTGGTTTTTCTTCTTATTCCTGTGCGATATGAACGGCAATGCTCCAATGTTTATTGAAAATAATTATTGGTCTTGATGCATTTGACGTTTTCTTTGACATAAATTTGTTCTTGAAAAAATTTTTGTAAACTTTGTGCAATAGCGCTAATTAAAAAGTTTCCATTGAAAGTTGCATTGAGAACTTTGGCTGGAAACTTCTTCTTTTGTTGCAATTGACGACAATCCAAATAACAACAATAAAAGAAAAGTATTTTGCGATCAGAATAGACCCAAAGGAATTCATCTGGTTGAACTTGAAACGTTGTAAATTCAATTAAAAAAAAAAGATTGAAATTGTTGCATCGAAGGAAATGTTTCCTTCACATCCATTGATTGCAACAATGTTGCATTCAGTGTTGTATTATTGATGTTGTAAGACAAAAATGTTTTTCTCGGTTTGGAAGTTTTGAACACATGACCTTTTAATCCCTAGAGGCTCCATATTTAATAATGCGAAGCGCTATGATTGTGTACGAAGAGTATATTCTTGCCATAAGCTATATGTTTTACAAAATCAAATGAGCACTGAGAGTATAGGGCCTAGGCACCCCTGGCTTGGATGGAACCTACAATGTAAGACGTTTTGAAAGGAAAACATTTTCTTTTTTGCTGCCACGAATATTCGGCCACTATTCGGTACTCGGCTTCTTTTTTCAGTATAGTAGAAATAAGTTTTAAGTATTCGGTTGTGGAATATTCGTTATGCGGTCGAGAGGTTGATAGAATATTCTGTATTCGGCCAAATCACTATTCGTGGTATCACTATTGCATATGGAAGCCCCTTGCAAACGAAAAATAAGTTTTTTTTTTTTTTTAAAAGGGTCTAACAGTCTAAATGCCATCCTAAAAATTTTGTTGCAAATGGAAATTGAGTCTCATTTTGTACAACTGAAAGCTCACGGGTCCAGAACTTTCCTCTCTGGGTCTGTGAGGAAATCTAACGTCTTAAATGTAACCCTGAAGAGTTACAAGGGAAAGAAGGAATTTCGTTGAAGTTTCATAAAAAAATTTTTATGGTTGACAGGTTGACAGCCTTAATAGTCACATAACTCGTATAGTCTTTTACTTACTTGCAGTTTCAAGGGGCTTTTTTGTTATCAAAGTGAAAATTTTGAAAATTTTCTTTAATTTTTTTTTTTTACTTTTGAAGCCATTTTGGTGTGAAATAAGTCTTATTTACACATACTTTCTTTAATTTTTTTCAAAATATTCGATAAATTTTCAATAAAACGATAGCTCATATGTGATACTTTATTGTGGTCTTGGATGGGAAAAATAAGATTTTGAAATAAATTATACTTCTCAAAATCCCAGCTGGTATTTGGGGGATTTCTTTTTATCACAAATTCCCTATATAAGTCTTGTTCGACCCCTTTTCATATTAAAAATAGAAGATTGATTTCATGCGGGACTTAAAAAGGAATCGCAAATGATATCAAATCTGACTCCAAAAGAAGAGTCGCAGCAAGAGCTCTCCGACAAAACGTATCCAAAAAAGTTGCTGCTGAAAAAAAATCTCAAAAAATGCTAGCTAATAATTTTTCGCCACAATTCGAATGGCACTATTCCTCAAAATTTTGGGGAGTTTCAAAAAAAGCTTTCATAACTTCTAAATTTTAAGATAGTGCAGTCACACTTAATTTGCTGTCAGAACTATCATACAACTTTTGCCGTTATAAAACTGTGTCTTGACTAAATTTTACTGCTGGAAAACTTCTTTTTCTAGCGTGTTCTTCCCGGCTAATACCGGGGTCCCCATGTTTTGAATTTTTTCTCCATTTTCTTCTATTCACTGCATCCTCGATTCTTAGGTCAGTTGCTTGGAGGTCCCTTTTCAAACTGTCTAGCCATCTTTCTTTTGGTCGTCCTCTTGGCCGAACACCTGTTACCTCAAGAAAACTAGCACGTGTAAAATTAAGAGTTACATTAATCGATTTAGGCCAACTTTCTACGGGTCCCGTTAACGTGTTTCGTTACGACGAATTTTTAAGTGACTGGGGAAAAAATTAATTATAGAGAAGAGTCATTTTAGGGAGGTGGAGACTGTATGTATGAAACAATTACGTGGCTTCCATAAAGGAGCTCGAAAATTTTGGTAACATTTAAGGATTTTTGAAAGGCGGTGATGAGTCACGCGGCATGGCATGGAGAAATTTGGCTATATTCGCCAATATTTTATGCATCATGCGGTAATCCATTTGAAGTATCGTCCTAAGACCTGTTTTTCAACAAGTGATGTATTGATAATAATCTCTACTTTTTGGGAAGGTAGGTATCTCATTGACCTTACAATAATATTTGAACAGGGAATTAAAATTTTGCTGTGCTAGCGAAACGATGACAGGTGACCGAAACACTGTGACAATTCAATTTTAATAATACCTTTAAGTCTGGGGTTCAAAACGTTGTTCCTTAATTCTCAAATTTGCTTCCCATCACATAATCTTTACTTTACAACCATCTGGTAGTTGAGTTCCATTCAGTACCCCATTTGAGTTAGATTATTGGTCACAGTTGAAAAATTTTGCCTAGGCTTCGATCGACAGACTTCCGAATTCAACTATGAACTTCAGGTTGCTTCTACTTTGAAAAACCAACCCCAAAGGCCCCTCAACCTTTTCGAGATGCCAAAGACGCATTTTCATTTCGGGTATATACTTATTTATCAATCAATCAATCCATTTTTATGACGATTTAAGGATATATTCAAATGACGGCTACCTTCAGTGTCCAATCTATATCCAATTAGCCTTTTTTGCGTATTGTTGTGAAACCTTTCACAACTGAATTGGAATATTAAGTATTAAAATATTAAAAATACTCTTTTTTTTTTATTAATGTCCGTGGATTTGTATGTCTGTTTATTATTTTTATGCATCGAAATTAAAAGTTTTTCACGCTTCACGCAAATTATTTTACGTTGAGGCAAAAAGAAAAATATAACAAGCCCATAACATAATCTTATTTGCGGAAATATGTAATGAGATTAATAAATACAAACACGTGACACATTTCAGTGGGTAAATAAAATACATGCAATTAAAACATGACAGACTAAATTTGTTATGCAATAAATTAAATGCACTCATTTGCCACATCAGGGGAAAAAATCACAAAAATATTTTGCGCTTAATGAATAAAATATTCGAAGTCAATTTTTGCAAAGAAAAAAAAATTGTGAAATGGTATTTAAATAATATACTTCACAACAATAATGTATGAAATAGAAGGACAGTAATAAGCAAACAATGAGAAAATAAGGGAGATATAATCAGGCAAAGTTGGCTAACGTAATATTGATTTTAAAAGATAACCCTAAACCTTGCGTACTGGGCCATTTTTGCCCAGAATGCTTAGGAAGTTTTTAAAACCTCGCATGCTATAAGCGCTCGTAGGGGATTCCCCTATATTTTTTTTGATGTGAGCACATATTCCTGAGACCAATTCTTGCCACTACGATTTTTGAGGACTTTCATTAAGAGGATTGAGGGCCTTGAGATGGGGAGAATTTCACATTTCCGGAGTATAGGGGAGTTCCAATGGCAATTTATAACGCACTACTGAGCTTGCTATTGAGGGGTTACACATTGGACCTTCTTTGGTCTAAGTGTGCCACTTTTCTGGTGGGCGGCCCCTACAACCTAACTATTTAGCTTGCATTGTCCCATTGAGCCCTTTCTAGAAATTAACACAATAGCTCCTTCGATAAGAAAATTGTAAAGAGAAATATCCACTAAAAGACAGACAAACAGAAAGACATTGTTACATCGAATCTCCTCATGGCGCTGATCATTCCTCTACATATGTGATGTATTGGCTATCTCGCGACATTCTGCACATTACACACGTACGAACGAACGCAATATACCATCAAAACAGAGGGTGTTGGAAATAAGATGGATAAAAACCATATTGCTTCTGGCCTTATGTGAATACTCTGCTCATCAAAAATGAAATCAAATTGTATTAAAATCAAAGTGAAAAGACATTTACAGTTAAAAGACAAAATGAGTGGTGAATGTCCTCGGGGAGGATATCCCTCTCTCTCTGTCTCACTCCCTACCTCTGTATCTCTCTGCATCTTCTTCTCAACCAATCGCTTTATTGTTAGCAAAGCCATCGAGATGGGTGTTTCATATGGAAAATAGAAAATTGAAAAAGAAGCGCCAAATGATCTCCCAATGGTACACAGATACAAAGATACAAAGAAAGGAAAATAGGAAAACAGATAAACAAAAAGAAAAATAAAGGCGACACAAACTTTATGTGAATACCATGCTAATGATGACACCACATTCACGAAGCAAACCCAGGCATAACGAGGCAGTGGAAGTGACAAAAAAAAAGACACCAAAGATATAAATACACAAAATATACATATTGATAAACACATGCACTGGAGTAACACCAAGAGCCAATGCAGCGTACCCCAGTAAGCCATTTAATGAGATCTCTTAGAGCAAGAACCTTGAGAAGCCCGCTTTTCAGAGATCTGTTTAAAAATTTCGATAAATGAGTAAATTTTGCGATTGCTGGTAACTAAATTAGTGTTCCCTATTCTAAACTCCACTGATCAAGATCCATATCGAAAGCACTGAATGGGGTGTGAAAAAATATTGGGTGGGTATTTTGGCAGTGTAATGTTTTTTAGAGTCGAAAAACTCTCAAAAAAACTTTCGGAACGTAAGAAATTTTCATAATGACCGCTTCGTACTTGAAGTTAAGAGAAAGAGAAGTGCCTCTCTACAAGGTTAAAGTTCCGAAAAGGAACCAGAAAGTATTCGTTTTTCCTAGCTATAAGTTATTGTTATGAGCCTATAAAACATCACAAAAAATACCCCATTAGAAACTTTTAATTGAGAGGTTAGGTAAGGTTAGGTTAGGTAATGTAAGGTAAAGGTTAGGTTAGGTTAGGTTAGGTTGAGTAAGGTTAGGTAAGGTTAGGTAAGGTTAGGTAAGGTTACGTAAGGTTAGGTAACGTTAGGTAAGGTTAGGTAAGGTTAGGTAAGGTTAGGTAAGGTTAGGTAAGGTTAAGGTAAGGTTAGGTAAGGTTAGGTAAGGTTAGGTAAGGTTAGGTAAGGTTAGGTAAGGTTAGGTAAGGTTAGGTAAGGTTAGGTAAGGTTAGGTAAGGTTAGGTAAGGTAAGGTTAGGTTAGGTTAGGTAAGGTTAGGTAAGGTAAGGTAAGTTAAGGTTAGGTAAGGTTAGGTAAGGTTAGGTTAGGTTAGGTTAGGTTAGGTTAGGTTAGGTTAGGTTAGGTTAGTAGGTTAGGTTAGGTTAGGTTAGGTTAGGTTAGGTTAGGTTAGGTTAGGTTAGGTTAGGTTAGGTTAGGTAAGGTTAGGTTAGGTTAGGTAAGGTTAGGTTAGGTTAGGTTAGGTTAGGTTAGGTTAGATTAGGTTAGGCTAGGTTAGGTTAGGTTAGGTTAGGTTAGGTTAGGTTAGGTTAGGTTAGGTTAGGTTGGTTAGTTAAGGTTAGGTTCTTTGTGATACCCGCGGGTCTGGATACCTATTTAAGAAACCAATTGGTTCGCTCAATTAAGCTTGTTATCCCTAAAGAATTAAGTTTTTCGTGTTCAGATAGGGAGTGAAAGAATTAACATTTCAAAGTTCTTAATCTTAGTTTATTAAAGGCTGGGCAATGCAGCAGAAGTTGTTGAGGCGTTTCCTTTCCATTTTTATTTTGACAGCTCCTGAAAAAATCAAAAGCATGGGCCCGTTAATTTCTAGCGTTAGAGACAGTGACCGTTCATAAGTCCAACTGTTACTGCAAGGCGATTTTTCGACATCCAGAGCAGTTCCTCTGTTTGTTTGGCAAACGTTTTCGTTTGACCTTATTTTTCGTTTGAGATCCCGCCTTCTTTGAACTTTGATACTTTTTCTTATGTAAAACTCCCTAATATACACCGTTTTTTAGAGCTTTTTAGGGTAAAGCAAATTAACTGCCATGAAAGAATAATTTTGAAAATTTTTTATAGCTTTTTAAAGTGGATCAATTATGCAGATAAGGAAATGCAATGCTGAGCCTTTTTGGAGTTTTTTGTTATAATAATGATTAGGGCAACATGACATATTTAATTTCTGCACCTTAAGGTATGCATTAGAATATTTAAAAGTAAGTAATTATCGTTTAAAGCCTTTTTGAATCGAACTTAATTAATACTTTAAAGATATCCCCCGATCTTGCAAAGCCCTTCCTTAAGATGTTATTGAATGGGGAAACCTACAAGAGTAAATAGATTTGTCATTATCGGAAATATTTGGAACATTTAAATTCATACTTTTGGGCGACGCAATATTAAGCAATTAAATAAAGATCTTTAGGCCTTAGCCAACCCCCTTATTACAAATTTCTACAGAATCTATACTTTGATCTTTAAAAGAGTTCAATGATCCAAAGATTTCACTCCCCTTAAGTATGAGATCTCGAAAAAATATTATCCAACAATATTATATTTCCTTTGGGATACGCAATGTTTACTGGGTTATAATCAAGCAATTGTGTGTGCGTGTGCTCGTGTTGATGCGTATGTGACTGCGATGTAAAAGAAAAAAGGAAAGGAAAAATGGCACAAGGTTAATTTGAAACGTGCGATAAGGAATTCAATTTTTTGCGCTTCTTGCTTTCTTGTTTGGTGATGATAGAAGTGTTGTTATTGTTGGTGTTGGTGTGATTTCCTATTTTTTATATAAATTCTTTTTTCGTTTTTTTTGTGTCCCTCCCAATGCCATTTTGTAAATCTGCCCCTTTGCGTTTTCAATGGCTTGCAGCCATATTATTCCCAAATCGGAAAAGCGTAATATGTGGGGTAGTCTCTTTCTCACCGAGCGCATCCAAATCAAACGAACATAAAATCCCCAAAGGCTCATGCTGTCAACAGCAAAAATTTAATACCAACATAAGCAAAAAAGAAAAAAATGGCAATATATAGATACAAATATATGTGCATATATGAAAATTTTTATATGTTTGTGTATTTGTAATAAAGGAAAAATTGCCGAAAAAAATCAAAAAACCTCGAAGGCATTTCTCAAAGTCTTTGACACAAACACATGTAATCTGTATTCGAGCATAGAGTAATTCTGTGTGTATGGCTGTGTGTGTCTGTGTACTCGTTTTTATACCCAGCGTAAGCGGGGTATATTAGTTTTGTGCAAATCTTGTAACAGGGAGAATTAAGCTCCGGAGATATAGAAAAATATATATAGAAATGATCAGGATCAAAAACTGAATCGATTTAGACATGTCCGTCTGTCCGTCTGTCCGTCTGTCCGTCTGACCGTCTGTCCGTCTGTCCGTCTGTCCGTCTGTCCGTCTGACCGTCTGTCCGTCTGTCCGTCTGTCCGTCCGTCCGTGGTCGGATCTCCTCCGAAACGGCTGAACCAATGAAGTCGAAATTTGGCACACATGTATATCGGGGTCCGAGTATGATCCTAAGTAAAAATGGGAGACATCCGCCCACTGCCACGCCCATAAATGAATTTATTGTGTTTTCAATAAAATGCTTGTAACTTGCGAACCACTCAACACATTCCATTGATATTTGGTGTGCTGGTAAACTACGAAAAGGGACATATCCTGGCAAAAAATGGACGCCGCCCTCCTCGAGCCACGCCCACAAATAAGCCCAAAAATAAGGGCTTATCGTAACTTGTGAAGTAAAAGGCGTAGAAGCTTCAAATTCGCAGCATAGGTTGACCAAGGCAAATGAAAGGTGTAGGAACAAAAATTTATGTAGCCCGCCCACTGCCACGCCCACAAATAGAGAACTTTTATAACTTCCGAAGTAAAAGGCGTAGAAGCTTCAAATTCGCAACATAGGTTCACCAAGGCGAATGAAAGGTGTAGGAAGATTTTTTTTGTGGCCCGCCCACTGCCACGCCCACAAATAAAGATTTTTCGTAACTTCCGAAGTAAAAGGCGTAGAAGCTTCAAATTCGCAAAATAGGTTCACCAAGGCGAATGAAAGGTGTAGGAAGATTTTTTTTGTGGCCCGCCCACTGCCACGCCCACAAATGAAGATTGTTCGTAACTTCCGAAGTAAAAGGCGTCGAAGCTTCAAATTTGCAACATAGGTTCATCAAGGCGAATGAAAGGTGTAGGAAAAAATTGTTTTGGCCCACCCACTGCCACGCCCACAAATGAAGATTTTTCATAACTTCCGAAGTAAAAGGCGTAGAAGCTTCAAATCCGCAACATAGGTTCACCAAGGCGAATGAAAGGTGTAGGTAAAAATTTTAATTGGCCCGCCCACTGCCACGCCCTTAAATGAAGATTTTTCGTAACTTCCGAAGTAAAAGGCGTAGAAGCTTCAAATTCGCAACATAGGTTCACCAAGGCGAATGAAAGGTGTAGGAAAAAATTTAATGCGGCCCGCCCACTGCCACGCCCACAAATGAAGATTGTTCGTAACTTCCGAAGTAAAAGGCGTCGAAGCTTCAAATTTGCAACATAGGTTCATCAAGGCGAATGAAAGGTGTAGGAAAAAATTGTTTTGGCCCACCCACTGCCACGCCCACAAATGAAGATTTTTCATAACTTCCGAAGTAAAAGGCGTAGAAGCTTCAAATCCGCAACATAGGTTCACCAAGGCGAATGAAAGGTGTAGGTAAAAATTTTAATTGGCCCGCCCACTGCCACGCCCTTAAATGAAGATTTTTCGTAACTTCCGAAGTAAAAGGCGTAGAAGCTTCAAATTCGCAAGATAGGTTCAACAAGGGGAATGAAAGGTGTAGGAAAAAATTTTAATTGCCCCGCCCACTGCCACGCCCACAAATGAAAATTTTTCGTCACTTCCGAAGTAAAAGGCGTAGAAGCTTCAAATTCGCAACATAAGTTTACCAAGGCGAATGAAAGGTGTAGGGAAATAATTTATGTTGCCCTCCCACTGCCACGCCCACAAATAGAGAAGCAAAACATAGTGCGCTCATAATGTCGGGACGCTGGGTATTTCAAAGTCGGGCTTGACCGACTTTAGCTTTCTTACTTGTTTGTGATCTGAATTTATATTAAATCTTTTGTGCACACATTATTATTCAATCAGATATGAACTTTTATTTATGTTTGTATCTTTTGCATCAGATTTTTTAATGATTATATTGCTCTTGTTTTTTCGTTAAACAGTTTTATTTCTATTCTTTTTTTTATACCCGACACTCTCTGTGTCTAGGGTATATTGTAATTGTGCGTACGTGTGTAACACCCACAAAGATTCGAGGTTGACAATACCAAATATATAATGAAAGGATCAGCGTGATATGATTTAGTCCAGTCCGCCCTTCTGTCTGTATACAGTTTTTATTTCCAAGAAGTTGAGCTGTCTTGAAATTTGGCATGCGTGTTCATAGTAATATGATTAAGAAGACAAAGTTTAAGAATGGACCCGATCTGACTAACTGTAAAGGGTACCTTCAGTACTAGGGTCGGTCACGAAAATCCCAAAAATTTCTTAAAAATTATAGTTTTCGAGATATTTCCATTAAATTTGGAATTTGAGCTTTTATTACAGTTTCTGATGAAATTTCCACAATTTTCAAAAGTGGGAAAGACAAGAGGGTGGTTTTCATAAAGGAAAGAGGTCCTTATTGGCTTGGAAATATCCCAACCTCTTTGTCTAAATGGTTAGAAAAAATATTTAGACTTAAAAAACCCTTCCCCTGTGCCCGATATTGTTCAATCAGGTTCGCCTGACTAAAACACCCTTATTTGTTCAAATTTTATTTATCATCCGAATGCATGTCTCTGCGTGATGAGAAAACTCTTTTAGTAGTGTGCACTTATGGGTTCCTGTCTGATTGGTTTTTCTTTGTCGATAGTATCGCAAGAGCTCTCAGCGTGCAGCTGAAGTATTACGTCACATTGGAATAAAATTTGAAAGAAGAAAATTAAAAGGTAAAATCAAAAAACCAAAAAAAAAATATTCACACTTCTATGGAAGTGAAACTTCAATAAATGAATTGAAGAAAAATTCTACTCGATTTTTTATTTTGATTAATTCATGAGAATTGAATGTTCTTTTACTTTAAATACGCATAAGAATTCTCTGGGACTTTCTGAGGAATAGAGTCCCTTGAATTTTGAAGGAAGCGAACTCAAAGCTCTGAGTATTAATTAAATTCATCCATTTCGCAGCCATACTGTTTTTCCCGTTTAGAATACACAAAAAAAATGGGATGCACGAGGTTTTCGTAATACATTTAAGAGGCTAACAATAAACCTTTATATTAACGTGCCTTTTCACTGGATCATAGGCATCAAATTAGTTCGGGGACTTTATGGATTTAAATATTGTATGTCGTTACTGCTTTTACATGATTTCTTGAAATTCCTCGCGTTAAAAAACCCCCAAAACCACTCTCTGCATACGCCATAACTTGGCAAAGTTAACTATTTTGTAGTCAATTCAAAAGCGGCCAAGAACTGTCTGTGCCTTCTCTCTGAGGTGAGAAAATACTTTCATATAGAGATCGTATGGGTACCTAGGCAAAGCGATATTTCTGAACTCTGTGGGCCAGACACGCCACCACTTTGACAGCTCCTCGATACGGAGAACAAGCTGAGTTTCCTCTGGCCACCTGACGCCTTCTCATTGAAAAATGGGCCAACGGGTCTTTTCAAGAGAGACAGGCTGAGAAACTATTCAGGATTTTCAAAAATCGCCTCTCAGCAGCATTTGGACTAATGCCCGGTCACTTTCTCATAGGCCCCCACGATAGAATATTACGGATCCCTGCTTTTGAATTTTGCAGGAACTTTAAGGATGAAGAGGGAAAAGAAACGCCTCAACATCTTCTGCTGCGTTGCCCGGCTTTTTCTAAACTGAGATTTAGAATCTTCGTATGTTATTTCTTTCACTCCCTATCTGAACTCGGGGAACTTGATACTAAGAGGATAGCAAGTTTTATTGAGCGAACAAACTGGTTTCTTAATTGGGTGTCCGAACCAACGAGTACCACAGCTTAGTTCTAATTGCGCCCACCCATTTGGTGAGGGGTCCCTGAAACCTAACCTAATCTAACATAATCTAACATGAACTAACACAACCTCACCCAACCTTATCTCACCTCTTCTAACCTTACCCAACCTTATCTCACCTCTCCTAACCTTACCTTACCTTACCCAACCTTAGCTAACCTTACATAACCTTAGCTATCCTAACCTTACCTTAGCTAACCTAACCTAACCTAACCTAACCTAACCTAACCTAACCTAACCTAACCTAACCTAACCTAACCTAACCTAACCTAACCTAACCTAACCTAACCTAACCTAACCTAACCTAACCTAACCTAACCTAACCTAACCTAACCTAACCTAACCTAACCTAACCTAACCTAACCTAACCTAACCTAACCTAACCTAACCTAACCTAACCTAACCTAACCTAACCTAACCTAACCTAACCTAACCTAACCTAACCTAACCTACTTACTTAACACAAATCGAATTGCAATAAGGCAATGTTTTTTCTCATGGGAAGATCTAGATTCCATGCTTGTTTTTGTCCTGAAAAATTAATTAATTCATTTAACTGGAACCTCTGCTCAATGCAAACAAATGGTCGAAAATTCATCTATAGTCCAAGATATTGGATACTTTTGTCTTGAGAGTTTCTATTTATGATGATTTAATCACGAATTAAGGCACTCCCACTTGGGTACCTCGTTCTGAAATTTCAAGTCTAACATTTTTCTTTTACTACAACACTTTAATACCAAACTACTCATACAATGTTGCATCCAGTTCCACTTTGCGTAAGCGATGCGCCATAATCCTTTCTGAGTTCTCAACTTTGTTTGACTTTTTTACCACAAGCCCAGCAAAAACAATGCGTAACATTTTTTTTTTTTGTTTTTTAAAAGGCAACACTTTTCGAGCAAATGATGGAAAACTTTTCGGACCATTTGCACACAAGTTTTTCTCGGAACTCTACAAACTGCTAACACATTTTTTAAATCCTCGATAATTCCATCATATAATGGAAAATGAGTTCCATGCAAAAAGGTTTTCAGGGATTAGTATTTTTTCGCATCAAGATTTCGATTGGCTTCTATAGGTGTGATTATGTTGGTATGTTTAAATATTACAGCCGCAAAGGATTTCTAATATTAAGGGAATGCTTTATATAAATTGTACTTGAATTGAAAACGGTCAAGAGTCAATAAGAAATGTAAAGACTAAATATATAACTATGAACTTAAACAACGGCCTCTGTGCTGTGAGAGCGAGAGGCTCTCTGTTCAACTCCCAGCTAAGGTCGCGGATGGCTGTGTCGTTTTTCTAATTCTGTTTTTCTTTGTTTTCCCATTATTCGTGGTGTCACCACAGGTCCATGTGAGGCCTAAATGTGTCACCCTCAATGGTGGCAGCCACCCTAATCTAACCCAATCTATGCCCGAAGAATATGAGCACAAAAACTGTATATTTATTAAGGATCGAATATAGCTCAGGGATAGGGTAGGGGATGCGTGCTATGCTCTTGATCCCGGGGTCCGAAGTTCAAGGTTCCCGGCAAAGGCGAAACGGGGTGTAATGTTCCAAACCTAGCACTGGTTTTTCAAAAATCGCATACTAGGGGCACGTCTACACTCACACAATCACAAGAAAGCCCCTCGTGATATCACAACGGGCCTAAGTGACATCCACTGCAACCTACATACAATACATAAGGGTCGAATAAAATTACTCTACAGAACAATTAAAAAAATAGAATTAACCAAATTGTATTTATTGCAGCTCGGTTAAATATCTGCCGGATTTGCCCAAGTTCTCGAAATAATCAATAGCTTTAAGATTAAATTTTTACCAAACTCCTTTGAGAAAGTAAAGTACAAAAAAATATAGTTTTTTCCCATCAATCTCGATATTTTTATTTGTTTTTTGTATTTTTAGTAGAATTATTTTTTCTTTCCTTTTTGAGGAGATTAGCGTGAGTGGAACGAAAAATTGATTTCCAGAGTATCTACAGCGAAAAAGATTTGCAAATAAATAAAAAGCAATAGCAAAATTGGAAGTTTGAGAAGAAAAAGGAATATAAAATCGATAATAAAAAGAAATCAAAAGCAGCAATAGTGGCCTATAATCCGATTTCACCAGGATAACTTTTGTGTTCTCCAGAGCTTTTTATTTAAACTTTGTTTGTTTCTGTTTCCGCTGCTGTTGCTTATGCTGTTGCTGTTTCTGTTTCTGTTGCATTGTGGAAGTTGGACTTTTCAATTCATTGAGTATCAATAATGTTGAAGTGGCCCGGCTTTATGGAGTGTAATGGGAAGCTTTGGAGTTTTACGGTTTGTGTGAGTTTGTTTTTTATTTCCCGTTTTTCTTAATTTTATTTTATTTCCAAAATTTGTGCAAACTCAAAAGTTAAAGCAAAACTTTTTTATTGTACGATTGGAGAAGAACTTTAAGTGCAATGAAGAATGAAAAATGTTGGTTTGATTTTTGAAGTTGAATTTCATAAAAATAATTTCATTATTGTTCTTGTGTTGAAAAAGTTCATTGAAGTGGTTAGAGCTTATTTTCCTCACGGATGGATATCATTGCCTCAATATGAATTATTTAGACCGAATTATAGTTGGTTGATGGAACGACTCAGCATTGGTGAATGGAAGAGATGCTTCATAGGAAAGCCTTTTGAAGTCAAAAGGGAATAACTTTGTGACCGGAACTTAGAAGCATTCTTGAAATTATGTTTTTTTTTTTGTGGGGAAGAAATCGATCTACCCTATATGAGCATCATTAAGTAAAAAACACTCTATGGCGGTCTTCCCAGAAAGACCTTCGCAAAACCATTTAGGGTTTTTTCATCTTCTTCGCTGGCCCACCGTATTCTATCCCGACGAAGGCTATTTTTTTTGTCACTGGTTTTCGGTGTGTTCTACGTGATATGCTTTCCAGACGCAAGTACAACAAAATCTCGAGATTTCAGAGAATTTTAGAACAAATTTGACATTTGAAATCCAGGCGATTTCAATTTTGTTCTGAAATCCCGAGATTTCGTTGAACATCTAGGAAGCATATCGACGGCCCCAATCTGCTTTATCTTAACTCGTCAGAGCCCTATTGTTTTATCTTATCTCAAATATTGTATTGAAGACTATCCTAATTCAAATATTGCTTTGAAAACGATCCTAATATGCTTTCCAGACGTACAACGAAATCTCGGGATTTCAGAACAAAATTGAAATCGCCTGGTTTTCAAATGTCAAATTTGTTCTAAAATTTTCTGAAATCTCGAGATTTCGTTGTACGTCTGAAAAGCATATTACTCAAATGTTGCTTTGAAGATTATCCTAACTCAAAATTGCCTTTTAAGTTTGTATCAACTATGATTTTGTAAATTTGGAGAATGAGCTATGACAATGTTTGGTGTTCAATTAAAAATCAGGAAGAGTTCGGGAAAATATAAATAAAATAGAAACCACTATTTAAGGTAATTTAAAAGAGACTTGATAATAATATGGTTCAATTCCTTTTAAGCGGAAGAAACAGTGGCCGGTTGTGAGGAAACTACATATTTTTCGAAATTTTGTTAATCGAAGTCATCATACGAAGTTTGAGCAAAATATCTTGTGTGTGAATTAATTGTGAATTAATGCCAAAAAATAGCTGTACCCGGCCCTCGTTACCACGCCTCCTATTGAAAGGAAATGGTTGTTTCTACAATCTATCTATCTATCGCATCTATCGTATTTATCGTATCTATCGATAGCGCCCTGGGTCAAGATTTTTATATCGCCCTTTTACAAGTAAATTGAAAATATATTATAAAGCTTAGTTTTCCCTGATGGTATCGAATCTTTCATGTTTCCTGGGTCAGCAACATCGAAGGCTTTAGTTTTCTGGTTGCTACAATTGTTACACATTTTTGAAGTCATCGAATGTAGACAGAATGTTTGACTAAATTTCCTGAATTTTTTTTATAAATGTAGGAAATTCTTATAACTGGTGTTATAAAGTTGGGAACAGGTCAATTTCAAATCGATCTCAAAAAGAGAGGCCGAGAATCAAGTTGCGCACTTGTTTTCCTTTAATTCTGGCTATATCTCTATATCTATATATTTTTTTATTCCCATTTGTAAAAAATTTTAGAGAATTGTAGTAACAACGGACCTAAAAAAAACTCTTCCAAAACTCAAAAATTTTTCTACTCTCACTACTATTTCTGAGACCTATTTCCAAACCCGGTACGAGTTTTTCGAAAATTATGTCTTAATATTGAGAAAATATTTTGATGGCCTCTGATGGTTGTTGGTTGAGATGTCAACTTACAAAGCGAAAGGCTCCGGGTTCAACTCCCAGCTAAGGTCGTGGATGATTGTGTTGTTTTTTCTGTTTCTATTTTTCTTTGTTTTCCCATTATTCGTGGTATCACAATTGGCCCATGAGAGGTCTTAATGATGTCACCCTCAATGGTGGCAGAACACACCTAACCTAACCTGACCTAACCTTAAAAAAATATTTTTAACGCATATTTTTGTATTTTAAGGATATTTTTTTCTAATCCTCAGTTATTTATCTTCCTGCGGATTGAAAGAATAAAAAGACTTATTAAAGTCTTATTGAAGAGATCACATCCTAAGATCCTTAAGCACTGTTATTTTTACGCTTTGCAACCCCATGAAACCCCATGAAACGAACGGCGAGAAAAATCATAAATTAAGAAATTCCAAATAAATTTATGGGGAAACCAAAAATCAGAAAAAATTGAACCATCATCAATATTGACCCATCACAACGATTATTGGCACCACAACGCATCGAGTGACATGGCGCCATTATAGATCCCTAAGGGACTTGCAATTACCATCAGTGATTACGCTGTTCAAGCATGCGATTTTTGATCAGAGAATTTATTTTGATTTTCTCTTTTTTTTCACACACACACACACACACAACCAAGCACACAAGCACGCACACACATGAACATGAATTGATTGCGCTGTGTAGCAGTTTAAAAATTTTGCGCAATAATCGTCAGCTTTTGTGTCATATGTGCCATATTGCAGCTTGATACTGCTGCTGTCATTGCCATTCACTTGCTTATGCTTATGCTTATGGTTTTGCTTGTGTCTCTTGTTGATGTTCGGTGATGTCACAAATGGATTTGCGCGAACTTAAGTTGAATCCTTCGCTCGTTCGTTCGCTCGCTCGTTCGCTCGTTCGCCTTGATGCTTTCGTTTTCATGAAGTTTCATTAAACCCACGGGGTATAATCTGCTCTTGACACTAATATCGCTGCACAAAGTGGCAGATAAAATGAAAGTGATTTTCCATAATGATGCATAAATGAAGATTAAAGAACGCGAGAGCGTTGCCGTAAAGCTAAAAATCTAATCCAAATGATTTCGGGATTTAACTGGTGCGACTAACTTAATGATATGATTGGTGGCAAAGAGCTATTAAATCGAAAATTCGTTAATATCTGCATGTACAGTGTGGGAATTTTATTGACAATATGGAATAGAAAATCAATTTTGCGATTGATATTGATTGAAAAATTAAGGAATCGAAAGAAATTCTCTGTTCGAAAGGCTTTTTAATAAAAATATTAAGAAATATTATAGAATGGATTTAGACATCTTGTCTTAAGTCTGTGGAACTCAAAGTCTGAGAGCTTTTTTGAACCGGTTTCGGGCGTAGGTGATTAGAAGCATTTATTGGAATAGTCAAGTCCGTGGAAAGTTGTTCGGGCCCAAGGAAAATTCTTTGATATTGAGAAAAGATCAGAGCAAAGCAAGGCTTAAAAACTAGGATGAAAAGTAGCATGAAATAATTCAGGGTCCCTCGACAATTTCCGGTCCCCTTGATAGTCATGTGAAGTACACGCTAAGAACTGAACAGTGTTCGAAATTGTAACTAAAAAAGAGCACATCACCCAGATTTTAAATGAGGTTCTTGAGCAACCTGCGCCTAATCCGGGTCTGACTGAATCACCCGTTTGACCAACTCCCTATTCTACCCACTCGACAGGGGTCAAAACGGTTCATTGAAACCTCTAAGCTAACAACACGAAATTTTGAATGCTCTTCCAAATAGGAATGGAGTTAGAGTGAGGAAAGATTTTTGCTGGCCCAGGAATTCCACAAGGAGTCTGGACATCCTCAAAAGAATCAAGACTTTAATATGGGGTTTGGAATTACTTTAGGGTTCGGAACATCTTCAAGTGAGTTGTATTGAAGTGACTTGTATTGAAGCGACGCAGACCTTCTCAAACTAATTTGACTTTGTTTTACAGACCCAATATTCATTGAATGACTCTGCATTACGTAGCAGTTCCATTCAGATGAAAGGAAGAGCTTTTCTCTGGTCCGAAGGAAAGCAAGTGAATGTAATCAATTCCTCTCTACATACATGATAATAATAAACGTCTGCCCTTCCCTTAAAAGATTCAACGGACTTTGTTGGAACAACCTTTGTTTGTGCCATTAAGTCGTATGATATTGTGTGAAACTTAGATTGTCGATAACATAACTTGTGGGCTTTTCTTTTATGTGGCTGGGATCACAAGACCCAGAGTTTTTTTTTTTTACTATCCTATTTAAAATCTTTATAATATATCTATTATAAAGAGTAATTTAATACGCATACCTAATCATAGAGAAAACTAGGCATGGTTGGGTTTATACTATGTATCTTCTGGACTGGAAGTGGCCTCGGTGGGTCTTCAAATTCGACTTGAGACTGATGAAGCTAGAATGGGATTAGTTCTAGTAAGTTAATGTTCATTTAAGGATGTTTTGACCTATTCAAAAATAGCGAGAGCTATCTCGCTAAAGTCTCAAAAAATTACATATACCGTCAAAATTACTGAGACCTGTGTCCCCAGCAGCTATACTTCAAAACAGGGTCGTGAACCAGGTGGAAAATTTGCCCGGTTCGGTTCGGCGGTGCGAACCGTGTTTGAACTTTTGGATTGGTTCATCGCACCGGTTTTTCTACTTCTTTGAACCGGGGTTTCGGTTCGATATATCGGCTCGGGAATTTATTAAACTGAAAAACTTTGTTACCACGTGTTCCCACTTCTAACGCAATATTTTACCATATAGGGTTGAAATTGGCACAATAAAACGTTAGTGGTGGTTACCTTACTCATGTTAGAGATGGTATCGATGCTAATTTTATAAGAATATCGACTTTGATTTTTAATTTTTGGCCTATGGGAGCAACCAATGTGCGTGGTTGCAGGCAAAATTTAAACCTTAAACCTTTAAAAAACAAGTAAGAAAGCTAAAGTCGGTCAAGCCCGACTTTGAAATACCCAGCGTCCCGACATTATGAGCGCACTATGTTTTGCTTCTCTATTTGTGGGCGTGGCAGTGGGAGGGCAACATAAATTATTTCCCTACACCTTTCATTCGCCTTGGTGAACCTATGTTGCGAATTTGAAGCTTCTACGCATTTTACTTCGGAAGTTACGAAAATTCTCTATTTGTGGGCGTGGAAGTGGGCGGGCTACATAAATTTTTGTTCCTACACCTTTCATTTGCCTTGGTCAACCTATGCTGCGAATTTGAAGCTTCTACGCCTTTTACTTCACAAGTTACGATAAGCTCTTATTTTTGGGCTTATTTGTGGGCGTGGCTCGAGGAGGGCGGCGTCCATTTTTTGCTAGGGTATGTCCCTTTTCGTAGTTTACCAGTACACCAAATATCATTGGAATGTGTTGAGTGGTTCGCAAGTTACAAGCACTTTACTGAAAACACATTATATTCATTTGTGGGCGTGCAGTGGGCGGATGTCTCCCATTTTTACTTAGGATCATACTCGGATCCCGAAATACCTGTGTGCCAAATTTCGACTTGATTGGTCCAGCCGTTTCGGAGGAGATCCGACCACGGACGGACGGACAGACGGACAGACGGACGGACGGACGGACGGACGGACGGACAGACGGACAGACGGACAGACGGACATGTCTAAATCGATTCAGTTTTTGATCCTGATCATTTCTATATATATTTTTCTATATCTCCGGAGCTTAATTCTCCCTGTTACAAGATTTGCACAAAACTAATATACCCCGCTTACGCTGGGTATAAAAAAGGGGGTTCGGTTCAAGCATTTGTACAAATCTTCGGTTCGGTTAATGGTTCGGTTCATCAGCAGATAAAAGCGTGTTTTCGGCTCAAAACCGGTTCGGTTCAACACCGGTTCACGTCCCTGCTTCAAAATGAATAATTCGAAATGGGTTAATTCAGAAAACCTGAAGATATTTATAGGAAGTACTATATTACAGAAAGTCTCTACCTATTCATCGAAATGATCAATAGACTTGACCTTCGTCAAGGGCACCCAAATTTTCAATGCTCTAGAATTATGCAATTCATGGGACCATTATTAAAGCAACCCACCTACATACCAGTACATGCAATAATCCTAACATTACGCTAAGTACACATTCGAAACAAAATATGATATTAATACGAAGAGAACAAATTTGCTTTGAAGTCATCAAATGTACATTAGCCAAATGTGCTCCTCGCAGGGGGCAACATCAAAAACACGCGTGCATGCAAAAATGTTTAACTGGAAGAAATTTCGTCTATTTTAAATTCATTATGATCGCATATTTGGCCAATCAAGAGGACAGAGAGGGATGGAAAAAAATTCAAAAAAAAAAAGGGGAATTCGCTTAAAGGTTGAAGGATGTACATATACCTACTTGCGAGTGTACACGAATATGCGGGTGAATTGGAGTATTTCAATATGAGCAATGTCATCCGTGTATTCAAATGTCGGCCGTAATGACAACTTGGCTGATGGATGGGTTGGGTTAGGTTTTGGGAGAGCAAATTGCTGCTTGCTCTAGCCGGTTTACTGCTGCCGTTATGTTACAATTGTTGACAACATTAACCTCAGCTGATGGCGGCGGTTGCACGAGGTAGAGTCGCGGAAACAAGTACGGTAGCAGGCAACAAAATCAGCAGCAAGCAACTGTCTACGTTGTATTTCAACGTTCAACGCATGTGACATCAATTTGAGCTCATGACGAAGATTTATTGTGATGCGTTACTTGAAATAGTTGTCTTTCATTTTGTTGTTGTTGCCGTTGTTATTGTTGTTATCGTTGCCGTTGTTGCTGCTGTTGTCAATGTGGATATTGTGTCCTTTGCTTTTGTTGTTCGTGATATTTTTGTTCGATTTTTTTTTTTTTTTTTTTTTTGTTTTGTGTGGCATTGTCAGTGACAACATTGTGGTTGCTGATAGCGCCGTTAAAAAATTCCTTTTTTTTTCGTTGCTATCGTTGTTGTTGTTGTTGTTGTGTAATTGTTTCCGTTTCTATAATGAATAATAAACTGAGAAAAATAGAAAACTTGACAGCTGTGAGTCCTAAGCGCTTCATTTTATTAAAATAAATGTTCGTATTGAGGCAATGTACTCTGAACTTTATTAGATCAACTTCATTCTAAAAGAGCTCAATTCTAGAGAGGGTTGGGACACTACCACCCGATGTTTGGCTTTTAGTCTCATTATGCCCTCTTCACCATGATTGAGAAATTTTAAATTCAAGACCCACTAGAGCATGCACATTAAAATTAAGAACATTTCCGATAACCATCCAACTAAAAGAGTTCGCCCGGCCATAATAAAGGCTCCTTCGGGGAACGCAAATGTTCCTAAATCACTCCGACAAGACCTCTTAATTAGGGTTTTTTTTTCGGCAGAAAAGGTCACGAAGTCTAACAAAGAAAAGTATCCTTTTTCGGCATCTTAAAATTTATCTTTCATGATTGCTAGAATGCTCTTTAAGAAACTGTTTGGACTCTCTTTGAGTTATAAACGTTAAATTATGAGTCTCCCTTAATGCTCCTAGGAGGTGTTTTTGTTAGACCTTAGTACACTTCGATTAGTTCTGTTATGAATCCTCTTACACTCCTTTTCAGAGCCATCCGGCTTTGGTTTGGTGGGTAGTCACAAAACTGGTCATTATAATAGCCATTCATATTGTATTTCTTCAGAGAAGCTGTTTGAGTTTTGCGGATTTCTTTAAGCCAGAATTATGTTCCTTTTGTAAACATTTATGGGTCCTAATTTCTTATATTTAGGTACAATTACCTAACAGTTTAAGGTCAGTTTTTGCTGAAAAGCCGACGAAGCAGCAGTAGCAGGAATGTTTGACGGTTTTTTGTCTATAGCTTCATATTTCTATATAATTTTATTTCGTTTAAGAAGTATTTTTGGCTCTTTATAGTTGTCATGCCAGAGGTAGTATTCCAGAAAGAGAAAGTATTTGGGCGACTCCGAGTATTACTAATCAAATTAATAAAGTTTCATCCAATTTACTGCGCCCTAACCATTTATAAAAGGTTTAGATGAGGACCCAGTAGCCCACAATTATCATCAATGATCACAAATGATTATAAGGGCAACAGAAAATATACAACACCGGACACTCCACTGAAACGGACACTTCTCTTAAGCGGACACTCCTTTTAAATTTTTATGAATACTCTATCGTTCCTGCTTCTCAAATAGTTTCCTCTTAAGCGGGCCTTTGTTAAGCGAACATATTTTTTTGGTCCCGTAGGTGTCCGCTTAAGAGAGAGAGTAAACTGTACTACTTTATCTTAATATTAGTGACAATTTGAGTACCAGTTCCTTATCCAACTACTCTAAAAGAAGACCCTTCCTGATCACTTGAAGGGAAATTATCGCATTTGTTACTAGTTCGGTTACTAGTTCAACAAGTTTCTTTCTCCCGAATTTCTATTTTGCTTTTTATTGATACGTAGAGTCTATAAAGTTCTTTTAGATAAAATTTTCGACTATTCATCCTCCAAGTTATCGCCATGTTAGCCTGTGGCTTCCCAGTTTCAAATAAGGGGAAGTCCTCTACTAAGCAATTCATCACTTGAACTATCCCAAGCACTGTCAATAGGCATTAGTTCTCGTGGCAGTCATTGAGCAGTAAAAAGGCGATGTGTTCACAAAATAGCGTTTGTTTTTTTTTATCAAAAAGTAGCATATTTTCAGGATTGAACTAAAATTTAAAAGCAAAAGCAAAACCAAAACGCAAAACCAAAAAATTTTTGAACACCTCACTTTCTGCCTGCTCATGAGAAGTATAGGGAACGCCTATCCAAAGTTGCCATGCTCGAACAAAGTAGATGTGTAAAAGTGCTGGAAAATGTCTATGATATCCCCTCGCTTAGGAATGTTCAAATGATCAATCCGGAGAGCATAAAATTAGCAACTGGGTTCCTTACTGAGGCGTGAAATGAAATATTGTACGGAAAAAAAGTTATTTGTCGATAATCACTAGGGCAACAGAAAATATTTTGATTCAGCACCCAAAAGTATGTATTTAATTTATGATGAATATTTCCTTTAGTGAGGATTCCGTTAAATCTTGTCGGCATCTATTTTTAAACACATCTTTAGAATGGCTTTTGGGTGTTGGTCGAAGCTTTTTAAAGCAACTATGAAGCTCCGTTTGTAAGTGCTAAAAATTATTAGAAATTGAACTTTAAATATTTGTATGCCTACTGTTAGGTGGGAGAATACACTGTAGGTAGCTATATACTCTGTAGGTAGCTATATTTAAGACTAATTGGGGATTAGTTGGAGAGCAAATGAATTTTTCGCGGGCTTTTTTTACTACCAATAAAATTTTTTTAAAATGCGTCTTCTTTTGGGAGAGATTTACCAATGAAGACTTTTATGTGGGATCAATAGAGCGCTTACTTAGGTTTCAGTAGTTGAGTCATCTCATGAAACTAGACTAGGTACTTGTCCCTACTAAAATTGAGCGGCCAAAACAATACAGCTCTTTCCACCCGTGCAAGTTTCACTTCGCAACAAAATAAGATTCCCGAAACCCATTCATATTTTCCTTTTTTTTTTTTCGTTGACTTTAAGCAAAGCTTAATAAATTTGTTCTTTATGGTCATGCCCGATAAAAATCCCCATTGGATATCTTAGAAATTATATTTTACAAATTTCAAACAAAAAATTCTTTTCTCTCAATTCCTTCCAGCTGAGATGCTGAATTCTGCATTTTATTTTATTGCTCAATGAACCGTCGTAATGCATAAAACGAATAAAAGGATTTCGTACTCGTGCAATTTGCATGGCTCGAATTAACTCGGATGTCACCGCACATAACACGAGAATAAATTTCGTGCTCTTCGACCTGCGTTCCGAAAAGGCGTAAAACTCACTAAATCTTGTTTGATATGAAAAGAATTTCGTTTCCCATCCTCGATTTTTCCTTTTTTAAATATTTTTTTTTATTTTTTATTTTTATTTTTCATTTTATTTCATTTCACTTTAATTTTATTGGGTGCATAGAGAAATCGAATTTCTTGCTGCACGATGGAGCCATGATGCTCACACATAAATGGGTGTATGTGTAGGTACGAGTATGCATGTAGAAGTGCTCTACACAGTTTGCTCTATTTACCCATGAAGTTTTCTTCTTCTTGTTTTTCGAACAAATCAAGCAATTCCTTAAACATATATTTGGCAGTTATATCCTTTTGCAGTCAAGAGCTTTAGCGAATATTGGGGGAATTTTTTCTCTTTTTTTTTGGCGAGCAGTATGAAGACTACGAAGGTATTTGTAAATAAATAAGCTCGTTTAGGAAGTTAATTTAAGTAAAGTGTTTGTGAGAGATTTTCCCCAAGTGGAAGTGATGGATTTTACCTAAGATTAAAATTGGATTATTCAATATTTGAATGGGGCACTACCGAACACTTTAGACATTCAATTACTACCCGAGTGGTCTCAGATATATCATAATAATCTCCTAGAATAATTTCTAGGAGAATTTATGGATCCTTAGATCACAGAGCAGGTGAAGTGTCCGAATAAACCTTTGATAGTGCTCCAGAAAAAACTGAAAATCCCGTACTCAATTTTGATTTTCATGACAGTCTCTTTAAGGGAAACATTATTGCCACTTTATTCTTAACTGTTATACAGCTTTCTACCACCCCTGCAGCATTTAAGACTACTCTTCAAGTACTCCACGACTGATGAAAAGACTCCACATCCGTTCTCTCTTAACTTTCCAGACACATTATTCAATTGGCTTATTAAACATTTAGCTGTCAATGAAAAGTAACCATTCCCATATACAACTATTCCAGGAGTAATCCTTAAGTGGTAACATTGAAGGAAAAATATCGCTTTTATTGCAACTAAGGGATCATAGTACTCCTTACGATCGTACTTTTCCTTCATCAGAGTTAGTTGGTTTTTTTTTCTTATTTTTTTTTCCTATAAATTAATACAAATTTTTACTGGTCAAGCTCCTACTTAGCGATGAGTTCTTCGTATGACTCAATCGACTGCAGAGTGTGGGTATACATGAGCAAGGCGACCACAAATAATTAAATTGAGCCATAAAAATATACATGTCAATAGTTTGAAAATATTTTCGATATCTCAGACTCCGATGTGGTATCGAAACGCACCTATTCACACAAAAAATCTGGACCTGAGTTCTTTAGTAAAATATGCACGAACTCATTTATTTCTTCTTATATACTGACGTGCATACTTTTAGGGCTCATTTAAAATATATTTATGTGGTTCCCCTGTTCATGAGTCATCTTTCGATCTTCTTGTTAATCACAATTGCATTGAGCCGTTTTCAATTCTTTCTCACAATCCTTCAAAATTAAAATCAGCTCAAAGGCGATTGATCCCCAATCTCAAGGGAAATATCTTAAGTCCTTCAGCTTTTAAGAGCCACAGGGCAATAAGTATGAGCTGGGCAACAGCTTGGGTTGAGTTGAGCAACAGCAAATATTCAAATTCAGCACCTAAAGATATGCATTAGAATATCAAAAAACCAATTCATGAATTTTAATCCCTCATAAAGGAACTTAATCAAGACTCAAAAGACATCGTCAGATCTTTCAAAACCCCTCCTCAAGATGTAATTAAATGAGCAAACCTAGAAGAATGATCACATTTGTCACTATCGGAAATATTCGGAATGTTTAAATGCATACTTTTAGGTGCTGAATTTAAATATTTTCTGATGCCCTAAGTATGAGTAATGGACTGTTATCTCCTCGGTAGTGGAGTAATATTCTCAGATAAGAAGTAAAACAACTTTCATCAGACCAGGAGGGGTCTCTGATGACTCTGCTTCTGATACAGAATAATGATTTAATCTTAAAGATTTGATTGAAAATATTGCGATTTTTTTGTCTTTTTTTTTAATCCAGCTTAGTCACGAGTTATCCTTCACTTTTTCCTTCTGCAGATGTTTCTCGCTTATTGAATAAAAATAAATTTTTTCTCTTGATTTTTTTTTTTTTTGCGTCAAACGTTGAGAAAAAAAAGAGTGACTAGCAATTTTCCATATGTCACGTGTTCTCGGTGTCTGGTTTATAAAGTATTTTCGCCTTGCATCGGAGCGTGTTGCCTGCACTCATAACTCAAATCGCATTTCGTACAAACGTTTTCATACGCGACTTAAGCTTGTTTAGTTGATTTTGACGTTGATTTTTCTTGTTTTGCTATTTCTTTTTTTTTTAAGTTCACTCGAATAGATTTTTGTGTCATGTGCGAACTTTTCCGATAAAAGCTGCATGTGCGAATTTTTTCCGATATTTTTTCATTAAATTGATTCAATAATAGAAGACGATTTTTGTGAGGAAATGTTCCACGTCCTTGTTTCAAGTACACATTGGGAGCATGGAGGAATACGTTAACGTTTTAAGTGGCTTCATTAACAAGAACTCTTCGACATCTGACAACGGATTTTGGACAGTAGGAGAGACCTTTGTAGTGGTAATTGGAACTGAAAAGTATTTTTTTGTTGGTAGAACAGAGGTCGGTCTTAATATTTCTATGATTTCTCCTTTCCAATATATTTGTTTGCACTGATATCTCAGTTTGAGCTGAACAGCAGATCAAGGAAGATATCGAAAGGTTATGAAGCGATTGATAGTTATTTTTTTATAGATTTGGATTTTAACTTTTATCTTGTTGTAAGAGTTTTTTGATTTTGCTTAGCACTCCCTGGGCTGCTCATCAATCTTATGTCGCATCAATCCTCCTTCCAAACTAAGCTCCAGCAGAAATCCACATTTGATTAACATTGCCAATCTTACAAACTCCTTAGTTAATGGGGAGGCGTAAAAGAGATTATCCCATGGGTCGGACTTCTTTGAAGAAGACTGACTTGCTAGGTATATAAGTATGTCATGAATGCGAAAGAGGTTAATTTGTTTTTAAGGTCATACATTTGAGAATTACCGAAATAGCTCGGTCAACTTTTAATTATTTTCAAAGAGTTTCAACTTCCTCTAGGAGGCTAGAATTTCATTTGGTAGTTTGAGACCTATCCTTTTGGCTTGCACTTTCCATAATCCCCCAAAGAGGCCCCGGAAAAAATATCTCTTCAATCCCAAAATCCTCTCTACCGGCCTGCATTCTACACAGGATTTTAGGACATCTCTTTAACGAGTTAGGGACGCATCAGAATGAGAGATAGCTTTAGACCGGTGAAGCTCACTCCATCACTTTTTTATAGGCCGGCAATCTAAACTTTTTGCCGTTTGATAAGGTGTTCGCTTAAAAAATTCAGGACGATTTTAGGACAGATAGGACGTCTTCCTGTGCTGCTCAACATAAAGTTTTTCAAGGCACTTCATTGGTTGACTGATCCACTTCGAAAACCGTTCTTCAAAGTAGTTTAACTTCTAATTGAAGTTTGAAGTACAGGTCTCCAATATTGAAATACAAAAGATTGAGAGTATTCGGTTTTGGGTCACTTGAACGAATGTTCAATTTATGATAAAGAAAGCTCCATGCTCATGCTCAAAGGCGAACTAGTAGAGCTACAGAAATTGTATAAATTCAGCACCCAAAAGTATGCATATAAATTTTTTAAATATTCTCGATATGGATGCGTTGTTTTAATTCCTCTAGAATTGCCTTTTTAAGCAATCTCTACAGAGGATCTTAGGAGTTGTGCGCATCTTCTCTAGCTCTCAACCAAATTCCTTTGGTAAATGTGTAGTTTTGATTTTAAATAAATTCGCTATAAATTTTTAAAAGCATACCTTCAGGTGTTGAATTGCATTTTTTTTTTCAACTTTTCAAATCCATTTTGTATCCTTAAAAGGAACTGAAAACTCAATTTTCGTTTGACCAAGTTATCCGAATTGATGTCAAACGTTCGAAAAGTTATCGTCAGCAATTTTTGCGACTTATACAAAAGAAGGAGTAAAAAAAATGTCAGTTTGTTTCCACCTAACCAATCCAAGTACAAAATAATTCCGAAAAAAATCTTTTTGTGTGCATCAGAAGTTACGTATCATATGATACTAGATCGTTGAATCGCTCATATACATGTGTGCTTCAGCTTGAAATACAAACAAACAAAGTTCTGAAATATCGTCTTTTTTTTTGTGGGTGTTCAACATTTCACCTCAGATTCGAACGCATCCGAACATGCAGAGAACGAATGAAAAAGAGGAAGAAAACGAACGTCTGTCAGTGATGACGAAATATGTTGGAAATCTAAACAAAGCCAATGATGTGAAATCGGGTTTTGCGAAACACGACAATTTTTTCCCTCTGCAGCATTTACCCTTTTTCCGAAACGAAATGCAACATCGGATTTTTTTTGACAACTCTGCCGATTATGACCTGAAGATTTTCATGTTTCTATTTGATTTTCCATGTTTTTCAAACCAAAAGCAGAAGCAAAAAAAAAAAAAAAATACAAAAAAGGCTGTAGAGGCAATTCAGCGCGTTTTGCAGTGCATCGAAGTGCATTCATCAAATCAAAGGGACCCCGTTTTTTCGACTTCAATTTGATGACGGCTTTGGCGATAATTCAACATAGGTAGAACGTTTGCTGATTGCAATAGACACATGTTTGATAACCCGTCATCATGATGAATCGATTTGACATGTTCTCATGGAATCGCCCTTGTGACGGGGATCACGAAGACTGCGACGACGACGATGACGATGACTATGGGGACAACGGTAGCAATTCGAAAAATATCTCCATTTATCTGAAAATGTTCATTCGAAATAAGTATCCTTTTCCCCTCTCTATGTTTTTTGCTTTTTTTTCTTTTGTTGTTGTTGCGCTCTTATCACACTTAAAGCTCGACTAGCCGTCAAAGGAACTTCCCATGAGGAGCGTCTAATTTTCTGTAGTCTCATTGCGAGATGGCATGGAAATTTTTCCAATCGTTTGTTCTTGTTCAAATTCGCTAAATCGCCGACCCCCATCTAAGCGCTCTGATACATTTTTTCTCCATTTTTTTAATTCAATTTTTTTCTTCCTTTTGCCTTTCACTCTCGATAGTCATAGCCATGCAAAATTGCTGCCTCATTCACATCACTGCCGTCGGAGCTGAATCAGCGCATAGCAGATCTGAGCTTGCTGCTGCTGCTGCTGGCCAATGCCATGACAGCGAATTGTGTACCGATAGCAAAAGAAAGAATCCCTTTGCTGTTGTTGTCGTTGTTGCTGGCGCGCTCGCTATCGCTTCTTGTGTGCATTGCGCTGAAACATTACAATGACATATGGCCGGCACTGTCATCGGTGACAGGCGTACTCTAATGGCTGCAACCAGAACACGGGTTACGGGCAACTGGACAGCGATGGCGTCAGCAATGTCAACTGCCATTCCATATTTGCGCGCTTCCGCAGGCCTCGTGTCTCTGCCAACGACAGAGAGGACCGAAGCGATGAGACAAGTGTGTGTGTGTGTGTGTGTGTTGTGTGTGTGTGTGTGTGTGTGTGTGTGCGCTCTCTCGACTGTGCGTTACTGCCGTTTCCGGTTTCCTGCGTTTTCTTTCATTGTTCCACTTCCAATAAACTCGACGCGCCGGTTTCGCTTGAAACTGCGAAATTTCATATTGGAATCGTCTTTATTTTTTTTTTGCGATACGACAGTTTACTCATTTCGTTTGTTCGTCTGTTTGTTTGTTTATTCATATGTATGTGCATACGATGCGATTCGAAGGCTTGCATTTCATATATGGATTTGAGTCAAAGAGTTCGTTTGTGTATCGTGTGGGAGGTCACGTGGATTCTTTTGATCTCTTTCGGTATCAATCGAAATTCCTTTTCAATCGAACTTCCCTGGTACGTATGAACATATGGATTTGTATGTACCTTCATATGGAGCTCTTATTCATTTCGATTGTTTGCTTTTAATTTTTTGTTTGCGATACACTGGCCTGCATTCTTAGGAGCTTGGGAAACACGAGTAAATTGTTGTTGGAGTTCTGATTGAAATCAATAAACAAGTGTAAGTAACAAGCTGAATGGTCTAACTTCGACCTCTGTAAGATTATTTTTTACCAGCTCCAGGAGAAAGTTTGAAGAGGGGATAGCAAAAAATAGATACAGATAGAGAGGGTGGGCAGAGGGTGAGAGTGAGAGGGAGAGGGAGAGGAGAGGAAGAGAGGGAGAGAAGAGAGAGGAGAGGAGGGGAGAGAGGAGGAGAGGGAGAGAGAGGGAGAGAGGGGAGAGAGGAGAGAGGGAGAGAGAGGGGAGAGAGAGGAGGGAGAGAGAGAGGGAGAGAGAGGGAGAGAGGGAGAGAGAGGGAGAGAGAGGGAGAGAGAGAGAGGGAGAGAGGGAGGAGAGAGGAGAGAGAGGGAGAGAGAGGGAGAGAGAGGGAGAGAGAGGAGAGAGAGGGAGAGAGAGGGAGAGAGAGGAGAGAGAGGGAGGAGAGAGAGGAGAGAGAGGGAGAGAGAGGGAGAGAGAGGGAGAGAGAGGAGAGGGGAGAGAGAGGGAGAGAGAGGGAGAGAGAGAGGGAGAGAGGGGAGAGAGGGAGAGAGAGGGAGAGAGAGGAGAGAGAGAGGGAGAGAGAGGAGAGAGGGAAGAGAGAGGGAGAGAGGAGAGAGGGGAGAGAGAGAGAGAGAGAAGAGGGGAGAGAGAGAGAGAGAGAGAGAGGGAGAGAGAGGGAGAGAGAGATGGCGAAGTGGAGAGAGAGAGAGAGTTGGTAGAGAGTGATAGGAGAGTGAAGAAGAAGAAAGTAAGAGGCATGATGAGGAAAGAGACGTTGATCAAGAATGAGGTTGAGAGATTGAGAGAAGGGAAGAATGGGGGATTTATTGGCATATATAAGATTGAGTAGGGAGCTGAAGAAGAACCGGTCAATAAACTAATAGTAATGTTACGTGGGAAATAGAATTTGAGGTCATTATTAGGAAATAAGAGATTATTTAATGAAAAGGAAGACATTTTTTAGCTATATCAACGATGCTAGTATACATGTTAAAATACTTTTCCTCAAGAACTTTCTCTGATTAACAATAGGATAATTTGCTGCATTTGTAAAAGGAATCATTGTATTATGCTAAGTGAACGAAAACTTTACAGAATCCCCCCTCAAAAAGTAATAGTCCAAACTTCTTGCTGCGTTAATTATACGCAATTCGAATGTCATTCTGCTTACGCAAAGTAACAATATATTTACAAATGACAAGGTAGACTTCTTTTTGCAGCTTTATCCACGAATGAGCAAACATTCATAAATATTGCTTTGCTCAGACTTTCTACCTTAACAAAATTAATTGCTGCTTCAGTTTATACTTAAAGGATGACTCTTTACTATCTAGTGAACGGAAAACTTTACAGATCCCCCTCTCCACCAGATATATGTACATAGCTCTCAAGAAGTTCTCTGCTGCCTTAATTTAGCATACGCTTCATTCCTGCCTTCCGCAACGGTACAATTAATCTGATACGAACGCATGACATAGTTTATCTAATTTTGCGGCAGCCCTACTGTATACACACAGGAAGTGTGACATGCCGTGAAATACAATCTCGAAATGTGTGTGTGTGTGTGTGTTCTTACCTTACTGAATTAAGCTCGACTCCATACGTATCTGCTAGGATGGCCCAAAGATCACTGTGCAAAAGGATGCGCAAAATAGTTTTCTCTTTGCCGTAATAGCGTTTCATTTGTAATGTGACGTGACTGCAACATCATTCTGTGTCAGTGTAAGTTTTCGAGTTTGTTTTCTTTTTTTTTTTGTATTTTTTTTTCATTCACAAAACTTATTTCTCGCAACGTTTTGAATGTTGCAGTCGTAATCGATTTAGCATCTGGCGCACACACACACTCAAAGACGTGCGTGATTCCAACCAGCCGGCATATCAAATTCGCTTTCATTTCATTTTTGCACCTTCTTTTTTTTCTTCGCTTCGCACAAACACATTTCAAAGTCCAATTAGTGCTGGTCCTATAAGCCGCCAAAAAGAAAAAGGGGCAAAAAACTATAGAAAAATAAAAAAAAAAAATAAGAAAAGTCGGAAAAAAAGACGCAGAAAAAAATACAAGCTCAACTACAATGTCATTCATTAAAGGCATAAAGTTACATTACCTTCATTATCATTGCAAATTGTACGCCAAAACATGAAAATAAAATTTCGTCTAGCAGCATTTAGGGCTCTCCAGCACAGCACAAACCAACAAACACACACACACACACAGCATACACAGACAATAGACAACAGAGAACACAAGTACTCGTCCGTAAAAATAAAAGAAAATAAGCCAAAAATCAAAACAAAAAAAAAAATTCCAAATGGTACTATCCACTGTTGTGGGTGTATGCATGGCAGTAAGCTAAGTCCGAGGCTACAGTTTCAATCTCTGAGTATCTGTCATCATTTTGGAATCAACGCCAATGCTAATGCTGGACGCTAGTTGACTCGGTCGTCCGGTCCCGGTCGCTGGGTTCGTTCATTCGTTCGCCAGCTGTACGAAACAATTTCAGTTGCGAAGAACTTCGAAACCTAAGACACGAAAAAGCTTCTTTTTTACGATAGATACAACAAAATGTATTTAGCATAAAAATTTACGATAATTATAGGAATAACAAGAGAGACACAGCGACCGACAACCACGGCCAGCACGACAATGACTCCGACAAGGACGACAACGACGACCGCGACGGCGACGACGGCGACGACATTGACACAACGAGAACAACGCGAGCGACTACGAGGGCGACGATGTCTTTGGCTATGGCTATGGTCCAATGCGACAGATAGACATGCGGCAGGACATCGAAATGAGACAACAAAAATGAGAAAAAAAAATAAAGGAAAAAACAGGCATGTCATCGTCGTCTGTCGCCGACACACACAGCAATGGCAACGGCAACAGGATACACCAAGTTTTGTGATACGCGCTGCCAAAGTCAAAGAAAGTTAAATTAATTTTCGTTCGCACTCGAAATTTGCACGCATACAATTATGAAAATTAGTTGCGAAAGTCAAAGAGGCGTTGATAATATGACAAAGCAGAATGCAATGACAACGAACGCAGCGGCAGTGGCAGCGGCAGCGACATCATTCAGCCAGCCATATCTACATAGTCATATCGTTATCATTATCGTAGTTATCTTGTTTTTCTTTTCGCCCGTACACCAACCAACCAGTGGAACCAACCGACAACCGACAACGAACGATCCAACGAAGCAACCATCCATTCGTTCGCGTCGTTAATAATAATCCTCTTGTGAGTGTAGCCTTCAAAGGAGGCTGATGACATTCTCGGTACAATCGAGGGCTTAAACGTACGCATTTTATAGGGGGTACCCTGAGGCAAAAAGGTCTTTTGAGGGCTTTGTATAAATGAAGTAAGCGACAGTGATGTCAAATTATTGTTTGATTGAGGGAATTTTTTTTTCCATTTTAAGCTTATCATATGTTAAGAGGGATTTCTTCGAAAGTTTTTTCTTATAAAAAAAAAAGGGAAATATGGATTTTTTTCACCTCGGTTAAAGGACTTCGAAAGCTTAAATATTGAAATATATTCTCTTTATCTTCATCCCAGTTAAACACAATCAAATTTCTTTGCTTTATTTGAATTTTTCAAAAATTTTCATATAAAATTAATAAAGCTGGTTTAAACTCTCTTGAAGACTATCATTTGATAGGTAAAACCTTCAAAAGGCTTAAACTAATTTGAAGACTAGATATGAGTTGTTTAAAATATTGAACCTTCAAAACTTTATTGCCATCAAAAATAGGCAAAAAGAGGGTTTTCCGATAGCTTTTTTTGGGGAAAGGTTTTGATATTTTTCGTATTAATATTAACCAGAAATATTATCCGTATTCTTTTACAGCCTTCTACCTTCTGAACGCTCTCAATTGCATCATCTTCTCATAGGAAAGTTGCACCAGCACTGGTTCAGAATGCAACTAATCCGTTTCAAGGGCAGTGTTGCCAGGTAGCTCCCCCCAAAACAACTCCTTAACTCCCCCAGATTCGAAATGTTCCCCCTAAAAATTCCAATATTCGAAATGAAAAAAAAATAATTTGGAAAGAACAACAACAAATTTGACAGATTTTCTATATCAAACACAATAAACTTCGCACATCATTTGTTTATACATACGTATATTTACATATCATAAACCCCTAAAATTCTCCTAGGCAAGTTTTTTCTCCCTAAACATGCCCCTAAAAAATTGTTCCCCTAAACGGTCCCCTAAAAGTAGGAAAAACCCCTAAATCTAGGGGGAAAACTCCTAAACTGGCAAGACTGTTCAAGGTAATTTCATCAAATTGGGACTGCTATCAATATTTTTTTCCCACAATCGCATCTTCAGGCATCCCCATGTGTTAGCATATGTTTGAGAAAAAATTAGCAACACTGATTCTTAACTCAATAAAGAATCCATTACAAAGGTCATCAACACGATATTTCGTTACTATCATTTCATTGATCTCAATAGAGAAATCAATTTATTCTCTATTATCCTTCAAGGATATTTTCTTTTCTTCTTTACCTCTTCAGGCCTAAATACTTTTTGTGATACGCCACTGTCTCAGTGGTGGTGGTACTAATTTGCCTATGTTGGCTGTGTCTTCGGCTAAGAAAGAAAATAAGAAGTTGCGCCCTCAGTTTGCTTGCTTACTTAAGACTAAATTTCGAGTTTAAATTGGCGTATGAAATATCGTTGTTGGCGTGCTGCTCCCGAGAATGGAAATCGCTTTAAGGGGGGGAAAAGAGAAAAGAGATGAAAAACAAAAAACTTTACAAAAACATTTTTCAAAAGAGGCGCTTGCAGAATTCAATTTTATATTTTCTTCTGTTACTGTTTTTCTTATTATTATTATTTTTTTATTCTTTATTTTCGTTCCTTTTTTTTTTGCTCGCTTTCTTTCGTCCTTTCGAAGAATGAAATAATGAAGGACAATGAAATTCATCTTGTGCTTATTTAAGTATAATTGAAACAGACAGTACAGTTCGTATAAACTTGGACGGGGGGTTTCAATGGAAATATTAGGTGTAGTAAAAAGAAATCCATTATTTTTCCAATAGATGGCGTTATTTATCTGCATCTCGCGTTGTATAAGTCCGATCGTGTTCCGCTAGGGGGCATTAGAAAGATGACAGTTCCTACTAAAAAAGCTTTTTTGACACTTTTTTGATTGATTGATTCAGTTTTGTTTGAGAGCTTGTCAAAGATGGACATCAGCAAAGAGAAAATTCGCTACATTTTACAGTTTTTCTTCGATAAGGGAGAAAACGCAAGCCAGGCGGCTGAAAATGTGAATAGCGTTTATGGACCTGATACTGTAACAGCCAATCATGCGCAATTTTGGTTTCGTCGATTCCGTTCCGGTAACTTCGATGTCAAGGATGCACCACGCACTGGAAGGCCAATTGTCGAAAATGTCGATAAAATCATGGAAATTATCGAGTCCGACCGTCATGTTAGCACTGTTTCGATTGCAAAAGAGCTAAAGATTGCACAAAAAAACCGTTTGGAACCATTTGAATAAGGCTGGATACACAAAGAAGCTCGATGTATGGGTGCCACACGAGTTAACGAAAAAAAACCTCATAGACCGAATTTCCATCTGCGAATCGCTGCTGAACCGCAACAAAATCGACCCATTTCTGAAGCGGTTGGTGACTGGTGATGAAAAGTGGGTCACTTACGACAACGTCAAGCGAAAACGGTCGTGGTCGAAACACGGTGAACCGGCGGAAACGGTGGCCAAGCCAGGATTGACGGCCAGGAAGGTGTTGCTGTGTGTTTGGTGGGATTGGCAGGGAATTATCTACTATGAGCTGCTCCCATACGGCAAAACTCTTAACTCGGAACTCTGCTGTCAACAATTGGACCGTCTGAAGGAAGTAATCGCCCATAAGCGGCCAGCTTTGGCCAATAGGAGAGGAATTGTGTTCCATCAGGACAACGCCAGGCCACACACATCGATAGTGACTCGCCAGAAGCTCCGGGAGTTTGGTTGGGAGGTTCTTCTGCATCCACCTTATAGTCCGGACCTGGCACCAAGTGATTACCATCTGTTCCTGTCCATGGCGAACAATTTTGCTGGTGAAACATTCGCTTCAAGAGAGGCTTCTGAAATTCGACTGTCTCAATTTTTTGCTAATAGGAACGAGGGCTTCTATGAGAGAGGCATAATGAAATTACCTTTAAAATGGCAACAAGTTATCGAACAAAACGGCGCATATTTGACCTAAATCGGGTCATTCTAACTATCTTAAATAAAGCCCTAAATTTAATGCAAAAATAATGGATTTCTTTTTACTACACCTAATATTTCGATTTTTTCTCCCATTTTTTTTTTAATTTTGTATTTTTTCCTTTTCTTTTATAATTTGTTTTTCAATATTCGCGTCGCAAATGTGAGAGAGGCCTTTTGTTATTTCGACCTTCAATGTTCTATGGAAAAATGGAACGTGGGAACGTTTTTTTTTTTATATTTATTATCTATCAAAATTCTATATCACAGTAATAAATAAGAAGGTATGCCCTAAGACGATTTATTGATTTGATTTTCAAGGTCGAATTGTCATTTTTGAAATTACCTGTATTAAACTACAGGCGAGGCAGTGAACAGTTTCGGATAACAAAACGATTTCAATTTAGTTAAATGATGAATTAAAAGTTGAAAATTAACCCCAAGGATTCTTAGATATTCTAAGTTGCGTAAAACCTCAGAAAAAGCTACGGTAAGGCGCAATTCAGATGTCTTTGGGGTCTTTAAAATGCTTTTCGTGAGTCTAAGCAAAGAGTTTGATATCTGTGAAAAAGATGTTGGTCTCTAAATGTAGCCATAAATTGTTCCACAGTAGCTCTATTTGCTTTAGACTCTAGCTCAGAGGAATATCGGCCATGAGGGCATATTTTTCCTTCGTGACTCCTTTGAGAATAACAACAGCAGCAAAATGGAGAGATGTTACAAACCAATCCCAAAGGTAGTAAATTAATCGAGGACTCTAGAGAAATTCCGAACCTCTTAAGTTTACCTTTAGTAAATTTTACTACCTCCACAATTCCCGAGACAACAACCGAAAATAGCCATTATCCTCCATTTAAAAGAATTCATGATGCCCTTCATAGACCTCGTACCTGGCTTGAATAATTCTTCGTATACCTTCATTTATTAAAAGATGATCTAAGTGCATCAAAAGAGCAAATAGTAACCACTGATGGTATGCACTGTAGTATACTTGTTGCTATAACGCTGCTGTTGTTAGTAACACTCATACGACGGGCTGTGCTCGTTCAAAAAGCATTCTTGAAGTGAAAATTTCTTGACACCTCTTGTGGTGAACTCATTAAATCTCAAGACATAAATCCCTCGATAGAAATAACTTTAACGAAAGCATCGCAAATTGTTCCACCATCGATCCTCATTCATTCTTTCTATCCACTTATGACTGAATTATAATTTCCCTCCCGTTAAAATACTATACACACTCAATTTCTCTCAAATGAAATCTTATTCGCATTAAGAAAGTCTGGGTAATTGGATTTTCATATCCTTCATTGGCTGGCATTTGATTTTCATGTTTAAATACAAAAACAATTTGCGGTTTGAGGCGAAAGTCAAAGCATAATATCAAATATCTTTCAGATGAAATGGATGAGGTGAGCGATCGATTCAAAGTTTTCCCATCAGATTTAGTTACGAAGTATTTCAAAACGATTAGACTTAATGCAAATGGAAAGGTTCATTTAAGAATTTTGGTGCTGTTATGTCCATCTACTGTGCCGTTTTGTTTTGAAGTAGAATCTTTGATGCCGTTACCAGATTTTATGGGTCTTTGTTAATTAAAATAAATAGATTAGATTAGAATGGATAGATTAAAGAAGAGATTGTTGGAAAGTTGAAATGCTTTAATGTAATTTCGATTAAAGCTTTACTCATCTTTTACCATCACATTGAATTTTATTCTATATTCATATAATGCCATACATATAAATGCTCCATGATTTGGGGGAATGCATGCTGATACGGGAGATAATTGAGCGTCACATTCAATTTCAAAAGCAATTCAATATCAATTTACTCAATCCATATAAATAAGCACATTAAAATTGAAAGTTCTATTGTTGCACAATTAAAAGCTCAGTAAATATTTAAAATTATTTTCGAAATTAAATCATCAAAACACACAAAAAAAAAAAAGAAAATAAAAAACCAATTGTAACCTAAAACCCTTGAAGGGAATTTGAATTAAGCTAACCATAAGCACTTCTGTTATAGGATAAGATTGAAATAATTCACTGGTCGAATTAAAATCTTCAATAAGGGGCTTTCTCCAGTTCTGTCAGAAATTAAACAGAAATGAAAAACTTCATATAAAACAACACTTCGAAAAATTTCTGATTCATTTCTGAAGGGTTTTTTTATATGAAGTTTTTCATTTCTGACAGAGCTGGAGATAGCCCCTAAGAAATAATTTCAAGAAAGATTCAAAAAATTTCCTTCTTAGAATTGATCTCGTGCGTGCTCGTAAGCAATTGAGTATGAGCACCTAAAGAGGACAAGACTAACAAAACTGATTCCCGTCCGAATGTTTGTTTCTCCGGCATCCTTTAGGGGGCCAATGGGTACTCACAAACATAGCTTTCATCCGAAAATCTTGAAGAGAAATGCCAACCAAAGGAGTGATTCCTTGCGGGCCCGGACTTCTTGAAGGGGTCCACGATAGTGTTGAAACAAAGTGAGTAAATACTACTTGATATCGAATACTTTTAGTCGATATTGAGTATATTTTGTACTCAATACTTACCACCAAGAATTTTCGCGGTATCGATACTTCAATGTCGGTATTTACTCATAATATTTTCCCTTGTATTAGTGATATAATTTGGGGGTTTTTCCCTTTTTGAGGGACTTTTTCGATTTCATTTTGAAATGGATTTTTCGTAACCATTTTCCTAGGAAGGGAAAGGGATTTTTATAAATTGTCTTAAGGTTAAAACTGCGCCAAATTATTTCACAGCACTGACAAGAAACAGTAATTCAAAAAGAAATGGCCAAGTGTAAGGTCTGTGTCCATGTTACGCGCTTGGATTCGACAAGTGCAAAGTGCTGTATTTGTTTTAAAACACTGAAGTATACTACCTGTGTTATGATGTGTAAATACCAAGAATCATAAAAATTTTCTTAATCTTGAGCAAGTACTACCTAGTATCGATACTTTTGGTTCGGTATTTTAGTGGTATCGATACTTGATATCGATACATTAAATGAATACTAGTATCGATACTTTCATGGTATCGGTTCAACACTAGTCCACGATTGATAAGATATTCCCTACGAAGCAAGGGAAGAGTTTTCTTTTTTTTTGCGTCATGTTTTTGCGATTTGCTGAATTCGCTCTAAAAAAAATTGAGGTGTTACCAGAGGCCCTGGCTTTCTCTATTGCTCTACGAGCTGTAATGCAGATCCGTCTTTTAACCTTCAAATACTCAAAGAGGTGTGAAGATGAAAAATCTTCAGGCTCGCAGTTCCACCCTACGGCCATCTTGAGAACTTTTAGTTGTTAAGGAAAAAAAAATCTTAAGATAAATTTCTTATAAGTAGGGCAACCAGAAATATGAGAAAAAAAAAGAAAATATGATATTTGTTTGCCCTACTTATAAGTGATCATTTAAACACGAAGACTACTGCAAGCTTCAATGCATCCCTGAAGATCCCAAAAACTCCGACACAAGAGTTAATAGAGCTTCATTTCTGACCAATGTGGTTTGTTGGCCAACCTCTTTTATACAGTGTACTCTCGTCCGCCCAATAATAACCCCCAAAGTCTACTAACATAATTAGTAGAATAAAAGATACTTTTAATTTCTTTTTTGGATATTCTTTTTTGTTTAAAATATGGTAGCAAACCTAAAATAGTCCTCAGTCTTTATCAAAAAAAAAGGCCTGCTCACAAAACTGCTCATTTCTATGTAAGACGGATCATTCAGTAAAATTTCTTTCTCTATACAACTTTCAATAGCTTAGAAAGAATATTTTTTTTTCTTCTTTGGTATTCGACAAAAAGTGAATTCAATTACGAATAAAATATGACGAAATAAAAACTTTCGTTATTACCGAAATGGGAAAACTACATAAAGGACGAAATTTCAACGCAAAATTTGCCTGCTTGACTTTCTCGTTTCAACAACTTCATTGGGTAAATTACACGAAATTTTAACAAAGTTCAAAGAAAATAATAAAAAAAAAAGAAAATAAAAACAAAAACGAAAACCAAAAAAAAAAAAAAAAATAAAATAAAACCCCAGGCGAGAGGAAAATTCCGAATGAAGGAAAAACGATTTTTGTGCGTTGGTTGGTACCTATTCAATGAAATTTAAATGACACTCGAAATTTTGTGTTTCCCAACTTTTCAGATGAAGCGAACGAGATGGAACGAGTGACGCCAAACAAAATGGTGAAAGGAAGGAAAATGTTTTTCAATGGAGGCAGCCATTCGTTTCATAGATATTGGCGTCATATTATTTCGTCGAAACTGTCGAAAGTGCAACGTTAATTTTAACGACTGAAGACTTAAAACAACAACAGCACACAACGAGAACAATGACAACAACTGCAATGACAAACAAGCATAATGACTGCAATGACGTCATAAAGAAAAGCTTTTCTTAAAACGAAAAGTAAGCCGGACTAATTTTTAAGAGAAAATACAAATTAACTATTTTTGGTTATATGAAAGCATTCGTTTAAATAAAAAAGACTACCCAGCAAACAATTTTAGCTCATATTTGAAGTATGATCCCTCATAAAATTCTCATGTAATAGTCCGAAATGAATGTGGTTGTGTTCATGTTAAGCTCGACTTAACATATTAAGATTTCGGTTATGCAAAATGAGACGGCATAAAAGTCATATATGCATGTATTCTCTCTGCATTCATATCTGACTCTTATGGTCTTACATAAATGATCCAAATAAGATTGACTTTGGACTATTCTAAGTAAGTCTGGTATTTTCTACACATTTCGGAATCATTTCAGACGGAAATTTGTAAGCGCCACATATTTTTTACCTATTTCGGACTCAATTCGGACTCGGAATTTTAATACCCATATTCATATGCATACATATTTCGGATTCATAAAAGGCTTGTTTTTCGAAGCCTTTTTTATAAAAAAAAACATATTTGGACTCGATTCGGACTCAAGCTTTTAAACATAATACGAATTTGTGAAAATTTCGGCCTCATTTCAGAATTAAGGTTTCCAGCCTCATATCCCTAAATTTATCGAAGTCATTTCTGATTTAAAGTTTCAAGCCTCATATTTTTTCCATACCAATATATTTCGGAGTCATTTCGATCTCATTTTGTTAAGTCTTGTATATTGTAAAAATTTCGGATTCAATTTAGACTCAAGTTTTTAAACCTGATATTTTGTAGATATCTAGTTCTGACGTAACTCATTCTCAAACTAGTGAGTACCATATGTATGTTCAATCAACACATATTCCAAATACATATTTCGAAGCTATTTCGGAGTCATTTCAGTCGCATTTTTCCAAGCCGCTCATATTGGAAAAATTTCGAACTCTTCATGTGGTCTACGTATTTCGGCCTTAATTCGACCTCATTGTTTTCAGCCCCATATTTTCTCTATACATATCGGAGTCATTTCGGAGCTATTTCAAAGTTATTTTGGAGCCATTTTGAAGTCATTTCGGAGCCATTTCAGAGTTACATTGGAATCATTTTGCAATAATTTCGGAATCATTTCTGAGTCATTTCGGAATCATTTCGGAGTCATTTCGGAATCATTTCGGAGTCATTTCGGAGTCATTTCGGAATCATTTCGGTGTCATTTCGGAGTTGTCAAGGTCATTTTGGAGCCATTTTAAAGTCATGTCGGAAACTTTTCGGAGACATTTCGGAGCCATTGCAGAGTCACATTGAAATCATCTTGGAATAATTTCGGAATCATTTCGTAATCATTTCGGAGTCATTTCGGAGCCATTTCGAATTATATTCAGCCTCATTATTCGCATAATGTTGCAATTTCGGACTCAACATTTAGAACTAATTTCGGAGTCGTTTTGACCGAATTTTTCTAGTCGTCGATTATTGTAAAAATTTTGGACTCATTTCGGAGTAAAAAATCTGAGCACTCTCTAAAGTTTCATGGGTAAGCCTTTCTTCATATTTTCATGAATCCCCCTCACATACATACATTCGTCAAGACAACTGATGCATACGTGTAGGTTCATTTATAGACCCATAAAAACGCATTACGGCATAGTTGAGTGCGGCTTAGCTTTAACGTTGCGTGTTTTTCAATTTGCCGCACAACGCACAGCTTTTCAACGCGATCGCACAGTGGCCGTGTTCGTGTGTGTGTGGATGAGGATGTGTGTATGCAAACAATCGCATTGCTTACTGCTGCAAGTGCGTCGGTTTAAAAAAAAAAGCAGCATTAAGGAAAAGAGAAAATTCTTTTATTTAGATAAGTAAAAAAAAAAAAAAAAAAAAAAACAACGGAAAGAAAAATAAAATGAGGAAAATACTCGTAAAAATAGAATGTGTGCACGAGTCGTTCGGTTTGCGCGAATGTATCGTCAGTGGAAGGCATCGAAATCGAAAAGATTTTTTTTATTTTTTGCTTTTTTCTCCAAATGCATTCGCAATGCAATTGTGCATAGCGTTGGCTAGAGTAACAAAGAAACTACTTTAAATATATGCAAATAAATATTATATATATCTATGTACATGGATGTGAGAGTGTGTATATGTAAATGAGTGTGTATAACTGAAAGAAAAACATCAACAGCCGCAACAAGAAACGCAACATCTTGCTTAATAAAGCCATTACGTGTGCGTTTGCGGGACTCGCGTCGATGCATAAGTAAGCGAGTTAAGCTTTGAAAAGGAATTTTATGCCGCTATCCTTTAAGATGACGCTCAGCGCATATTGTGGATGGTGCAGTCTTATGGTAAATTGTGCTGGGGATTTAAATATGCGTGATCTGAAAGACATTCAAAGAATTTCTAGGATTTAGACATCTTAGAAAGGGGAGTCTCTGAGAGCATGAGTGAGGGCCTGTTTGTATTTCCAACAGGACATTCGTCTTATCGAATTTAAAAACTTTTAAATTTAAACCCAGTCTTCAATCAAAGAGCTTTCGATTCAACAAAATTCTTTACATTTTTAATAGAAATTGAGACTTTCGGTTTTAGGATTTCAAAAAGGATTTAAAGCCTTTTAGTCCGGGAACAAGCGACAATTTTTAATCGTCAAAAGCGCAAAGGCTGAAAATTTTTCCTAAGCTGTATCGAGTATCAGCAGTAAGTGAATGGACATCCAGCTGGCGCACTTCCGGGACTGAGTAGGTGCGGTAGCCCCTCAATCACGTAAAATAATGATGAAAAAAAAAAAAACTGATACCACAAAGGGTTAAACTTTGTTAAAATGTTAATTATGTTATAAACAAACGAAAAACCTATCCAGCTGAATGTAGAGTGGGGGATTATGATCCAGCTGTTCACGTAAAACTGTCAAAAATATGTACTAAAGAAAAAAAATGAAACAAACGGAGACTTATTATCAATAAAACAAGGAATATAGAAAATTAATTTTTAATTTTTACACTGATAAAAATTTTTGAATAAAAAATAAAACCAAAATTTAACTGACTTTCAGTGCATTTCAGTTTTTGTAAAACCTTTTGAGTGTTTTAAAAGAATACCTTGTTTTATTAACAATAAGTCACCGTTTGTTTCATCTTCTTATATTAATTATGAGTAATGTGTTTAGTATCATATTCGCACATTTGTACTGGATATTAGTACTAGAGCATCTATGTGCACTTGTAATTTTTTGAATATCTCACTGTTGCGCCATTTTATTTAAATTAAACTTTTTTTAAATGAAAGCAAATACATGAAGGTATTGTTAAAAAAAATTGTAGAGTGGCGGCAAACTGGAAATACACTGAAAAAAATTTTTTAAATAATCTTTTTAGTTTTGTGGAAACATTTTTCTGAGTGTAAAAATTAAAAATAAATTTTTTTTGATATCCTGTTATATTATCAATCGGCCAACGTTTGTTTCATCTTCTTATCTCAATTAGTTTTTGAGATATAAAATTTGGAAAAAAAGGCTTATTAAAAAAGGAATTTCAAGGATATTTCAAGGACCTTTCATAATAAAAATCTAAAATGTAGTCTCCACAGTGTTTTAGATGGCACCTATCGAAAAATCAGCAAAATTTAAAAATTCCTTTCATGATGCCGCATGCCTTTGCTTAACCCGCCAGACCCTTTCAGCTCTTGCTGCATCAAATATTGATAATTTTTTTTGTTAATTAACACAGAGCGCCCATGCAGTTATTACACAAGTCAACAGTGGTTTTGGTGCCACGATTTCGTTCATTATTACGGATAAGGGTGGTATTGGTAATACCAAAAAAAATTTTTTGAATTTTTTCCTAGGTGTAGTTTTGGAGCTACCATCAATTTTGTGTGAGGTCTTCAGTTGTCTGGCTTTAAGAAAAATATATATTTATTACTGCTTTGTTAACTTATAACGGTTGATATCGCATCAAAGTCGCATCGGCCTATCAAATTCCACCTTTTTCATTAAGATAGAGCTTGTAGTTTTTACGGTACGAACTTCGCAATCGTAAAATATTAGAATTTTTAAAACTTTTCTTCTATTTTTCGAGCTTTTTTGGACGTTTACAGCATGAACAATTTTTTTTTAAATATTGTTTGTGCATGGTTTGAAAGAAGTTTCTTATACTAAGTCCCGAAGCAAAACTTTTTGATTTCCGATTTAAAATGTGGTGGATATGGAACGAATTGTGAAAAAAAATCAGCTCTAATTTTTAAAGTACAAAAAAACAACTCTCAAGATTTTCAACTCAATTGATCCAGTGGTCTATGTTCGCTTTTATACTAACTTTACAAAAAATTTTGACACAGATTGAAATTGAAGAATCTGTGCTTGAAACTGTGTCTTGAAAGTTCAAGGAGAATTACAGGAAATTCAAAATTATTGAAAACAAAACCAGAGTTCGAAAATAATCATCAACTGTTTGAACATTCTGATCATCCTCCGACTTTATTCATATTAGACACTGCATAAATGATTTCTCTCATTTGTTATATAAAATAGGACATAACAGATATTTATTCATCTTAGAAATTTTTAACCATTGCGAAATTAATCACGACAAGGGAGTGACAAAATCGGATGAAGTCCATCCGATGGCTATTTTTTTGGGTTATGTTCAGCAGAGGGCTTTGTGGCCATTTACTTTGAACGTTAAATAAATTGGTTTTAAAATCTCTTCATTTATAGCTATTTTTAAAATTATCATGTCAATTCAACCTGAAATATGGTTGATTCAAAGGGGAAAATCTTTATATTTTCCAACAACAAAAATTGTTAAATTAAAAATATTCCTTGTTGATGCCGTTTTGTATGTTTTTCCTTTTGAAATATCCAATTTTCTGGTTGTTTATTTTTTTCTCTGTATGCAAATAAAAATAAGTTTTCGCTGTTGAAATTTCCTACCAGTGAGATTTATTTCTTTCTCTCATTTATATTCCTCACTCAGTGAGAAGAAATTTTAATCCTGCAAAATAAAGGTTTCTCTCTGAGAAGAAATGAATCAGAGGAGATAAAAAAAAAATTCTGTTAACCATTGAGTGTTATTGTTTTTCACTTTAAAAATTAAAGTTTAAATGTGTGATTATTTGAAATGGTTCAGAGATATCTTCGAACTCTGCATAAAACTGAACAAATTCAAGTACCAAAAACATTAACAAACCTCATGAACCTCTTTCAGCTATAAGAGCAAACGTAAAATTCTTTCAATTTGAGTCGAACTCAAACTCACGCTATGATCGCAAATGTGTTCGACGCATTTCATAGAGTCTTGTCTGAGTTGAGCCAAGCTCAAAGCCTTCAGTAATCTTTTGTGCGCGCGGTTGATCGGTCGGTTTTCGGGAGTGTCGGTTCGCGGAGTTTAAAGTTAGTTCGTTCGTTTGAGCAATCGTGCTCTCTGAGCTTTGGACTTGTGAAGTATACTCGTATGAAAGAAGTCGTTCGTTTTTTTGCGTTGCGATAGACAACGTAAACAATTTGTTGATAGGTGAGTGTGTTAGTTTTTTATTTTATTTCTCTCAAACGATTCAATTTGAACGCTTTTGGAGAACAAAGCAACAAGTTCTTTTGAACTTTGGACTTTAACTAAAAACAAACAGACATATGTACATTCGGACAGACTAAATCGAATTTTCTGGTGTCGCTGGTCATTTTTATATATATGTATGTATGTATGTATTTTGTATGGTCTATGGCACTTCGACACAAAGTGAGTCGGGTATAATTACGCATTGAAATTTCTCCCAATAAAAGCCTCTTTCATTGCGAGATTCAAAAGGGAATTTGCTTTCGAAAACCCATGATGGTCAATTGGAGATCATTGAAATAATTTTCCGTATAAATTCTATTCTCAGAAATACCCATTTGTTCGGTTTGGTAGAGAAATATGTTAAGACCCCGAAAGATAATTTTCTTTTCTGCAGATTATTTCGTAAGGGGTTGTTTCCAGCTCTGTCAGAAATGAACCTTTTTTTATTTGATATTTTTAATTTATGACAGAGCTGGAGAGAACCCCTAAGAGTTTCTTTGAGTTCGTAAAAACACGAACGCTTTGCAGTGTTTCCCTGCCCCTAAAGTTCTTAGATTACTCTCTACAGACCTGAGTGTTGCAACTTATAAGGAAACATTTGTATTTATCTGAATCTGGAGGCCCCAAATCGTTTCTAGTGCTCAAGGCCTCGCAATGAATTAATTTGCGATTGCCCTTATTTCCTCTGATTCAAACTACGGACCTTTAAGAGCACTCAAAATAGTGCAATTTTGATTCCTAATTTTATTGGATTAATGTCATATATCCGGGCATTCAGTTAAATTGTACTCTTATGAGCAATCTCTCTGTTAACTTAAAAAATTTTCTGCAATGACAAGGATAATAATTCCATAAGTTATTTAATTTTTTTTTCTTTGACTTTCGAAAAGAAGTGATGTCAAAATTTCTACTCCAACGAAAAGCACCAAGGAAATGTTGTCCTTTTTAAACATAAATAGATCATGCCTCGTTGCATAGATACACTTGAACTTCTATAACTCAAATTTTCCTTTAGTGAAGTTGAATGGGGTGGCAAAAACGTTCAGAGGAAGTCCTACATATAAGTCCTTTTCGCCAAGTCTCCATACATAAGTCGAGCAAATTCTTTGGATTACGATGATCCCAGCTATGAAAGTGTGACTTTAGTTTTTCTTGCTAGATTTATTATTTAATAACATTTCCTTTTAAGCAGTCCAAAAAATAAAATCTTCAGAAGTGCAATAATGTTAAAAACACTTCAATCCATACACAGTCTTAACTGTTCCTTCTCGCTTGCTTAACGATTCTTTTACTCTCCGAATAGAAAGCGTTGCTATTTTTTGTTTCGTTTTGCGTTCTCCTATTCCCATGGAAGAAAAAGGTCTTTGCATTTTGCATTCAATTGAATGTGCAGAGGATTTTTCCCGTTCCTCATGAATCCGTTTGTCTGTCTATCGGTCTGTCTGTCTGTCTATTTGTCAGTTTGCCGCCGCTTGAATCTAGCATTTTCCTTTGAGGGAATATGAAAATAAATGTGTATTAGTTGTGAAGATTTCTCGTTTTTCTTCGGATCTCTTCTTAGCATTATCACGTGCTTTATTCTCCATCAGCATTGGCAGTGGCGTTAGCAGCACATTTGCACATTCTAACACTGCGAAAAAAATGCTATAAAATCCCAAAGTATGTACAACTGCACAACTATGCATAAACATACGAACACACGCATACGCATATGTTTAACACGTGTTCCTGCAACTTTGGTCTATTCATTTGAAAGTGCTCGTAAAGTGGATAAATAATTCATTCAGTTCGAAATCCCTCATAGACCAGGGGGAGGGAGAGGCAGGACAGCCGGCAAGAAGTCCTACCGTATCTTAACTGTTGTAGTCAGCTTTTAAAGGTACCAATGAAGAGCCTTGGGGGAAAAAAACACAACTTCAGGGGGGCATAAGTTACACTCAAAGTTGATTCCAAAAAAAAAAAAATTGATTTTTTTTTCCTCCATATTTATTTTTTCAATCTTCCTTTTCCTTGAATTTTGATTTGGTTTGGAGGATTCGCTTTTCTTTCGTACATTTATTTTTCTGTTTTACATAAATTAGATAAATATTGATCGTGATTTGTGCGCTTTGATTTATTTCGCACACGATGTGCCCAAGATAAATTGATTGATAGTTCCGTAGTGCGTTGGTCTTACTGGAACCAAAAAAAAAAAAAATAATAGAAAAAAAAAACAACTGGCGGTGACGATAGGTGAGAAGTAATCCTGTCCCTTGCTGATTCCAATGCTTTGGTTTTTCTCTTTTTTGTGGAACAGAATTCGACGAATTTTATTAAAAGAAAATGGAGAAAATTCTCTTTGATGTGCGTTATTACTTTTACCTTCGAATCACGTCGGGCCATTGTTTGTGCCCACAATTTCCTCCTTTTTTTCGCTTCCCTTCCCATCGATTCCAACAAAGCGTTTGATTTGTATTTCAAATTACAGGTCACTGAAAAACTCAATGGAAATTCAAACTTTATTTGCGGCCAATATTAAAAACTTTATTACTGCATGGTTTTTTGCGTTCTTTTGCACTTTTTTCTGTCGCTCATTTTTTCCCTCCAATTTCCCATATTTTGTTAACCGAATAGTCAAAGAATAATTGAATATCGGATTTAATAAAGCTGCCGCTTTGACGAAATTATTCAAATTTGACAAGAGTTCGTTAAAAAAAAGCATTTGTTTTTTGCTTAAATTTTGCTGCGATACGAGGATTTGTCGCAAAGTTTTGTTACAATATGAAAGAAGTGATTAAGTCGGCTTAAGCTGAATGTGAGCTGTTAGTGAAAATGAACTTGCTTCTAATATCACTGCTCCAACAGTACCTACCAATTTTGTTATCATATTTAACTTTGTGATGGCCATTTTTATACTTATTAGGAATCATATCACTCCTTTTCACTGCAGTTCTTCTTGACTCTACTTTGACTCGCAGATATACCCGATTCTTGTAAATAATATGCTCTAAATATTTACTACTTAGTTCCTACTCAAAGAAACGCGAATCATATATTTTAGCTTGCTAGAGTGGCACCACAAAGTCTCAGATAGATTTCATGCTTCTTCGACGTTATGGTCTAAGAACACTGCTTGACATTAAAGTAATACCATCTGAGACTATCGCTTCGCATCACTGCCCTGTTGTATGTGACATTCGTGTTGATCCACCAAGAAAAGAAAAAATAGACATATTGAAAACGGTCCGGAGAGATTCAAATAGTCAAAATTTTGAGAGCGGCAAGGGAAATCTAATCAAAAATTTCTCTGCTACCCATCAAATCTGTTGAGGAATCTTGGAATATGAGTTTAAGACCCATCCAAAGCGTTGGTCGTACTGTATTGGGAAAACAAAACCAGGCAGAAAGCAAATAGATAAAGAAACCTGGCTTTGAACTGAAGTCCCATCGAAAGTCGAAGAAACTCTATCGTCTGTTGACGAGGAATAGAACATCCCAAAAAATGGCAAAAGTACGTGGATGCAAGAAAGCCATGTAAAATACCAGTGGCATGCACCAGAGCAGCACACTTTGAAGAGCTCTTAGTACTCGTGATAGTGAGAAATTTGACAACTTTTTTTTGTTAAATCTCACCAACGATCCATCGAGGACAATGAAAAGTCTTAAGGAGTGAAAGATGAAAATAGTAATCCCATTTTGGATCTCAAGACCGTTGTGAACTCTGGCAAAATTATAGTATTTTGAAAAAGTATCTATAGATAGATTTCTGCACCCAGCCTCACCAATTTTGTATGCTATATCTGGTCCCATTCAGGGAATTACTTAAAAGGAAGTCAATGAAGGCATAAATAATATGAAAACTGTTAGGTCTACTTGTATTGATTGAGGTTTGGAAATAAAGTCAATTCAACTCATGGTTACTGAAATTATTTAACCAAATAATTATGGACCCACAAGCTGGCTAATGAGCACAATTATACCCATCATATGGAAAAAGAAAGGTAACAAATAAGTCTGCCATCCCACACACTTCAAAGTATTTCAAAGGGAACTGGATAAACGAATTCGTGTTTGTGGCTAGAAGACGAAGGCGATTCCGAGAAACCCAAAGCCAATTCAACTTCGCATTACGGCTGGCTTATTTCTGGATTAAGGTGGTTAGGCGGATATAATCTTTTGTAAGCATTTAAGAAAACATTATACATCGTACATGAAGAACAATACTTCAAAGGCGACCTACAAAATTGCGTCTTCATCCGGATTTTCTTCTTATTTTTTCATTGTTTTCACTTTCTTCACAATCAAATGCGCGTTCACGTTGTTTCTAGAAGTGATCTGTGGTTTGGTGTATCTCTTTAAATTGTGGCATAATCATCATCAGTGTCAGTGGCTATTGTCTTGATGGAGCAAGGCTATAATGCGACCTACTGTTTGATGTCAATTTCAAATAGCAAATGCCCTGATCATTTCTGCAACGAATAATTAAGTCGAACTAAGAATTTTTGAATTTCCCCATGTGGTGGAATCTTTCACAAAAGTGTATCGAAATCACTAGAATAGAAAGGTTTAAGACCAATAGTTTAATAACTTCAATGTCTGTCATGATAATTGTCACAGACCAGTTGTCATGCATCACTTAACCACGTATATCCTGCAGGTCCTTAAAATACAAATCTTATCTGAAAAAAAAAAAAATAAAGCCAAACAAATCATGACAATATCTGACCTCAGACTCTTTACATCTAATTAGAAAGTCTTCTTATGCAAAGTAATGAAACAAACATTGTCATCAGCAAAGAAACTGAGTACACACATTGCCCTATGAATACAACAACTTTTGTGACAAACCATAATAACGAATCAAACCAATTTGTGTACAAATACGCATGAGTAATTTGTTCGTGATTGTGAATGCGTCAGCACGAATCGTAGGTCGTGAAATCATTTTTGGGACAAATTTTAAGTGTGACATTGGAAAGTGAATGTCCTGGAATTGAAGAGAAAATATAATAAAATGCCGTGAGAGAGGGTTAAAAGGATATTTGTGAAACATTATTTTTCCATCTCTCTTAATGGTTCTCTTAAAAAGTTTTCCTCGTCGTTAAAATTCACCAACGTTTGAATGGAAATGATTTCTCGCGCATGCGTTCCAAAGAACTACACCCAAATACGAGTGCAGGCTCTTGAAAAAATTTGCTCACTTTCATATCAACATCATTCAACAAGCTCCGTAGTCCGTGCCGTAGAGTGTTGTTATTGTTGCCTTTCTTGTTTTCCTTTCGCCTTTTGTGGAATGTAGTACTCACTCTCACATCCTGATTATCCTGTTTCTACAATCGTAATAAGTGTTGAAATAGTATGTTTCACATAAATGCTCTGATTTCGCTCTTAACCCGCTTGTGTCCACAACGCTCTTCGGAAAGTGCACCGACTTCGTATTGAACTTTTTGTTTTGATTTCATGCTTTTTCCCATTTCGACAGTAAAAAACGAAAACAAAAACAAAAACGACAACGAAAACGAAATGTTGAAACGAAAACGACGATGAGGAGCAGAAAAAACAACAACGAATTTCCGGCCTGGCCTAGACAACTTCGGCATTGTGGAGTTATTCGCTAATACAGCAGTCACATTACCAGTGCCATCGTCGTACGTTCATGTCGTGTCCGATGTTGATGTCGCTTTATTCGTGTTGTCCTTTTTATGAAGTTGATCAAGTGTCTTCTAAATGAAAGATTAAAATAAAATTAATTTGTTTAAAAAAAAAAAATTTAATAAATAATTTTTGAGTGAAAAAATTATTGCAAAAAAAAAAATTTATTAAAATTAAAAAATTTAATAAATCAAAAATTGAGTGAAATTGAGCAGAGAAAATCGCTTAACGGAATTTTTTCGAAAGCCCGCGTGGATACTTAAACACCTGTTCTGTGGTCCTTTTCTTCTTAAATGACGAAGGAAAGAATTATTAAAGAATTATTATGACAACGCGGTGTTTTGTGTTGAAAGAGTTCCTTTGACTGTAAAATATAAAAGCCCTTCCGTTGGAATGTTTAATACCATTCAAGCGTTAATGAATTCACTTTGAAACATTAAAAAGAAATTTTCGAACTCTTCTCGAGTTTAATGATTCAATTCATTGAGGACGGAAAAGACGGGAAGCGTTCAGGAATTTCAAGGTCGCTTTGAGCAGTTGTTGTTCTTCTCGTTTTGGTGTTTTGTCTTGGAGCCAATCGCTGCGGTTTGAGGAGACATTCGTTCAGCATAATTAATTCATGAGGTAAGTGAATGTGCCATTTAGATTAAAAACGGCAATTTCATTACCCGAAGGCGACAGTAGGAATGCCATGCATTAGCAAGAGCAAGATTAAACAGGGATCAGGCATAAGTAAGCCGTAAGGACATTATGAAAGCTTTATGTTGGAAGCTAAGTATTTCGTAGAAAGAAAGAACAATTTAATAGTGCATGTGACGAGCCGATGGGACCGTACAAAGTGGCTATAAAAAGCACAGAATGCGAGAGGACATTACTGTTATGATATTTTTCGCATTAAGAAGATGTTCGGGAACAGCATTGCGGTATGGGGTTTTGACGATGTTTTCAGTCCCTGTTAATTGTATGATAATCATTATCAGTTGTATTATAGTTCTAGCTGAATTTCTTGAAGGATTTCGATTGTTGAGATTAGTGGTTGTTTAGTATTCTAGTAGTTAGTTCTATCACGACCAATGTAGAGTGACTGACATAAGGTTATTGATTCAGTGTTTCAATAAATGAATTTAATTCTACTACTGAATCCAAAAGCATAATCTAACTTATCATTTTTTAATTCTTCAAGCAAAACTGCATGAGATTTCTCTTATTAAGGGGTGAATATCAACACAGTTCGAGGCATCGTTACTCGGAACTTATCAACGCTTTTGAAGTGCTTCAATCCGCATCATAAAGTTATTGAGAATTGTACGCGAAAGCTTTAATGCTAATGGTAATGATTATGTTCAATTAGAGTGGAGAGGGATCCATTTTGTATTCAAGCCAATCACGCTTTGAACGTTCCCCATTTGGGTTTCAACAAAAGGCCCATAAATTTGCTCTTCACACCCGTTTTATGGTCAAGAAGGTGGTTTTTCCTAACCCAAAATCAATAATTGACTACAATTCTCAATTGTTTCATTATTATTAGTCGATATATCAAATGTTTTGATATGGAGAAAAAGCCTCAATACCAGTGTTCTACGACTTCTCCCAGTTTCGACCACGCTAGGGTTTAAACCTACCACTTTTTGTACCCGACACACTCTGTACCGAGGGTATATATCTAGACGAAATTTGGAATGCGTGCTCACAAGGACATGAATAGGAATAAGATCTAGAATGGGAATATTTTTAAGGGTACCTCCAGAACTAGGGTATGCTATAAAAATCACAAAACCTGCTCCAAGACCGGATTTTTTCAAGATATTTGAAAATTGGGCGTGGCAGAAGGACGTTTTTCAATAATTGTCTCCTGCACCCGAAATTGAAATGGAACTGGAACGAAAGCTTGCGAGTATGCTTCGTATGTAGCCATAAACATCCTCTCCATAAATGTTTTTGATAAATCCATTATTAAGGGTACCTCCAGTACAAAAATCAAAAAAACTGCCCCAAAACTGCTTCATGCAAAACTTGAAAAAAATTGGGCCTCCTTATGGCCTTAAAAATCTCTAGAATATGCTTCTATGCTCTATGCTGGTTCTGTTTTTTAATTATTTAAGCATGTGTGTCTGGGTCGTGTATTGTATTGTCAGGTTCGCCTGACTATAACACCCTTAATTGTTATAATTCTACCACGCTTCAAACTTTTCCAGTCCGAGCACTGCTAACGAATCAATTACCCTTACGGAATGTAACTTCTCCTTCCTTTCGATTGTTTTTCTTCATTCTTTAGTCAAAAAAGTCTTCTTCAGCTTCACTTATCAGAGTGTACTGAACAGATCGATCTAGTTTTCTCAGACACTTATAGACACTTTATTGAGAATGTGATGAACCATTGGAGAAATTCATGAAAATCAAAAATCCAAAATTCTACCAATCGAAATATTTTCATCAATTATTTTCATTCATAGACTTTCAGTAACTGAATAAATTGTCACATGAAAACGGCAGAGCAAAAATTGAATTGAATTTCTTGTGAAAAATATTTCTCAATTAAGTCGATTCAAATCACATTTCTCCACAACAAAAAAAAATAATTCCTCAAAATATGAATAAAACAACATTAAAAAATCTCTTTAAACACGACAAAAAAAAAACCAATTCCTGTAGGTACTTCTTCACAATCCAATCGAAATTTTCGTTCACAACCGAATGTACATAAATTCTCATTCATTCAACACAAAAAAAAACCAAATTTCTTTCTCAGTAAAAATCGAACCCAGTTATGTATTCCAATGAAACGTTCAGAATTTTTGCATGAACGTACATGAAAGTACGAGTAAGTTAAGGAAACAACTTGAAAGCAATTTTCCATATAATGCGAATGCAATTTTCTCCTTAACTATGCTTGTGGGTAGAAGTTCAAGCAAATACTTACTTTTGTGGGAATGTTTTTTATCGATTACATGCAAAATTGACAGCATGCATGTTTGGGTTTTTTTTTTTTTTAAACTGACATTTATGTAAATAGTTTTGATTAGTTTGTATTTGTGACAGTTTTAAATATGATAAGTGCTTTCGAAAATCGAACTTGTTAAAAAGAAATTAGAATGTCAAAAGGTCCTATTTTTCAAATACTTACTTTAATTTGATTTGATTAATTTTCCGTTTCATGCATTGAGTTCGAAAGGAAAAGTGCTCCCACTGTAGGTTGTGCCAGTTAAGTGATATTTACTTAAGTAATTGTATTGCTTTAATATCACGGAGCTTTTGTAACACGCCGTCGGTTCACAGAAAAACTGATTACGAAAAATTCCAATTAACGGCGATTGTTAAACTTGATTCATTGGCATTTAAATTGCCACAATTAAAAAGTTCAAACCAATTATAAAATTTGGAAAAAGTTTGTAATGTTAAATTTTAAACAAACTTTTGTTTTGACTGTTTTGTTATATTAATCACCAAAAATATTAACACTTAACAAAAACTTTGTTTGATTGTTTTTTCATATCAAACAATGAATTAGCTTTATGCGGATATACATTCAAGAAGGGACAAAATAATCAATAATTAGTTCACATATGTTTATAATGTTATAATGTATAATTATCTTATGTAAATGGACTTTACGGACTCCAATTTTTTTATGGAATATGGTGATGAAGATTCAGTTTTTCCTGTTTTATTTATATAAAATAATTGGTTGATTTTTAATACTTTCGTTGGTTAATATAACCAAAGACTTGTTGAAGTATTTCTTTAAAAGTTAATACTTTTGATTGTTAATATTACAAATCGTGAGGCGGGGGGACCCATGGCACGGGTCATGGGCTTGACGGCCCTGCCTTTCGTGAGTCGCGGTGCGAGCCGATTGCCCCAGTCAATCCATGCAGACTGATAAATAAATGTATGAAGCGGGACCCGGTTGCGGGTTTATTGTAGGGAGCGTCTCCTTTGAAGAATTTTGGGCCCAATCCCGAAGTAATGCCACAGCGTTTTCTGGGTAGGAATCCCAACTAGAAGAGAAAGGGATGTTTTTTAGTGGAATCAACCACACATTCCAGCAATCGCGGATGCTGTCAGTCCGAAAGGATTTTTGAACTCCTCGCCGCAAAAAAAAAAAAAAAGTTACAAATCGTTGGTTGAAAAAGTTTGCTGAGTGTTAACACTTCAATTAATTGTCGCAAACAAATGAATTGTTTGGGACAACGAAAAGTGTGATAGGCTGAGTTTTAACAACGAATTTGTTGGAGCGAATAAGCGTATGGAAGCGTCATGAGTCATGACAGAAGGAGAGAGATTGACGTTGAATTCCTGAAGTAATCCAGAATTGCTCAACAACTTTATTTAAAACAAGCTGAGCACCCTTTTTTCCAAAAGAACTTTTCAGCAAGAGTAAGAGTTTCAAGAGTCAGGGAAGCACTGACTGCAATTATAACAAAAGAATAAAATTAAATACGAAAATCAAAATGAGGGAAATTTTCCCCTTGCTCCTGTCATATCAATTAACAAATCAATTAAAGAGATTTTAACACTAATTTATGATCTCTTTTGGACCAAAAACTGACAGGATGTACCGATATGAGTACACGATATGGTTACTGAACAAACGTTTGGCTGCTTTCTTTTGGCCACAATTTAGTTCACACGCTCATTTGGCAACAATTTGGATGTGTGGTTTTATTTGACATATTCAATTAGTCTCAAAACATTTGCGTGTTGCGATTCCCCGTTTGTGTCCAAAGATACTTTGTTAACAATTTCTTACCCCCATGTGGACTTTTAATACACGATATGGACACTGCAGACAAATAAAAAATATAGACTTAAGATACTCGCATTTGATATCTAACGTATCCATGCTGCATAAATATTTGCTTATGTTAGACGTACTTAAATCGTTTCAAGGCAAGTATATTATCATAGATATTATTTCTTCAAATCTCAGCAGGGTATGGTAGCAATAAAGCATTGAATTTTAATATGCGGAAAATTCGATCACCATTAAACCTTTGCCAAACGGAAATAAATTTGTGACATTTGGCTTAACAAAATTTGTCATCGCGGCTAATTTTTGGATTTCATACAACATATCTTGCATCGCTAAAAAACGTTTGGATCTGATATGACCAAATTGCCATTAAGTCATACGTACGTTTGGTAATTACAAGTTCTGATTTTCGATTGGAACAAAGCTAATTTCAAAAACAGCTAAAATGAGGTCAGTAAACATATCGTGTGTAATCGTAGATAAAGCAAATTTATTCAATGAAATCTCAAGAACAACCCAGCGGAAAATGTCGCTATAGACACGGTGGCGTTTCTCTATCGACTTTTTCAATGGGTACAGCCACCACTTGTACCCAGGCAATACATTACTGCAATAGACAATTCCCATTATATGTCATTGGATGTCAACAGGAGACCGTGGTAATGTTGAAATGGTACCATGTCCCTATCGGATTTTCAACTGGAATGATGACTTGCTATGCCTCTAGCAAGGCAATCTCCTATAGACATTCTGTATTGTGTATATAAGTCAGGGCTCGGATTTTGTTGACTTTTTTAAATTTGATGCATACTTTCGGGAGTAAAAATTTTGTTAAACTCACATAAAGCTAAGATTCAAATCGCTTTTTAACTTCAATATGATTTTTTTGAAGTTAGAAAAGCTGTTTGAAGTTCGATCTCAATCAAACTGATTCGCAAAATGTTGTTAAGAAAAATTGTGCCATATAAGTATCTTTACATTTAAAAGTCAACAAAATCCGAGCCCTATATATTAGTTAAGCCAAATGATAATAAAAAATAAAAAATCAATATTAAAAACACCTTCCAATAAAAATTAAAAATTAATTTTTTTTTCATGTTAAGAACGCCAAAGTCCATCAGAAAAATGCATTTAGATCTAATGCAAATAATGTTCTAAACAAGTGTCATTAGAAAAAAAAAAACAGTTGCGTGCTCTCATTGGATTTCTTTGACTTTTATAAATTTAAAGCATACCTTATGGAGTACACATTTTGTTCAACTCACATAAAGTTAATATCCAAATCGATTTTTAACTTCAACATGGATATTTTTGAAGTTAAAAAAACGGTTTTAAGTTTAACTTTGCTAAGCTTATCGTCAAAGTGTTGTTAAGAAAAAATATTTGCCCCATAAAGTATGCTTTAAATTTATAAAAGTCAACAAAACCCAAGCCCTGCTTCTGATGGTTGCATTAATTTCTTCCTTTTCGAAAGAATTCTTGGATTTCATTCAAAAGCAAAAACCGAACATTTCATGAGAATTCTCTTGGGGAGAATTGCGAGACAGGAATATTTTCAGAATTCTACTTGTCAAGGAAGTACAGTATTCGCCGGATATAAGAACCGTGCAAAATGTACGAAAAATAGTTCATATAAGCCGGGAAATACTGTTCCTTAAACCAGTACTTGCCTGTTAGATGAACACTAATTAAATTCGGCAAAAAATCCTTTTCCTTTTTAAATTATTCCATAAATGAAAAATAAATTAAAAATATCTTTCCTGTGATTTGAACCGAAAAAAAATTTATGGAGCAAATTGCCTAAAATAATGTATGCTAACCCATAAATTTTGCAAACATGCCCAATTAGCATCATCGGAACATATAACGAAGCATAAACAATTCCAACACCAAACTGAACCGAGGACAGTGAAAACAATAACCACACCAAATCCAATTAATTTGCATTTTTAAAGCTAGCATAGCATGTCCTTTTTTGCTTTCAATTTTTTTCGGATCATTTTTTTTTTTTTTTATTATTTTTATTTTTTATTTCCAGCTTCCTGCAATGTATTTGCACAATTACTTGCACATGCACGCAAACATGGAAACGAAATGTTCTGCTGTGCAATTTTCTCTTCTAGGAAACGAGGAAAAACACAATTGAAAAAAATAAATACAATAAAAACACACACACACACACATCGCTAGCAATAATGTTGCCGGTTGCACGTTGCGAACGAAATTTTCTACATATTACGTTCGCGTCCAACTTCCGCTAGTTGAAATATACCGTAACAGTTTTAAATTTGACCCTCGTGGTTAGCGCGCCAGCGGACCTCTCTCGCCGCGCTCTGCACGTTACCAATTCATGGACAGCGGAGTGAGTGTTTCACATTTACATACATACATACAAACATACCTTCCTTCGCAGCTACCTTTCTATTCTTCTACGTCCCTTTTTTATTTTTTTTATTTTTTTTTTTTTTGGTCCTATCTTTTGGGGTACAACACAACTCCCTCGAAATTTGTCATTTTTGCGGTTTTTGAGGCAACGACTCGTGAGGTCCTCCTGAGTGAATGAGTATACCAACCTTTCATTGTGGCTTCTGTTCCTCTGCGGGTGTGAGTCAGTGCTTGTGTGTGTGTGTGTGTGTGTGCATAGTGCAAAATATTTTTAAATATTTCATCTCTTGTTAAGCACGCAAACACCTCCAATTTTTGTGGATTTTATGTTTTTTCGCCTACGGGGACAATACACTCTTTTTCCTTTGAAAAGAAAAGAACAAAAATGGTTTCCCTTCTTGGCCATGTATGTGTGTATGAGGGGGTTTTTTGTTCTGTGGAATTTTTGTTGTTTTTTTTTTTTGTCATTTCTGTTGTTTTAACTTTTTATTTAAATTGTGCGGTTTTATTCAAATTTTTCATTTTCTATATTTTATTTTGCTTTGTTCTGTTTGGTTTTATTTTGCTTCAATTTGTTTGCTTACT